>CAWUHX010000237.1:0-589153 GCA_963922205.1 Romanomermis culicivorax | reverse complement strand
GAAAATTTTTGATCGATATCAGATCAACTTGATCAGGAAGTATAAAAATCAGTGGATCAAGAGCTGTTTATGATAAAATTCGATGCAGAGCGGTTGCTCGGTATTGTTTTCAGTGTGATCTGATGTCTGCAAATAAATGGCATAATTCTTCGAATGCTTAAAAATCAGATACCAGGAAAAAATGCCAGGGGCTGGCAAGCTAAACCGAATATGTTTGATGTAAGACTTTCTTAAAAGTTGATATGATAATCTTTTTAAAACACAGGACAGATGCTTAAAAGGCAGATACAAGTAATGCTTCACAAAAAGTCAATCTAAGACATTGTAACGACCAGATTTTGTGAAGCACTTTACTTTAACCAAATGGGACGTTACGGCGGAAACGGCTATAATGGAACGGGGCGCGGGCGAGACGATAATACGAGTACGGTGGGTTCGACGATCGCTTGATTCGTCGAATAAACAAAAATGAACGTCGCGTTCGCTTGCAAATAATGAATGGGCCTCGGTTTAACTGCTTTCGTAAAAATGGCTGCTTGTAAATATAGAGCGAGACGAGCGCGGTTTGAAAAACAAAGAATTTAATATCCACCAATAATAATAAAATCACACTTTGCTTCTCTTTTTATACGACGTTTTTTGGCCACTCCCTGGGCGTCGCGGGTTGTCGTGCTTCTGTCCATCTTCTTCCGCTAATCGTCGCTTCCTGCTTTGCTTTTCATGCTTACTTAGTCACACACTTCAACGCTTTCCTAGTACGGTATGCTTTCCGTGTCTTGCTTGTTTCCTATGGTGGGCTCAGCCACACCTGTGCTTCTGTGCATGCTTCCTGTATCTGTTTCTCTGAGTACACATGTTTTGTGGGGCCGTCGCTACCGTTGCACTTGAGACTACTGTCTGGCGGGGCTTTTACTTATTTTACTGTGTGCAGGTGTTGTTTACGACTTTTACGGGGGACTACGGTAGCCGTGGAATGTGTGGTTTAGTGTAGGTTCTAGGGGGCCAGCAGCAGTTTGGTGCAAATTAAATGGGGCATCTTAATTGGGCTACCGGGGTGTGAATGGATCAAAATAAAGTACTTCACGTAATTTTAAAGGAATGTTTGGGTGTGAATCCCAGACACCCTTGAGAAGATAAAATACGAAAATGAAATAATATTTAATAAATGTCTATCACATACAGTATGCTACATATTTACAGTACTGCTTTAGCAGGTACGTTACAACATGCACTCAAAAGACAGACACAAGGTTTCGTTTCTTCCACAAAAAATTTCTTTTTAAAAAAACATATATACCCTTAAAATTTTTAAACAATTAGTGGATACTACAACAATATAAAATTACAATTTTCATCATTATAAGAATTACTTCGATCTTAAGAGTAATGTTGGTCTGGTTTTCTGTTGTTTTGTTTGTATTTAATGTTCCGTTGTTGTGGTTCACGAATTTCGAGAGCAGAACAAGAAGTCAGCCAAAATTAAACTTACTTCTCCTGTCGACATTGAATAGTAGATAAGACGACCTTGTCCCGATTTCGCTCATG
Organism: Romanomermis culicivorax; assembly: GCA_963922205.1. Lineage (NCBI taxonomy): Eukaryota > Metazoa > Nematoda > Enoplea > Mermithida > Mermithidae > Romanomermis > Romanomermis culicivorax. The sequence goes on along the minus strand of CAWUHX010000237.1, from coordinate 587,608 downwards.
TTACTAGGTCTATTCGAGCAGCCAAGGTTGGTGAGAGAAACAGAAAGTGATGAAAGAATATGAATATGATGAAAAAATCAAAAGAGAGAACAACAGAAAATTAATTTTTCCTACAGTAATTATTTCGCCTTACCAACATTAAACGTGAATGGTTTAACTTGCGCATCAAGATGACTGAAATAACAAAAATGTCTACGAGAGAAAGGCAGTGACATTATCGTGCATTTTCTGTGAGCCACAAATTTTCAATTAGATACTGTTATATAAAGCATGCCATGTACTTTTTCTGGCGTAACTGGAAAATATGGCTGCTTCCATGTAATGCATTTGTCAAATGTCAATACCTTGATCTCGTGGACCTTGCTGGTGGGGTGGGTGACATTCTCATTTTAGTCTGCCATTGTTTTGCCAATCTACCGTACCTATGCAGTTCTTTTAGTTTTCTTCAAATTATGCCGAAAGTTTAAGTATTTTAAAAAATTTTTTGGGTGCGTATGTTTTTCTTAAAAGGAAATTTTTTGAGGAAGAAACGAAACATTGTCTCTGCTTTTTGAATGCATGTCTTGGATGGACTTTTTGTGAAACATTACTTATATCTGCTTTTTAAGCGTCTGTCTTGTGTTTTAAAAAAATTATCATATCAACTTTTAAGAAAGTCTTACATCAAACATATTCGGTTTAGCTTGCCAGCCCCTGGCATTTTTCCTGGTGGAAATAGTGTTGAACTGTGTAGTGGACCAACTCTAATGTCTTACAATGGTTCAAGGTGCACAGGGTGTCTGATAATGAATTTAATGAAATATCGTATATATGTGTCTTATTACATTGAATAATGGCTGAACTTTAGCTATAGCTTGTTTGGGAACAGCACGGCTGAAAAATGTTTACAAATGGAAATATATACTTGCGATAGAAAACCGTACTACTGTAACAGTGCTGTTCCCGAAAAAAATAAGGTTTGATAGAATGTATATAAAAACGTAGCAATACAATATGAAAATGTAATAACATAATTTCAGATATGATCATACTATAGACATACTTTACCTGTTTAGTCGAACTTGTTCATACTGTAGGCATACCTTGCGTGTAAATTTGAAGGTTTCTTACTGTAGGCATATGTTGCATGTAAATTCGAACTTGTTCTTATTGTAGGCATACTGTACACGTGTAATTCCAAAATTTTTTTACTGTAGGTATGCTTTGCCTGTAAATCCAAACTTGTTTGTACTGTAGCCATATCTTGCAAGTAAATTAGAACTTGTTCTTATTGTAGGCATACTGTGTACATGTAAATTCGAACTTGCGTATACTGTAGTCATTCTTTCATGTAAACTTGAACTTTTTCATACTGTAGCCATAATTTACTTGTAAATTCGAACTTGAGCATACTCTAGGCGCATTTTACCAGTAATTTCAAAGTTGTGTATTCTGTAGGCTTTGCAAGTAATTTTGAACTCGAGGACACTGTAGGCATACTTTACATGTAATTTCTGACTTAACCAGATTGTAGCGTATTTTCAAGCTCATGCGTATCCTAGGTACACTTTGCATAAATTTCGAACTGGTGCATACTGCAGGAAAACTATGGGTTTACCCGCAAGTTGTTTGAAACAAAGTGTTGTACACTTCAAAATATAGCACATTGCCTAAAAATGGAATTGCCAATAAAATGATTGCCGAGTTATTATGTATATTTTTCAAACATTAGAGCTATGTATTTGTTGTGTAACTTAGCCGCTATTTCCTATCACATGCCCATCATCAATTCCAATTTTTGAAAATAGATTTAATTTCTTGAAAATTTTGATCAAAAAGCATTATTGACATATTTTTTAACATGAAGAATTTTTAATGGCAAACAAATATATTTGCAAACATAATATATACAAAGAACGAGTTTTATTACACAAAAAACACAACATTTTCACATTTTTTAATGATCACGTTTGTTGAACAAAAAGATTGATATTTCAAGCATTTTCCATTTTCAATGGACATAAAGCCAACCCCAAAAGAAGTCAGAGGTAAAAAAGAATGATATCACCCAGTTTTCAGGGGTAAAAAGGTATGATACCACCCAAACAACAGTGATTTTTGCTGCAACAACTTCACAGCAATCATTTTCACTGCATAATTCCTTCTGTAGGGACCGCTTTTTTCAATTAATAAAATGGTAATTATGTAAAAATTTTTTTGCATTTTTTATGTATGGATGCTCTTAAATCTCCTGTAGCACATACACATTATGTAACTGTCTTGTATTATGCAAAGTATTATCTGCAATAAAAGATTTTCAGTTATTTGAAAATACCATCTAATGAAACTTCACAACTTGTGAAAACCTTGAGTACTTGTTGTCACAATAAGGTATTCATAACTTACCCAACAGCGTTTTTTGCTATTATGCAAAAGAATTCAAACATTACATTACTTAGATTTTATTCATTTACATTTTTTCACTTTGGTACTTTAATCAGCAAGAACACATTTTGTACTTTCTTAATTTCATATTCTTTTTTTATTTTTGCTCTTCAGAAGATATTCACACTTTATGACAACATTTATACTCTTCTACATATTCAGATACATTAAAAAAAACTTAGTAGAAAGAATGAGGCAGAAAATCAGTTATTTAAAACTGATTAAAGTTCACTTATGGGATTTCCTTATATTTGGTTTTCCTATGATGCTAAATGACAGATGCAAGTAACCATTTATTTTAACACCACCAAGTTTCAGTGTATTCATTGATTTTAGCAGTCAGTTATTTACAAATTGATTCCATTTTACTTATTGGATTTCCTCATATTTGGTTTTCACATAATGCTGAATGACCAATGGGGGTAACTGTTTATTTTATCTGCTTTTGCAGTCTGCTTCACACATGAATCAAGATACTTCACATTCACTTTGTGTCATGTTAACCAGTACTTCAACATTTTAAGACACAATTTCTGTAAGAATCAACCAAGGCCTGTAGTTAAGTGTGAAAAGTGAAAAATTAATCATACCTCAAAAAACATATTTTCTACAGTTTTTTGCACTGAACAACATGTCAGTAATTGTTTGATCTAAAAATCAAAATTCGTTTTTCAACATCAATCCAAAAATTCAAATTTTTCGCAATTTTTGAAATTTTGGTCACAATCATTGAAGGTTTACAAGTAATTGGCTATACAATGTCGACCATTAAAACTTTGTCAGTGAATGTAACAGTGTTCATTGTATACGCATGATACATGTAGATATATGTAGCATCAAAATTATGGTTTACACTACACTTTAAATTACAATTTTCAGCAGTTGTCAATGACTCAAATTCACACATTTTTGTACCCTGTAAAGTCAAATAATGAGTGTCATTTATTAAACTGCACCATCTTATGGCTGGACCCCTAGGCCACATACCCACAAAGTTTTATCAAAATAAAAAAACCATTGAGTGTGCTGCAGTGAAACAAGTGGAAGCCATATTTTAATCAAATTATAAAATTTTTTGTTTAAAAATGCAGTCATTCACCTAAAATTCTAATAATCCATCTAAAAATTTTAGACATTGCAGGCTGACGTCTTGGCTATATATCCTTAACGTTTGGTCATAATATCCTTATCCCTTATACGGGAAATTACACAAAGTAAAGCGCATTCCTGATATTGTTGAAAAAACTTCAGGTGCAAATTGGTGTTCCATTTAGTCAGAGTATTATTAATCCTAGTTCAAATCGACTAAATTGCAGCCAAAGTATGTGGCTACATACCCACTAAGTTGCATCTTATCAAAAATTAGAAAGGCACATTCTTTGGGTTATTTATAAGATGAAAGATTGTTCAAATTTTTAGCAAAGAATGATAAGGTAGTGAACCAACATAAACTGTTTGGAACTTTCTCGGATAAATGGGACCCGCACGGATGCAAGAAACTATATCAAAGTTAAAACAAGCAAAATTGTATTTAAAAAATGATTAGCGACTCCACATAAAGCCAAAATCACATGTTTCTGATCACTGTTCATGGCATGGTCTTAAGGATCCAAACCATCCAAGGTTATAGGAGAAATTTACAAATCAGATTCATGCCATGAAATGTGACAATTGTGAGCAGTCAAAGAGGACACTGAAGGACATCAAAGAGACATTGATTCAATTCCAATTCCCAAACCCAACTGATAAAGTTGAAGCTGAATATTTAGCTGATGAAAGTATCAATAATGTATTTGAATGGCATCAAGACCAGCTTAGATTAATGCACTAAAATGAAGCATGGAAAGACTGGAAAGACATCATTGACAACCTCCAGGCCAATCATGCTTACCTCCAGTTTGATTGGGCAATGAAATTTCTGCCCTTCAGTAGATGGAAAGATATGAAAAGTGATTTCTACACCACCACACATTTTTCCATCACTTGCACAAGACAGTAATGCAATTATTGGAATACTGACTAACACATTGACAAAAATCAAGGCAGAGCAGCCCACAATCAACAAACCTTTTGTGTGATCTGTTAATACTGGATGTTTTCCTGGCTCCCCAACCTTTCTCATGGTGCCAACAATATCTCAGAAAATAGGCATGACTATAAAGAACTGGGGCTTCTCTGAATATCAATTTGTTAAAGGCTCATGTGATCAAATTGCTGCACAAATAGAGAGGTAAGTTTAACTGTCAATAAACAAAAACAATTCATTTACAACTGCTGAAGAATTTATCAGGTATGCTACAGCATATAGAAAGGTCAAGAGAATATCATTCCTCACTGGCAATCTCAAAATCATACACAAGAAGATGGACCTTAAAGCATTTGGTATCAGGAGCTACTTCAATTTCCAGTTCACAGCTACTGAACTGAAATCAAGGAAACTAAGACTAACAAGGTTGATACTGGAAGCATATTCAAGATGAAAATAGTGAATTTTGAACAGTTATCAGAGCTTTGAATCCACCATGTGGCTCATGAAGACCAGCCAGAAGTTTCACCCCTTCAAACGTCAATGTTCTGGATTGCTATTGATCCAAAAATCACAATCACCAACTCCGAAGAAGAATCTGAAGATCTTCCAGCCCCCACTGATGAGCCACATAAAATGGGAAGCAGTGCCTTCAACTGTCATGAAGAAGACTGTATGAAGGCTTTTGTACCCCATCACAACTTGTTGCAGCATCTTATTTTGGGTAACCACAGGCTAATGCCGTAGCAAACAAGTTTATGTGATATGGCAATACAAAGCTACAGTAGAACACTAGGAAGTGTTTGCTTACCCCTGGCTTGCCTGAAGTTCAAGAAGCTCTTCAAGTGTTTTATGAAGCTCACTCATTTGATGTTATGGAAAAAGGTTGGGCTTTGAAGAAGCATAAGATATGCCAGCGCTTAACCAAAAAACAATGCCAATATCTGCTGGAAAAACACAACAATGGCATGTATGTCATCAAAAATTCAATCCTGAAGTTGTCACTGAAGAAATGTGGTGAAATCCATCTTGTGTCAGGTCTGATTTCCTCACACAACAGTAAATTACTGGATTCTGGGCAAGGGAAGCCAGTGTTGAAGGGCTTCCTGGGTGGTTCAGGAGCTGTCCCACTACTGGCCAATGTTGGGAAAGGTGTGATCATCCAAACCAGGGTTCAACGAAAATGGCTGGGTTCGGAACCCGTGGATTGGGAGAAACATCAATCCTATGCATGCAATGTTATATGTTGCCATACAACATCACTATCTCCCTTTGGAGCAACAGGGGGCCCCTGGTATCGTTGCCGGTGTTAAAGGGCTTCCTGGGTGGCGCTGGAGCTCACCACTGGCCAATGTCCACGTAGGTGTGACCAACCTGACCAGAGCTCAACAAAAATAGCCCCGTTCAGAACCTGTGGATTGGGAGAAACATCAATCCTACCAGTGGAATATTGTATTTTGCCATACAACACCAGCCATCATCGGGAAGAACCTACTACATTTTATAGCAACCTGAAAGAAAAATCTGGTGTTGAAGATGAAGACGAACCCTATGAGGATCCAGTGATGTTTGATCCTCATTTAGAATATGAAAGTGAACTACTGAAAACCGATTGTTTCTGAATAATATTTTCAATAATAGTACGTAGATCTGACTCTTTAAAAATGTCACCTGGTTTAGAGCAAATCCTTCTATCAGATTCAGGTGGATTTTATGTTGAGCTTTTATGATCTGAAAATAATCCAGAGTTTGTCAGTTTTTGTTAAAAATTTGAACAATCTTTCATCTTATAGTTAATTAAGAGAATGCAGCTTTTCTAATTTTCAATATGGTGCAACTTAGTGGGTATGTCGCCACATACTGCCGCTGCAATGTAGTCGATTTGGAATAGAGTTGATAATAGTCCAACTAAATGGAACACCAATTTGCACCTGAAGTTTTTTCAACAATTTCAAGAGTGCATTTTACTTTGTGTAATTTCCCATGTAAAGGATTACGATATTATGAATAAACCTTACAGGTATCAGCCTGCAATATGTAAAAGCCAAGATATCAGCCTGCAATATGTAAAAATTTTAGTTGGATTATTAGAATTTTGAGACTGCATTTTTGAACAAAAAATTTTACAACTTGATTCAAAAATGGCTTCCACTTGTTTCACTGTGGCGCACTCAATGGTTTTTTTATTTTGATAAAACTTTGTGGGTATATGGTCAAGGGGTCCAGTCATACATAGTGGAGTTTAATCAATGACACTCATTATTTGACTTTATGGGGTACAAAAATATGTGAATTTGAGTCATTGACAACTGCTGAAAGTTGGAATTTAGAGTGTAGTGTAAACCATAATTTTGATGCTACATATATCTATATGTGTCATGCACATACAATTAACATTGTTACACTCACTGACAAAGTTTTATTAATTGACATTGTATAGCTGATTACTTATAGGTGTGAGTCAAAATTTCGAAAATTGCAAAAAATTTGAACCTCTGGATTGATGTTGCAAAACGAATTTTGATTTTTAGATCAAACAAGTACTGGCATGTTGTCCAGCGCAAAAAACTGTACAAAACATGTTTTTTTGAGGTATGAATAATTTTTTACTTCTCACAACCTTGTTCGAGTCTTAGAGAAATTGTGTCTTAAATATACACTATTTATAACTTACTCATTATGCAAATCGAGCATTTTTTTACATTGTCTACATGTTATGTTGGATGCACCACTGATTAATAATCTTTAAAACATTACTCTGGGTCCTACCCTTCTTTTGTGCCCAACAAAGAACACATTATAATAACTTGTTGATTATTATGGAATGCTTCAAACTGTTGCCAAAATTTGTAAACTTCTCACGTTATTTAAATGAACTGAAATTACTATGCTTCATTTTCTGTACAGTGAGATGTTCACTTCAAAAGCGGCCAGCCACGATAGTGTATTATGGACGAACCTGTTTGTTCCCAGTCAAGTCTCACTTTAGGAACAATGAAGTGTAGGTACAATGAAATCGCATTCCTGACTTGTCCTACAAATGGCTGAACATTTTTCAACTTCATACTGCAAACAACTTTGATTTTAAGAAGCCTTCCACATAATCATTGTACTGTTTCTGCATTTCTTTCCATTTTCCCAAAAAAAGGCGGCCCCCACGGAAGAAATTATGGGATGAAAATTTATTGCTGTGTGATCATTGCAGCAAAAATCGTTGTTGTTTGGGTGGTATCATCCCTTTTTACCTCTGAAAACTGGGGGGTATCATTCTTTTTTTACCTCTTTTTACCTCTGCATCTGTCATTTAGCATCATAGGAAAACCAAATAGATGGAAATTCCATAAGTGAACTTTAATCAGTTTTTAAATAACTGATTTTTTGCCTCATTTTTTTACTAAGTTTTTTTAATGTATCAGAAAATGTAGAAGAGTATAATTGTTGTCATAAAGTTTGAATATCTTCTGAAGAGCAAACATAAAAAAAGAATATGAAATAAAGAAAGCACAAAATGTGTTTTTGCTTATTAAAGTATCAAAGTGAAAAAATGTAAATGAATAAAATCTAAGTAATGTAGCATTTGAATTCTTTTGCATAACAGCAAAAAACGCTGTTGGGTAAGTTATGAATGCATTATTGTGACAACAAGTGCTCAAGGTTTCCACAAATTGTGAAGTTTCATTAGATGGTATTTTCAAATAACTGGAAATCTTTTATTGCAGATAATATTTTTGCATAATACAAGACAGTTACATAATGTGTATGTGCTACAGATGATTTAAGAGCATCCATACATAACAAAATGCAAATTTTTTTTTACATAAGTACCATTTTATTAATTGAAAAAAAGCAGTCCCTACAGAAGAAATTATGCAATGAAAATTTATTGCATTGTAGCAAAAAACGTTGTTGTTTAGGTGGTATCATCCCTTTTTACCTCTGAAAACTGGGTGGTATCATTCTTTTTTACCTCTGAATTCTTTTGGGGGTAGCTTTATGTCCATTGAAAATGGAAAATATGTGAAATATAATTATTTTCCATGTTTTCTTCCAGTTTTTGTAATTCTTTTCTCAGCAGTTTTTCATAATATTTGTTTTCTTTTCCTAGATTATTACTAAATGTTATTGTTTCTTCTCTGATTTTGTGTTTTACATACTCCCATGTCATTTGGGGACGAAAATTATTTTGGTTTGCTTCTCTGGTGGCATCCGCTATTGTCCCTTTCAACAATTTTTTGTATTCCTTGTTTTCCACCGAAGTATTATTGCAAATTCAGTAACCTGGACCTCTTTTTTGAAAATTCTACCCATAATCTGCAACGTAGCAGCTCTATGATCAGATGGGAAGCCGCTAATTATCTCTGCTTTGCCTATTTCACTTACTAATTCCTCACTGGTGAACAAATAACCTAGTCTGCATTTCACATCATGAGTTCCTTGGGTCCATGTGTATCTTCTTTGATTAGGATGTCTCCATCTGAAGCTATCCACGAGATCTAACTTGCTCATCCATTCTTTGAATCTACTCATGGATTTTTTCTTATAATCAGAGCACTGCCCTCCATTTTATCTAGCATTTGGTTCACGATCATATTAAAATCTCTTCATAGGATTAAAGGCAAATTATCCTAATTAAAGTTCTCAATGTTCCTGAAAAGTTCTTCCCAAAAAATTATTTGATCTTTTTCTTTAACTGGAGCTTAGATATTTGTAATGATAAATTGTGAATTTTCTGTCTTAGTCTTATCATATGATATCTGTCATTTTTGTCCGCTTCTATTTTTTCTATATTGTATTCAAAAGTGTTATTTAGAATAATAGCAACTCCTCTATTCTCCCATTAGAAAAAAGAATTTGACTATTTCCCCATTCATATCTTAGTCTCATCTCTGATTTCTCACAAATGTGTGATTCATGTATCATAGCCACATCCACTCTGTTTTCCTTTTGACATTTTCCTTAAAACCTTTGACCTTCAGTGATAAAAAGTTTAAACAGTAAGTCATAGAGAGATGAGTAATACACGCCATTTAAATGATTTTCCATTATTCAATGTCTCTTTTTGATCTTTTGTTTGCAATTCACATTGGTATTTTTTCCCATATTTGTATTGTAGTCATGTTTGATATTCATACTTCCGTTTTTCTTATTTTACATATTTTTTATGTTTTTCTTCTCCTTTGTTGAGTTTGCCCAAAGGGCACACCACTTGCCAAAGGCAGGTGGCTCTCGATAAAAAGTCAATGTTTGCCCGTAAGGGCTCAGGTCTATGTTTACGGCACATATATTTCAGTGCCTTTTTTTCCTATATTTCTTGGTGCTCATCATGTGATCATTTTACTCATGTGCAAAAATTAACAAAAAAAAGATGGATGGAAAAAATAATAAAGCGCCAGAAAAACAGCCAAATGATTAGCTTATTTAACATAGTTTGTAAAAATCATTAACTCATAATTCGAAGCAAAAATTATGCATGAATGTAACAAGCATCTAACTTTTCTTTGTCTTCTGGGCAAACTTCTTTTCCTTGGTTTCAAGCTGCTTCTTCATCAAATCATCAGCATAAATGTTCAGGGGTCTTCAATTCTTGTCGAATTCAGCCAAATTTGGCAGAAAAGTTTGTATTTGAATCTTGTCCTCAACTTTGACAAAATCGGTTTTCAAATGATAAACTTTCAGTGATCCCTATGACTCAAAAATTCCCAACCGTCAAATTTCAATTCTGGCAGCTTCTTCAGCCAGCATTATTGTGGCACCAATCAGAAAACTTAGGAATTGAGTGAATTTTTGCTCGAATTTCATTTTTGGATTGATTTTAATAAATGTCAATCTGCAAAAAAACAATTGGTGACCATTTTCTTTAGACTCCTATCGATTGATTTCACCTGAATTTCCAGCTCATCCAATTTTCATGATGATTCACATACTTCCGAATTTTCATGGGGTCATTTGGTGCCCCTGTTCACATTATTGGAAGCAGACATTCTTGATAAACGAATGAGTTTGATCTCACTGTGGATGCCAATGATGCTGCATATAGTCTTTGTATCTTTTAGGCAGGAAAGTGGGCCAATAACAATAATGTAGACACTGCAGGCAACAATGACTTGTTATGTATCGGAAAAAAATAAATGGCATGTATTCTCATTAGTTACGTGAATGTATAGAGCATTATGCAAAATAGCAAAGAGCATGAAAAAAGAGTCACCTTTCACGATGCCTGTCAAGCAAAAAGTCAGTGGCTTTTATCATGTATCCAACTGGTTGGACTTCTTGCAGGTGTGCTTGCAGTAGTACATTTTATTCTTTATATATATACTTTTCTACAGTCTGTTTTTTTAAAGGTTTTAACCGAAAAAAGATGAAATGAAGTATACATTGTTTTTTTGATTACTGCGTAGGTGCGCACTATACTGTATTATGGGAAAAACGCGGCAATTGAATTTTGACAGAATTGAAGGCTAGTAGTTAGGAAAAAAGTTGGAAATGAGAAAAAGATTTGAAAAGGGTTCTCATTTAATGAAAAAATGTGGTAGTTGAGATCATGAAACAATTGGCGTGCTTTGGGAAGTTGAAATCTCAAAATTCTGTGCATCACGCCTCAGCGCTGGTGCTTTGCTGAGCATTCTCTGTGTAGAGCGAATGTTTTTTAGCCACGCGAAATTTTGTTTGACATTTCTCGCACTGGACGGAAATTATTTTCAACAGGTATCCAGTTTAGTTAAGAGTTTAGTCACAGCTTACTGCCGCAGGTTAATCAATTCTTGACATACAGTCAACAATGATATTATCTCGGCACAAAATTCTGCATGCGTACTTACTTTCAGCATTTTTGCATTACAAACATTTTGAAAAAAACTGACTATATACACATTTACCACAACCTCAGAAGGCGACTAGGGAAATAATGCTGATTTTTTTTTATTTTGTTTTTACATATGAAATCCAATAATGTTAGGCACTGAAACTGCCTGGCGCTGAATGGTTCTAAACCCATTGATGCAGCGATCACATGAAAGTTAGTTGAACACTGAAAAAATGATAAAGCCAATACTGTAACCAACAAAATTTTTCATTCATAATTGGTAGACCACTTGAAAATTTCCTCCAAATAACATGAGGTATTCACATGTGAGTGATTCCCAAAGTGAGCAATTCCCAAGCGAGCGATTCTGAAGTGAGCGATTCCCAAGTGAGGGAATTCCTAAGAGAGGGAATTCCCAAGTGAGCTATTCCCAAGTGAGCGAATTCCCAAGTAGGTGAATTCTGGATTGGGTGATTCTCATGTGAGGGATTCCCAATTGAGTGAATTCCAAAGTGAGCAAATTCCTAATTGAGTGATTCTCATGTAAGCAATTCCCAATTGAGTGAATTCCCAAGTGAGTGAATTCCCAAGTGAGCAATTCCCATGCAAGCAATTCCCAATTGATCCAATTCCCAAATGAGCCAGGTGATTCTTAACGTGTGATCAAGAATATAGTAGCACTTTCTTCATATTTTCCTTCTTTACCTTATATGTTTTTTTGTATGTACTTCTTTTTTATTAGTTTTTTGTGTGTATTATAATGTTTTGGTTTATGTATGCTTTTACATTTTCCTTTGTCTCCGCTTTCTTTTATTTTCGTTTTTCTTTTCATATACTTTCATCTTTTTTGATCATGAAACAAAAAATTAGTAGTTCTCATTTTCAATAAGCATTGTCTACCATATAGTTCTTATACAATTCGGCATGCTATATTTTCTGCATAATTTTATTCTTTGTGATTTTTTCTTCATTATTTTTCATCTTAGTTTTTGCTTTCAATCTGTCCTGATTTTTTCTTTTTTGTTCTTTTTTCACATTTTTTCACCCTTTATTGCTGATTTCTTATGTTGCTTCTTCTTTCTTGTCACTGTCACAATCGCTCACTTAGGAATAGACCAATCACATCGATAGATGGTAAAAATTTTCCACATAACATTCGAGCATCAAACAGTCCTATCGTAATGTTAGAGGAGGTGGTGCGAGTGATGAATTAAACAGAGTTGCAGTGCCTCAAGGTTGAGGGCTAAAAAGTGCTATGGGAGTCATGGGCGAGGGGGTACTGCAGGTAGGAAATGCTACTAATTAACCTCCACTTTGGACGTCACAGAGCCTATCACATAGAGTGGGAGTTGGAGAGGAGACCTCAGCAATCCTAAACCCAGAAAGGGCCTTGTGGAGAGCTGGAACCTTAGCTATAATGGGGAGTCACTGGAGGGAGAAACCCGATTGAAGACTGAAGGGGTAAATCGACAATAGAGTAGGAGAGAGAGAAAGAAAGCTGGTGTTTCATTCCACTTATTACAACTCATGAAAAAGACTCATTAAAACAATATTCAAATTCGATCTTATAAAAATGGTGGTGTAATTAGAGCGCTTCAAACAATTCTCTCCGTAGTATTGAAATACAAGTTCAGTGGAACATACTTGGTATTTATGCTAGCGGGAGTAGGAGTGTCAGTCACACTAGAGTACAGTAGGAGGAGGGGACTATAGTAATCATCGATGCTTCTTGCAGAAGAAGAAGAAGGTCGAGTTGAAGGCCAAAAAAAGTTGGCGCTGGCCTTTCTTAGTTGAGAAGAGACCAGTGTGCATGCATTCCTGTAGAGATGCAGGAAGGAGGCCTCTGAAGGGATGCTGTCTCTGTTTGCTAGAGTCGTTTGTCAAGTACATAAATAGTTACAAGAAGATGTGAACATGAAAGTAGACAAATACAATAAAAAACGAGCATACTTACAAGATTAAAGATATACTGTAAGATCACATGAGCAGCTGTCCATGACACTATCCATAATTGAAAATACATTAGGAGCATAAACTTTCTATGAATTTGTTTTTTTCAGTTGACCAGCATTTTGTAAAAGCAGGCTTGTTGGGCACCCTGTTGTTGGCAAAGTCGTGATTGGGAAGTATACATGCATATCGACAAGATATACGACCAGTGGCGCAAACAATTTGCATAGCAACCGAACGCCACAGAAAGACCAAAGATGATAGCGAAAATCACCAAAGATGATAGCGAAATCATCACGAAGGAAAAATTTGTTGAATAAGGTGAACGAACCTTTCATAATTTTTAATAAAACCTTGACTGCAATCTGGCTGCATTGATCGTTTCAACATGAAGTATAATTTAGCATTAAAAACAAACTGTAGTATGCAGTACGGTCTTGATCATACACGCACATAGGTGGTAGACCCTTTTACCTAAGACCCTTAGCACCCCCCTGGCCCAAAAAATCGTCAAACACCAGCTCTGAACTTTTTCGAAAACAGCTTTTTTGATAATTTTTATGCATATTCTGTATGAAAAACAAGCCTGTGGAACTTTTTTTTCTTGTTTTTTGGCTCACCAACCTCCAACCCACCCTCTGTAAAAAGTGCAAGGGCCCCCTCTTCGAAAGTTCTTGCCGTGCATGGCTGGTCTTGACTCACAAGTTCTTCCTCAAGACAAAATGATGTTTACTGGTTGTAATCCAGGTTTTTGATTGGTGCAAAGTGTGTGTGGTTTTGTAAAGTTCGATTTGGTGATCAGATCTACCTCAATTTCGCTGCTGCTTTTATGAAATGGCAAAAAGTAGGAATTCTATCCTGAATTTTAGTTTAAAAATCTTGTATGTTGTAAATTTAAATTTATCAACGACGAAAACTATCCATTATGCTGAGGTCAGTTGAAATCGCCGTGCTTCTGGATTCCAAGTACTGCCGGTTGCGCGTAACTAAATGTTATGTGCAAGTATTTCAAAAATCTTTTCCCGCTGCTTTATTTGATGCAGGTTTTTTTGCACACAGTCGGGGTTCTTTTGCGCAGGGGCCAGATTGGCTGCAGCATGCAACTTGGGTAAAACGTTTGGTCGCACAGAAAATCTTTCATGACTCATTTTTAAACTGATCAATTTGATTAATTCAAACCGAAAGACAATTAAGAGCTAGTTTTCTTGTATTTTATTCCACCCGCATCAGTTTTAGAATTTTAAAACTGAATTCATATGACTTTTGTATAAGGGTTGGCTTTCGTCATTTATGTTATCTCGTTCTCGTACCAGAATAACTATAATTGAATGGAATCCAAATGTACAATCTGGTATCAAAAAAGTTGAAAATATTCAATAGAGGTTTACACAAGAAGAATATTCAGATTTTTAAAAAATATATGGTATCTTGAGTGTCCATTTTGAACCCTGAACATCTTGATCATCGGCGCCATTGCTCCAACCTTGTTTAAGCCTACAATATATTAAGCTTTTGCCCTTTCATCAATTTTTCACTCACATCTAATACTTGTTCCCACCAACCTTTCCCTCAAAGGGAGTAGGGAGCCAAAAAATTTTTTCTTATGTTCCCCAACTCTTTTTTTGCTCAAAAATGCTCATATATGTATTATTCAAGTATTCTAACTCTCTGATATCTTTAGAGCCATCAACTCATTAAAATTGAGAAAAAATAAAAAATTTTGAATTTAAAGTCCAATTTGGACACACATGGTGGAATTATTTTTGAACAAACAACCCAAGAACATAATGACCTAGAGAAGTTGGTCCATTATGTTTCCCACTAATGCCGATATTCGGAGTTGGTACTGCGAAAAAAATGATTCCTATTTCGATCGAGGTAAGTTTATTTTCTTTCTTTCTTCTCCTGAATGAGATCCAGCATGAGCTTCAATAGCTCTACTGATTTCATCAACTATTTTTCCAATGTTGCATCAATATTTATCAGGTAATTCAATCTTCTGAGGTTTATTTTTAATAGTATTTTCTTCATTTGATTAAGAATATTGTCTTCAATTTTTAGGGCTTAAAGTTTTCCAACTGTACGAATAAATTATTTCACCAAGTCCGACCTCCCATGATTCTTCCAATTTGATACAATGAGGTAAACGCGTATAAAAGTTTTTTTGCGTTTAGTGGGAGCTGCTACTACACTATTAAAAGGACATTTCCATAGAGATGAGTTTTCTGCCATTTTAATAATAACCAAACAACTTATATGCTAAACTTGTAAAACTATATCGCAATGGAAAAAATCTTGTCTTTTATTGTGAGTTATGTAAAATAAAGCCTCTCCCCTTTTGCATTTTTATGTTAAAACGTGCAAAACCTCACCTTTTTATTCTTTTTTAAAAAACAACACTTTTCACATACGAAACATGCACTTAATCATGTCCCTGCACGAATTTACGAATTTTTATAAGCATCTTTTCATCAATATCATTATCATAAGGAAGTTATTGTCAATAAAACGACACACAGTATCATTGACTGCATTGCAACCCTAAACCATGAGACGATCGAATAAATTTATTTTGCCCGTGAATTCATAGATTTCTTCATTCTTTATACATTTTAATGTATATTAGAGACAATTGTTCCTGCATTCAATTTTTTCATGTAAACAAATAATTGCAAGAGAAACATCACAATTGTGAATTGATTGGCACCCAGGACATAATGCAATCCATTACCTAAGCCTATTTTGCAATAACAATCAAATTGGATTCCTTTATAAATGTTTTGTAAAAAAATTTTGTGGCAAATTAGAATGTATAATTTTTCAGCTTTAATGATATCAGGACTCGTAGACCATAATTCACAATCAATTTTTGTATTAAGGAGATGATGGAATGAATTGGTGTAATTATGTTGGGAATAATGATAATTGAATAAATATGTGTCAGTCAAAGTAGCTATAGAATGTTTAATTTCGGCTGCTGGTGTAGCATCTTCGTCGAATAGTGACTCCCGTTTTTGTAATGTACAATAAATTGAGCTTCTTTGAACCAATACTTCTGTTTCACATTTAAGCGAAACTTCTTAAAATGGATAAATCTGTTTTTCTTAGTTTATCAGATCATTACCTCTTTAAAAAGAATGCATTCAGCCTTGTTAGACATATGAATAAATCACCAACATACATAACTGTTGTCTACCATCACTCCATACCCTAAATCGACATTGCAGTGTGTTCCATGTTTGTAGGAATCCTTAAGTATGCTAGTGGAGGCATAGCTCAGCTTATTGTACTGAGGTAGAATCAATTCAAAATCAACTTCAACTGAATCACCTTCATCAATAGATATGGGTGAGAAGACAAAATTGATGTATTTGTTTTGAATGATAATAATAAGCAACACTTTTTTCCTGCTTGAGGAGAATTTATGCTGCACTAGTGGTACTTCAAATAGTTTTGGGTGTACCAGCTGCGTGGTTGCTGCTGTTCTGGTTGTGGATGTTCTGGTTGTGGCTGTTGCAGTTGCGCCTGTTTTGGTTGCAGCTGCTCTGGTTGTGGCTGTTCCAGTTGCAGCTGTTCTGGTTGCATCAGTCCTGGTTGTGGTTGTTCCGATTGCGCATGTTCTGGTTGTGGCTGTTCCGACTGCGCCTGCTCTGGTTGCAGGTGTTCAGGCTGCAGTTGTTCTGGTCCCGGGGGTTTGGATTGCAGCCATTCCAGTTGTGATTGCAAGTAGTTCTTTTTCAAAGTCCATATTGTGTGCAAAATAATGGAGAGAAAAACAATTCAGTGACCAATTATAGGTCTTCTAGTTATAATGAATAGAGGTGAATAAAAATTCTAATAAGTATGTAGTTTGATATGTTATGAATGTAATTCGATACACCAATTTCTGGTTTGGTGTAATTTGATATGTCAATGTCTGGTTTGGGTGTAATTTGATATGGCAATATCCAGTTTCAATTTAATAAACAACAACAATGAAATTGTTTACGTTTTTTATAAATTTCATTTTGATAGTTTTATGGTTTGTTGGATGGTTGGTTTGTCCTGTGTGCTGCTTACAGTAAGTTTAAAGTGCTCAAAAATATTAGAAAAAGTTGATAGTATCTTGTAAGTCATCTGGTGACCATAATCTACAATATTTCATTTCCATAGTTTTATAGTTTGCCGAAGGTTCAGTTTGTCCTGCATCATCTGGGGAAACTTTAGTTTTATGCCATAATTATATAGAATGAGTAAAACTATTAGGTTTCAAAAAATCGAGGGTCTTACACAGAAAAATGCAAAATTTTCTGAAAAAATTGATACTGTCTGGTATGTCTTGTAATTTGATACCATCTAATGCATCAGCTGTTGACCATCTAGTCTACAATAATTCATTTCGATAGTTTTTTGCTTTGACGGATGGTCTGTTTGTCCTGCATTGTTGTTGAAAAGGTTTTTTAAAATATCTGTGCGACATAGAATCTGATGATATAATGGTTTTACTCACTAAAATTTTGTAAAAGAACATTAAATTCTGAGAGCCCGAGCATATGATTTAATGATCTAATAGTTTTACTCGCAAAAATTTTGTAAAAACCATCACATTTTAAGGGTCCAAACATGAGAAATAACGATCTAATGGGTTTACTTACTAAAAAATGGGTAAAATCATTAGATTCTGAGAGTAGGATCTAATGATCTAATGGTTTTACCAGCGAAAATTGTATAAAAATTTTGCAGAACCATTAGATTTTACTGAAAATAAAATTTTTTGAAAAAGTCGATACTACAGCTGTTGACTATAGTCTGTCTGATGGTCAGTTTGTCCTGCATTCTTGGAAAAATTTAAAAAATGCTTGAGGGTCATAAAATCTAACAAAATAGCAGTTTTACTCATTTTTTACAAAATTTCCACAAAATATTTTGTTTGGGTCAAAATTTTTACATATTTGGCATACATTTTTCAGTGATTCCCCATGCGTAAGCATTGTTTTCGGGACACATTTTTCAGTGTTTCAGAACATATTTTTTTTAAAAATGCATGAAAAACTGTGTTGCAGAACTGTGAAAAACGGGTCCCTAAAACAATGCTTAAGCATAGGGAATCATTGAAAAAAGTGTTCCAAATATGTAAATGTAATGTTTTGTAAAAATTTTGTAAAACTGTTGAATCATTAGATTTTAAGAGTCACATTAAAATTTTTTAGGGAGACATTGTGTCACCAATTTTAACATCTGAGTCAATCGATGTACATTGAGGTCGAATTTTATACACTGAAGCTTCACACGTACTTTCGACATGCAAGTCGAATTTTTACCCATTGAAGCTTCTGGCATACTTTCTATACACCCCATATTGCACCACATGTTTAACCAAATTCGGATCATATTACATCATTCATTGTACTTTTGACACTCTCTGTATTGCCCTGCACATTACATGAAATTAAATAGTTGACTATACATTCCACACCCACTGTATCCCCCTGCACAGCTGAGGTGGTAAACTTTGATGTATATGTTTTGTACATCATTTGTGGACCCATGTAGGGGCCTGTATAACTACTATGGCAGGATCAGAGGAATTAGGTAATCAGGTGTTTGAGTTTGCCAAAGGGATGAGATATTGATTACCATGGGATCTGCATCTGATAAGTTGTTTGTCACTCAAAATTGTGGTTGGAAAATTTCTTTAGTGAGTTCCTCCATGAATAGTGCAGGTGGTTTTTTCTGTCATCCTTCCTGAATAGAAAATCAGCACAAACGGTATCCTCAACTTTAACATATTCGGAATTGTACT
Organism: Romanomermis culicivorax; assembly: GCA_963922205.1. Taxonomy (NCBI): domain Eukaryota; kingdom Metazoa; phylum Nematoda; class Enoplea; order Mermithida; family Mermithidae; genus Romanomermis; species Romanomermis culicivorax. The sequence goes on along the minus strand of CAWUHX010000237.1, from coordinate 568,624 downwards.
CACAGTCTTGTAAGTTGATCATGAGTTGTTCAAGGTGGGAATTTTGGTGCTTTTTGTCTTTGAGCCATTCAAGTGGTTTAGGGTCCTTGCATATAGTAAATTTTGGACCTAAATGTAGTGTTTATACATTAAGAAGCCATATGTTGGGCACCCTGTTGCTGGCAAAGTCATGATCGGGAAGTCGACAACATGGACAACCAGTGGCACAGACAATTTGCATACGGAGCACCACAGAAAGACAGAAAAATGATTGTGAAATCGTTCTTGTTTTTATTCAATATTTTTCTTGGTTTATGCCAGCATCCACCAATAAACTTTTCACCAGCAATAGTGTTTTAATTTACATAAATTTTTTAGTGTTCATCCGTGGTCTTTTTAATATTTGTTTACTTCCTTAGTATACTACCTTAGCGTCAGTATTACAGTAGTAGCAAATGGCCATAGGCCCAGGCGCTATCACTTGCAGACCTCAAGTGGAAGGAAGACCATTCTAGGAGTCCTTCAAGCAAGTTCCTTCCTGAGGATAAGTACTTTCTTCTCGGAGTCTACAAGGAGCCGTTGTGAGGCCTCTTAGAGGAAGGTAAGTGAGTTATTATTGTTGTTGCCAGGTCTGGTGGGACAGAACTGTTGGGTGATATCCGAGGCCTAGCCAAGGAATAACTCTAACTAGTTAAGCCCAATCCAAACCTATCTTTCTTGGAACCCTAAGGAAAGACCTGCACAACAGGTGGTAGCTTTTAACTCCTCATAACGGAACTTCATAGTCACACTAGAATAAAAGAATATCCACTTGGTTTCTACAGAAAATTAGCAGGATTTAGAATGCCAAACAGAAGGATACTGAGAGGTAATATTTTAAACAGTTCATGGCCCATAGCAGCCAGTGCTGAGAGCTTGGTGAATTTGGGAGACCGAGATCATCAACACGATGCTACTCCTGACCCAGTGATCCCAGATCAGACTCCTGCAAGGGTTCAGCCATTGCAACAATAGGCAATGCATTTTAGGTGCCAAGATGAGGGTGTGTCAATAGTGCGCCCACCAATGATTGCCTTGGAACTGCAATAAGCAGGCCTGGTGAATTCGAAATCAGAACCAATGGCCCACTTCTGAATGTAAAAAAATTACTGCCAAAAGTCAAATTGGCAGGACAAAAATGGGATATCGTAACACCCAAAATTCAACCAAATTTGAATAATTTGGACCCTGAAACTGAATGGCTGCAGTTAGAGCAGATCCAATGAGACCAGGAGCGACTTCGGCAACTGAAAAGAGCTCTAGAAATGTCCAATCAAGGAATGGTGATGCAGCTCCATGAATTAAACAGAATGGTCAAAGCTATGTTCCACATTATCCCAAACACTGCCACAGAAGACAACCAAAGGGAAGCTGAAAATTGGCGCCAGGAGCAGGAGAGACAGGCTACACCATGTAATAGGGGTACAGAAAGAGATAACCATCTCTTAGCTGAAACAAATGCAGGTGCAAGGCCTAGTAATAGGCCAGAAGCTGATGAAGGGCAAAGACCAAATTTTGAGCCCAGAAGTTGGAGAGGTCCAGCTAGAGAAGTTTGATTTGAGGGAACCGATCAATGGGTAGGCTGAAAGTTCCAGAACCAACTAGCTCAGCAGCATCCAACTTTAACTAGAGTAGTCTATGATGGTACATCATTGATCCAAATACCCTTAGACCAGATCAACTGGTATGTTTTCCATATAGGGACTACAGATTTGACAGAAACAATTTACCATCAAATCAATGGGGTCTACCACCTCAATGAGATCCAAACTGAATTATGTTGCAGTCATTAAACTCTGATATGGATTCTATTCTTACGATCAGAGGGAAATGCCGGCAACAAATTTGCCTATGATCAGAGGGAAGGGCAGCAACAAATTTGGCATGGGAAATCATTATTGGGAATATCATTAAAGGTGTGTTTCCCAAGTTCTTAGAAGAAGGTATGGTAAATCAGTAGATGCTTAGCTTCTTAACAGCATTAGAAGGGGAATTTCATAGAGATACACCCGAATCATCCAAGTATGAAGCACTACTGATGCTTTCTAAGGGCAGGCCAAAGGCTGTTGCAAGTGACAACATGACCTATAGGGAAGCTAGGAGAGCAATAATTAAGACACAATGTCTCTAAGACTCGACCAAGGTTGTGATAAGTAAAAAATTTATCATGCCTCAAGAAAATAAGTAGTATAGAGGGGGGGGGGCCTGAGCGTAAAAAGCTCCCCGGCCCATGTTAAACATAGGCGTTGGACTTAGAAAAAAAATCACAACCTCCCCGACACACAAAACATAGCCGACCTTCCGCCGACTACTATGACGTCATTTTTCCGGCTGGAAAAAAGCATGACGTCACACCTGGTGTAGAAAGAAAAAAGTTGCCGAAACTTGGCCCACCCACATCTCCATCAAAACTCGAGATAATGTGACATACATGGTACTTTTCGGAATCAGCTCAATGAGATCTATCGATTGGTACCCAACACGACCCATTTAGGACAAAAGCCCAAATTTTGTGCGAGGGGTTCTGAAAATTTCAATTGGTGTAGGCTCTACCATTTATGTTATTTGTTAATATGCATCGCCGCTGCCGCCGCCGCCGCCACCGTCGCCCGTTGGGGGGAGGGAAGTTCGCCTAGCTAATAAAGCTGAAGCTGCCGCTTCAAGCTTTATATAGCTAGCCTAAATAGGAAAGTCATGCTATATATCAACAGAAATTGTGTACTCATTCGCACTGATCACAAGATCAGTCCCAGCGCCAGCCGCGCGGAGGCTAGTACACATGTGGCGCCGATACTTTCATAGAAAGTACCCATAATACCTGTTTCTTTTTGTTTTTTTTTTTTACTTTTTCCTAGTATAGTTGTGATCCCAAGTGGATTCTTTCTTCATCAGCCTTTTCGTTCTTTTAATTGGTGAAGGATCAGCACCCAATTCTCTATATCTTCCAGCTTGAACATATCTACACACAGCATAATGCACAGAATGCATAGGAATTTTTCCACATAAGTTGCAAGGCTCCATTGCAGAGAATGAATGTTTCAGCTTTCTATATGATATATTTATACCAGTGGGTAGTACTGTAATTGGAATATACTAACACTTGCTCATCAAGTTCAAAAATTGACAAGTAACTCTTTGAAGTTCTTCTCCAGTTCACCGTAGGTCTTTGCTCCTGTAATAATAATTTTACCATTGTGAAAAATCAATGCACATAAGCCTTGCTTGTTAATTGTATATTTCAGTGCAGGAAATAATTCAGGAGAATAATCACATTGACCCCTATGAGTGTTATAGAATTCCTCAACATTGATACAGTGATCTAGGGCGTATGACCCAACAACATTGCACATTTTAAATTTCCTGGGTCTTGGCTGATAACCGAGTTTGAGCAGTATTTCTGCTGCATAATCTATACTTTTCACAGCCTGCTGAGTTGCCTTAATGCCCACACATACGACCTTGCCATTTTCGTACAATAGTAGACAACATTTTGGATCATGGAGGTGCCAAATCAGTGACCTGAATTTTCCTATAGTCAGTTTAGAGCCATCCAATTTTTTAACAAGTGAGTCCAAATTGAGTCGACAGCCAAGTTCAGCTGTTATAGTAATGTTTTGTACTTGCATTTCTAGAATAAACTTCGCTTTCTAAAGTGTAACTTCACAATTGTTTTACCAGTGACAAATTTTATAGGTTTGTCTTGATCTGTTCTAATTGAAATTTCGATAGAATCGATATCTTTTACCAGTACAGGCAAGTAGTGAGGAGCTATATATATCTTATCTATAATGTCACCAAAAGCTCCCTCAATATTAACAATACGGAGGAGGGGGGCTAAAATATCACCAGCAATCTGTTGTTCAATAATGTTACAATAAACGTACATAGTTTCGAGACCAGCCTTCATATCAGCAGGGTGTGCAGCAGCAATTTTCAATTTTTCAGATGAAGTTGTTTCTAGTTGTGATTTCTCAAAGCCCAACAGGTAGAGTAAAGGATCACTTAATTTTATGCTCTTGATTCTAGTCAAGTTCACTTTCAGGACAACTGCTCTGGCTAATCTCCTGTATGAAAATTCGATAAACTCATTATATGGAACTTTTTCCTGTTCACTCAACAACCTGATGGATTGTTGAATAGCTTCAATTAAATCTATTATAGATTCATACCTTGTAGAAGGTACTTTTAGTAATTGCCTAGTATTGGTCTGAAGATCATAAAATTTTATTACACTATCACTAGGTGTTATATTGAACCACGTATTTGGGTAGATGAATTCACAAAGTGCACATTCCCATTCACCTTGCAAAATCAATCTATGAGGCAACCTGATACTAAAATTTGAAGCCGAGTTACTCGGATCACTCTGAGCATTGCTCGGTAATGTTACATAAAACTGTGAAAAATCCATTTTTTGATATGTCATTATGGTAGAAACTAACTTTTATATTCTGTTGAGCTGTTCAAATAAAAATGCATCACCATATATGGGAGTATTTGTTCTAAAGAGACTGTTGATGAAGCCAGTGACAAATTCATCAGCATAGCTTTGTTCCAAACTAGCAGCAATATCCCTCATTCTTATACCTCTGACTATCCACACGAGAAAGTATACACATAACTGACCACATGTAGCAGTCAAGTACTGTTGAACACATTTGGTATTGCACTTGTAAGAAGTAGATATAGTCTTGATGTAATTCCTAAGCTGTTGAGGTGGTTCCAGGCCGTAACTGTCAAAATAACAACATGCATGTTTTTTATTGACAAACAGAGCTACCCAGTGTGAACCAGGTTCATCCTGCTTGTCCAGATTTACAACCAATGCTGCGGGTACAGTGTCAAGAGGTGGTAAACAGTCTATAGGAAATACCCCATTGAAGATTTGCCTGAGAGCTTGATCTCTATTGATCAAGATGTAGATTTCAGAGGTATTCATGCAGTATAGTCATTAAAGACGTGTCTATTTTTATCGATCATAATCAAATTGTCAAATTCTGCATAAACAATAACTTCTATACCTGCATCAGGTATCCTATCAGCAAATGTCAATTCGATACTTGTGGAACCATCTCTAATCAAGTCCCAATGTCCACTATCATCTTCATCAGGTGTAAAATCGAAGGCAAAGTAGCACTGTCCATTTTTAAAATTAAGTCTGCTAATGCCATTCCCTTTGTTATCCTTAGCCATGTCTAGAGTTTCAAAGAGCTGATCATATGCTCGAATATATTTGTTGTTGGCAAAATCAAGTCTTAGTGGAGTTGCTGGGAAAGCTTGACCACCAGAGACAACTTTGACTTCGCTTATACTGTAACATTTAAAATTAAATGGAGATTTTTTTATTTCTCCACGATATGCATCCGCATCGACACATGCTATAATCATCCTACGTGGCAACTGACCAGTGAATAGAGTATTCAGAGGTGTAGATTGCGTTGTACTAGCAATATGAAGATTCACCATTTGTATTCGTCTAATTGGGTACTTGACTGATGTCTTTAACATTGCTTTCTCCAGAGCCAATCCAACACTGTCGAGCACTTCAACTTTCCTGATGAAGAGTTTCATCTGGGAAACTTCCAATTTTGCATTTTCTGCATCACCAGCTGGACACTGTAATACAAATGGATTACTATTGCGAATCAATTCCAGTTTGAGCTCAGTATTGCTAAGTAAATATCGATCTTGCATTAGAAGATCAATATGAAGAGGAGCTGTTATTTCAACTGTTTGACCATTTTCAAAGTACTTTACTCTGTCTTTAAAACCCTGGCAATCAGCAGTATCTATTTTAGGACCAGCTTCCATAGTATACAAAGAAGACTGTAAGTGACTATTTTTAGCATCAAAACCAAAATTTAAATCAGTTTCAAAGAATGCTCTGTAGGCATACTTATCCCCACTATCATGAATAAGACGACCATTCAGGAAGAGCTTCACTTGTCGGAAAAATGCTTTACCAATCAGATTGATAGGTGCAATTACTGGTGCAGCTCCACCAGCAGGAACAGTGTAAGTAATTTTCAAGGTCATGTACAGATAATTTTTGCTAAGCTGAATCATGTGAGGATCTGGAGGTATACGAAATTCATATGGACCATCATTTGTGATAGGATTTATGGGGTTAACTTCATCCCAGTAGCCTCGTTTAATTACTACTTGTGTGGGAGGTACAGTGAAAAAGTCCAATTCAGACTTTGTACTAATACTAGAAATTGTATCAATTAGAGCCATGTTTCCTTCTCTTTTTCTTTGAGAATATATCATTTTTCTCAACTTTTATACCTTTTGGTCTAGTCCCCAAGCCTCTTCCAGTCTGCAAGGCCTCTCCCGCACTGTGGGCCAACTTGGAGAGTGCTGCTCGGCCATGTTCTTCTAGAGACTCTTTAATAGATCGACCTTCGGCTAAATCTCCAGCAATATGTGCACCTGTAGATAGCGCTTGCTTACCAATATGGCCAGCAGCTGACTTAATAACAGGAATGGCCATTCTGAATAATGATCTAAAGAAGCTCCCTAGACCTCCTCCACGTTGATAGGGTGTGCCTTTGAAGCCTTTGAAACCATAGCCAGTTTGTTCAGCTTGTTCAGTATAGTACTGAAGCCAAGTTGCATAATCTTCTGGATTAAAGTATTGTCTCATCTTTATAAATTTACAAACTACTGTAAATTACAACTTTTATGCTTTTCCAAATTCTAACCATCTAGGCCTTGGTGTAATGCTTTTGGGTGCCTTAATTTTTTTACCATCTACGGGTCCACTCGGGGAAGCAAATGTTTCATCACTTTCACTTCCAACATTTAGCCTGGACTTATTTACAAAAAGATCTCGAGGCACATTCTCCTTTAAGAGGTTCTTTACAAACAATTCTGACCCTATTGCTTGCTGGCGCCTCGGACCAACTCTCGCCACATCAGAAATCAAATCAACAATGTTGGTTCCACTTATTTTGGTGCCTTTCAGAATCATTTCTCCTTTATCCGACCACTCCATGTGTGGATTATCTTTAGCATAATCATATAACATTTTAGCTTGACTATGCCACTTTTTTGGTACAATTTTCATGGTTTTTTCATACAGCACATCTTTTCTCGGGGTCACATCAACAGTGCTTTCAGCAGTGTCTGGCTTTTTTTGCTTTGGTGTCATTTCTTCCAAATCAGGAATGGGGTGTTCTGCAAAAGGTTCACTAACAGTCAACTCATAAGGTCTGGTTTGATCCTGCGTAGCCTGCCTATATCTGTGCAACACTTGATTGTATAAGATTATCTTTCTGTCAGAGGGCAATGACTTATTAGTTAAAATGTCATTCATTTCTTTATCCAAAGCAGTCATTACATTAGCTGCTATGTCTTCCCTATGACCAATGTCATGCGGTACAAGAATCATTTTATTTGTATGCATCATCTTTTTATAATTGCATCAGCTAGTAATTGTCCAGCTATTCCTAAGATTGGTGCCAACAATACAGGCAAAAATCCACCTTTTTGTTCTAGAATGTCTCGTCTTTTGCTGAGACTTGTTTTCTCATCTGCTAATACTCGTAAATGTCCCTTGTGGGAACTTAATTTATTCAAGGTATTTTTGTCAACTTTTATATTGCCTTCGAGGAAGTTGAGTATACATTCACACAAACAAAGTATCAGTTCACGATCAGCGGTGCTAATAATAGCTTTACGTTGCTTGGGTTTAGCCTTAGCTAGTACCCTGATGTAATCAATATTATGTCTAAGATGATCACAAGGCATTTTGACTATAAAACTCAAGAATAGACAACTTTTATACTTTTGGCACATATATCGTGGAAAATTTTGAGAAAATATCAGCTCTGAGTCTAAGTTTATCAGGTGTTGTTTGAGAAAGATCAACAATTATATAACTGTATGGTTTAAACGTGGCATCTTCGAAGGACTCGAGAAAGTACTTTACTTTATCAGGAAACAACTGTCTTGCCAAAGTTTTTACTTGGAGCCTATCTGCAGGATTTTTCATCAAAACAAGGTACTCTGCATTTATTCTAGATGTTCTTAGACCCTCGAAGAAAACATTTTGAACAATGTGTATCACAGACACATTCATGTGATGACATCCACGAGTAAAAAGAATGTCCAGGTGCTTATTTTTAGCCATTTCCTGCATGAGATCATCTAGTATAACAAGTTGGGGTGCAGGACTGAGCTCTCTAATCAAGTTCATGTCAGGTAATCCCTGATAGAAGTTGACTCTGCCAGACAAGTCATTGTAGACTGGCTGCTTCTCACTAAAGAACCAGTGAATATGTTCAGGAATGGGTTCAATCAAGTACTTCACATTTAGTACTAAATTCTTTACAAAGGTTGTTTTACCCGCTTTTGTAGGGCCAGCAACAATACATGTAAAGGGGTGATTAAATTTTATAGCCATGTTTTTTTTTTCAATAGATTCTCAACTTTTATAACATGCGACATGCTGGAAATACCAGCAATTGTGCTTTGATTTCTTTTTTTTAAATTTTTTTCTCTTTAAATTTTTTTCTTGTCTTTTATTTTTTCATCACAATATTTAATTACAATTATTACAATATTAATAGGGTATATCTATACCTTCATCATTGTATTTTTGTACAGCCTCTGGAGTAAGATTCATCCAGATCTCAAAAAGAAGGGGTCCAGCACTACAAGTTTTCATCAAACCCTCTAGTGCCTTGGCAAAATGCCAAAACCCAGTCAGCTTTCTCTTACCCGTACGATGATCCAGCTCATTGGCCACTTTAGCCAAAATCTTCCATTCACGCTTGTAGCCATCATTTATTCGATCCCAAAAATATGAGGCATATCTGGCCACATCTTTTTGAGTATAAGGTCTTTTGAGAAAAGTGCCCATACTCAGTGCAACATTTAAAAAAATACCTTCCATTTTGAAAAAGTGACTAAACTCTAGAAGGAAAAGTTTGAAGACTGAAGACTAAGGAGAATTTACAACTTATATACATAAAAAATGTTACAGAATACTTGCAAATCTCATTTCACTAGTTTACTGTAGGCTTCAAGATGAGTGCCTGTCTATCAGCTAACTGTTTCTTTAGTACAGCGGTGCCAGCTTCCTGCAATGCCTTATTGTATTCTAGACATTTTGGGCACATTTCAATGGTAAAGAATGTTTTGCCCTGAGACAACTGGAAACACTCCCGTTCAGAGCTGTTCTTTTGACAAAAGTAACACAGTTCAATCATTAAGGGATACATGGCTCTTGGCAAGTTTCGAGCGCAGAGTTCAATAGGAGCTTTAACTTTTTTCGATTCCATTCTAGTTAATCAAATGATTGAAATAATTTTGAAGTTGCTTATATACTGAAATATCAGGCACATGTAAAAATTTTTAGACCTGCAAATCATTGTTTAATTTTCATACTGTAGCTATAGTTTTATCAAATCTGTCACCCAACTATTGAATTTATCTGGGTGACCCTTCCATTTAACAAAGTATTCAGTTTTCCCAGCCCTTTTTCTCTTTCGTATAATCTTTTCTATAATGCAGACATCTGTAATCTCATCGACTTTCTGTAATTCTGGCTCATAAAATACACCCTGTATGACTTCTCCCAGCTGATCTTCTACCGTATATACAGGAGGATATCTAGCTTTTTGCTCACGAATCACAAAAACTTCATCACTCCAATTGGGAGTGTAACCCTTCTCAAAAGTCCTTTTGACTTTGCTTATGCGTACCTTGTCACCAGGGACCAGTTTAAATTGTAAACTATACTTACATTTCCTGAAAAGCTTTTCAACAATTTCAGCTTTATTCTCATCAGTAACATCAATGGGAGCAACACCTGTGGTCCTATGCCTAGTCGAGTTGTAAGAGCTTAGCAGGTGGGGTAGAATGTTTAGGTACTTGTATGTATTATTTTGAGTAAAATGACGCCACATTCTTTCCTTTAAGGTTCTATTGAACCGCTCAACAATGCTAGCCTTAGTTTCACTAGCAGTTATGAAAAAACTAATGCCAAGTTTCTTTAATAAGGCCTGGAAGGCTTTGTTTGTGAACTCTGTACCAGCATCAGTCTGTATTTTTTGCGGCTTTCTGCCAGATTTCAAAATTGTTTGAAAGGCATGCAAAATAGATGATGTATTTTTATTTTTCAAGGGTACAGACCATGCAAATTTTGACAGGACATCTATACAATTTAAAAGGAATTTGTATCCATCATTATGCCTGGCGAGTGAACTGAGGTCTGCAAGATCCATTTGCCACTGTTCATCAATATCAGTAACTAGAACATTATTCCTGGGGTAATGGCGCCTAGCATACTTGTGTACAGTATATGTTGGCTGTTTCTGTAACCATTCCTTAACAGAATGCAGAGTGACCTTGGGATTACTAGCTTTTGCCTGTCGTAACAGGTTCTGAACACTACAATACCCTGTACTTGGGTTGAAGTATATGCTTTCAAAGAGCTTGTCCATTTTTTCAAGCATTCTGCTGTCAAACTTTTATTTATACATCTGCAAGATTGAATCTGACACTTTTTGTACTAGTTTTAGGTTTTTTGGTGAACAGGTTCTCCAAATATCTCCTTAACAATTTCAATAGAGTCAGTATTGTTAGTATAGCCAATAGAGTCACACAATACCATATCTCAGTAAAAACTGTTTTCCCATTATGCCTTTCCAGACAAGCTAGAAAATGTTCAATAGTGTGGTTAGCATCCATTTTTTTTCTTCATTTTAGAGAGCCAGCCAACTTTTATAGCCAGCAATACATAAAAAACACCCAATCAATTTTCAAAGAGAGTCAGTTGTTGTTTATTTACCTAAACTTTATTGATTGAAAACCTTCCCACTACATGAAACATTTTATGTAGATGAAAAGATGGTTAAGTCTGGCATATTTTTCCACTAGTGAAAGTAGCAAAGAGATCAAATTTAAAGAGCAGTGAGGTACAGTATTAGAAGCTCAAGTGATTCACATGCTCATTGTTGTGAATCAAGGCTAGCTAAAAGGCAAGAAATACTTTTATACAAAGATAGTTGGGAAAATGACTCATAAGGTGACTGCTTGTCTAAAGAAAAGTGACGTAAGCAAGAAAGTTTTTATATGTGCATTTTGATTAAATTTGACTTGAAAGGCAGATCAAAAAGTGAGATAAGAAAAAACCAGAAAAAAGCAGTTTATTTTCAGCATGAATCATCAGAAAAAGTGACATTTGATGGGATTGATCAGTAGGTTTTGCTATTCCAAATCAGCCCACAGTAATCTTACCAAGGAAAGTATAAAAGCAGAAAAAATTTGAGTAAGCTCATTTGTGATTTCTATCAACTTGAAGAAAGGTGAACTTTGAAACTTTATATTTTAAATTTTATATTATTATTGATTATTATGGAGAAACAAATCAATTGTGTCGAATGTGGAAGGCAGTTTGGTGAAGAGAGATATCTGAATGAACATGTAAGAGCAGTTCATCAAGGTTGCCGGTACAGGTGTCCTCAGTGTGCTTCAGTCTTCACACAGGTAAAAGGCCTGAAGAAACACTATCAGAAGCAACATGAGGACAACCACTGTCTATATTGTACTACTGACTTTACCAACTCAAAAGACTTACTTGCCTCAAAGCACAGTGGCAGTTGTTTAATGATCAAACCAGAAGAAAACCTTCCAATGGATGTCAATGGATGTGAAATACCTGGCACAACTGGACAAACCATTTCTGATGATCCGGAATCACCACCAGATTTAATTGAATATCCCGAGGAAGTGCAAGAAGAAATAAAAAATTATTGGCGCCTGATTAGAACAAGCAGGTCAACATTAAATATGTTGGACCATACATACAATTATCGATGGGGAGCTGTTCATGGCAATGTCAAAGCCATGCTGGACGATATTTACAAAAGTGAAAAAGAGTGCTTTAAAATTAATGGTGCCATTGGATGCCTATTAAAAAACCGAGAATCAGGTGAGTTGAAATACTGGTATGCATGTCACAATAACTTCACAATCCTAAATCAACCAGTTCTCATAAAAAATGGACAGGATTTGAGTCAATTAGTTGAAACTATGGGGAATATTGATTTTGAGGAAAAATTTACTCGCCCAGATACAAAGTGGGCTTTGTATCTTATAAGCAATATTGAATTTTATGTTATACCTCAAAAAAATTTTGTGGTAGGGTGTAAAAATTTTTGCTTGCCAGAAATAGTTTCTCACCAACAAAATAACCTCCTATGTATGACCCAAGATAGTCAAAGAAATAAATTTACTGATAATCTTTGCTTGTTTCGCTGCATAGCTCAATGCCTTACTGGAAGTTTTGAAAATAAGAATGTTGTTTTCAAACTTTTTATCAAATATTGTCAAGAGAAAAAAATTCCAGAAATTATAAAATCATTTCCTGGAGTTCCCTACACTGATCTAGAAATGATTGAAGAATTATTTCATATAGATGTACAGGTTTTCCATTTAGACATAGTAAAAGAAATAGCAGTGTGCTGGAAAAATGTAGTACAAAAATATAAAAATCTTCTTAATTTGGATGTTTCTTTTGTTGAAAATGGAAAAGCTCATTACAGCTATATTGTAAATTTAGATCAATATGCAAAGAGATATTCATGTCTTTCTTGTAACAGACTATTCAGAAAAAAGGAAAAACTTAATGACCATGCCAAAAATCACTGTCATGAGGGAGAAACTGTACATAAATTCCCAGGTGGTGTATATATGGTCAAAAAGTCAATATTTGACCAGTTAAAAGAGTTGGAGATTTTTGTGAATGAAACTCAACATTTTTGTCCATTCTATGCTGTGTATGACTTTGAAGCACTCCTTATAAAAAAACCTCATCAGAATTCGGAAAAATTAACTTTTATAACTGAACACCAACCAGTTTCATGTGCTGTTGCAACAAATGTTCCTGGGTTCACCCCAATTTGCTTTGTGGAGAATGATCCTGATATTTTAGTACAAAAAATGCTAAAGCATCTTGAACTGATTAGCTTTAGGCAAAATGAAATTTTGTCTAATCAATATAATTCAGTTTTGGAACATTTAGACTCTATGATATCAAGTTGCAGAGCATATGTACAAGAATTATATGATAGCAAAAAAGATTCGAGACGTGAAAAAGGGTATTTGAACTCAATCATTGGTGTTAAAAATCGACTTGAGAGGTATTGCACTCAGCTAACATGCCTGGGATTTAACTCTGGAAAGTATGATATCAATCTTATCAAGAGAAATATTTTTCCAAAGCTTGTTCAACAAGTGAGGGAAAATAAGGAAAGTTCATGGCCAAAAGCAATTTTAAGAAATGGCGCATTTTTATGTCTCTCTACTGAAAATCTTAAATTCTTGGACATATCATTATATTTAGCCCCTGGCTTCAGCCTTGACACATTTATGAGAGCATATGGGGCTTCTCTTACTAAGGCCAAATTCCCATATGAGTACGTGGACTCTTTTGAAAAATTGAATGAAACTTCACTACCACCACCTGAAGGTTTTTATAGTAATCTTAGGAAAGAACACATTACTAAAGATGACTATGAAATCTGTCAGAGGTACTGGACAGATAATCAAATGCAAACACTGATGGATTTTCTAATATTTTATAACCTTAGAGATGTCATTCCATTCCTAGAAGCAGTCACCATAATGGCAAAGCTTTATTGGGACCAATTCCATATTGACATATTTAGAGAAGCTATGTCTTTGCCTGGAGTAACTGAAAGATACTTGTTCAAAAGTATACCAGACACCCAGTTTTCTCTTTTTTCAGAAAAATCAAAAAATCTACATTATTCTCTCAAGTCAAGTATGCGTGGTGGCTTGGCGATGGTAATGACCCGTTTAGCTATTTCTGATAAAACTTTTGTTAGAAATAACCCCAAAAAACCTGTCAAAACTATAATCGGCTTGGACTTTAATGCACTGTACCTATGGGCTCAGTCAATGCCAACACCAACAGGCTTTTTTGATCACTGGATTCTCAAAGAAAATAAGTTCCATAAAATAAATAGTGCTAAAAAAGTCTCAATTGAATGGCTTGAAAAAGAAAGCTGGGAAAATGCCCATTTCATTCAGCATCTGGGGAATGGTAAAGAGAAATGCATAGGCCCCAAGCACTTGCCTGTGGATGGTTACTGCCAGGACACCAATACAGTATATGAGTTTTATGGGTGTTACTGGCATTGCCATAACTGTACACTTAATAAGGCAAACACAAAAAAAGATAGTGTTGAAGAGCATACTAAACGACTGGAAAAAGAGGCCTATATAAGATCATTGGGCTATAATTTAATAACTATTTGGGAGTGCCAATGGGAAGCTGAACACCAGAAATATATACAGAAAAGAAGCAAAAACTGCCCTCATTTCTTCCGAAGGTACCAGTTCCAAAAATATGTAGATAAAAATTGTATGGAAAGAGCCATTTTGGATGGGTCTGTATTTGGCTTTGCAAAAGTAGATATCTATACACCCGATTCTCTAAAAGAACTATATGCTGACTTCCCACCAATCATAAAGCATGCTGAAGTGGGTAAAAATGATGCTGGTGACCTCATGAAGCAATATGCAGAAAAGACCAATCAGTTGAAACAACCTAGAAAGAACTTAATCAGCAGCTATTTTGGGAGAGAGCTTATGATCTCAACCCCAATGATTCAGTTTCTCGTAAAACATGGTCTTATCCTAGAAAAAATTCACGAGGTTGTTCAGTTTGACAAAACCACACCCTTTGAAGCATTCAGAGACAAGGTCACAAAGCATAGACAAGAAGGAGATGCTAATCCAGAATTGTCTATGATAGCAGATACATTTAAGCTGCTAGGCAACACTGGCTATGGAAAAACTCTAACTAATAAAGAAGGCCATGTTGATGTTTTATACACTGACTATGAAAAAGCTGCTGAACTTGGTCTGAGCCCATACATAAAAAAACTCAAATGTATAACAGATAACTGTTATGAAGTCCACATGAGGAAAAAAGAAATTGTCTTGGACCTTCCTATTGTAGTTGGCCTTTCAGTTTATAACTGGGCCAAAATTCGAATGCTGGAATTTTTTTATGATGTCTTACAAAAATATTTTGATCCAGCAAATTATCAGTGTATGGAAACAGACACTGACAGCATCTACCTCGCAATATCTGAATCTAACCTCTTAGATATAGTAAAACCAGAACTGAGGAACGAATTTATGGATAGAGTATACCCGAAATGGTTTGTTACAAAACCAGAGCAAAAAAGAATACCTGGTTTACTAAAAGTTGAGTGGCAGGGGACATCCATGTGTTGTCTTTCAGCAAAAACATATATTGGGGTAGGGGAAGGTGAAAAGAAGATCAGCTGTAAAGGGGTCATGAAAAAGATCAATGACCTCACCTTTGAAAAGTATGCAGCTGTACTGGAAACAATGAAACCCTGGACCGGAACAAACATTGGTTTCAGAATGTTACCAGATAATAAAATCTGGACATATGTCCAAGAAAAACAGGGTCTCCCATACCTTTATGTGAAAAGAAAAGTCCTAGAAGATGGCATAACAACTGTACCATTGGACTTGTGATGTTCCTTTCATTTATCTATTTTTTCAACCATGGTTATATTTGTATGTCTACTGTGTAGACATTCTTACTTTAACACAAAGAAGAGAATATTTCAGCAGTACAAAAAAAAAATGAATTGCCAGTTTAATTTTTGAACTTCGTGATTTTTTAGCAAGGCACTGGATGCATGGTGAGGAGCCACTGACGGTCTAGGGTCATGCAACTCTATGCTGGGTTTCAGGTGCATGGTGAGGAGCCAATGACGGCCTGGAGTTGAGCATATATGTGTGTGTGTGCAGGATGTTAGGTGCATGGTGAGGAGCCAATGACGGTCTGACATCAGGCAACTATGTGTAGTGCAAGACTTCTGGTAATTTTAACTCAAGTACTGCATGACTATTCTCCAATTTGTGGGTACTTTCTATGAAAGTATCGGCGCCACATGTGTACTAGCCTCCTCGCGGCTGGCGCTGGGACTGATCTTGTGATCAGTGCGAATGAGTACACAATTTCTGTTGATATATAGCATGACTTTCCTATTTAGGCTAGCTATATAAAGCTTGAAGCGGCAGCTTCAGCTTTATTAGCTAGGCGAACTTCCCTCCCCCCAACGGGCGACGGTGGCGGCGGCGGCGGCAGCGGCGATGCATATTAACAAATAACATAAATGGTAGAGCCTACACCAATTGAAATTTTCAGAACCCCTCGCACAAAATTTGGGCTTTTGTCCTAAATGGGTCGTGTTGGGTACCAATCGATAGATCTCATTGAGCTGATTCCGAAAAGTACCATGTATGTCACATTATCTCGAGTTTTGATGGAGATGTGGGTGGGCCAAGTTTCGGCAACTTTTTTCTTTCTACACCAGGTGTGACGTCATGCTTTTTTCCAGCCGGAAAAATGACGTCATAGTAGTCGGCGGAAGGTCGGCTATGTTTTGTGTGTCGGGGAGGTTGTGATTTTTTTTCTAAGTCCAACGCCTATGTTTAACATGGGCCGGGGAGCTTTTTACGCTCAGGCCCCCCCCCTCTATACTACTCAAAATGGCTCTTAGACCTGAAATTTTAGGAGCCATTTCCAAACTTTTAGGGGCCCAGGCCCCTAAAATGACTAAAGTAAAAAGCCTGATTCCTACATATACATATGTCATACATGTAACGGAGCCCCGAGGTCTGGGGGGGGTTGGGCGACTTTTTTGGGGCCGGGGGTCAGTAATTCCAAAAATTTTGGGGGGGAGGGGTTTCTCAAGGGAAAAAATAGATTTTTTCACGAAAAAAGTCCGAAAAATAGTTCAAAAAATAGTATTTTTTTCTAAAAAGATCGAGAAAATGTATCCATGGCGCGAAGCACCAAGAAAATTAACATTTGTTTTATTTTTTGTTCAAAAATTGACATTTTTAATCAAAAAATTGACATTTTTCAGTATTTTTCCGACCAAAAGTATGTGGGTCTCAACGGCTACCATATCGCTAGCCATTGGATTGGAAAATCCTGGGGGGCGGTCGCCCAATGGCTAGCCATATGATCGACGATTTCTGGGGAGGAGTTCCCATAGCACTCCCCCCCCCCCAATTACATATGGCATATGTTCATATCATGTACAATACGATAGTGCTTGTGGAGCGTTTTTTCGTGTTTTTGTTCACTCATCTCCCTCGATGATAAGTCCGAGGACACACCAGAAAAAATTTTGTTGGGCAAGTCTGATGAGGAGTAATATAACACTAACCGTTTTCACCCTGTGATATTTTTACATCACATATATCACAAATGCGGAAACTAATAGAAGAGTGGCTTATACCCTGTCTGAGCACCCGCTTACATGCAATAATCTGTACAATATATAAATCTGAATGTTGCGAAGTTCTAAAAGCTTGAACTCAATAGAAGTGTTAACTCAGTCTTTAATCCAATGAGGTACTATTTTGATTTTTGATGGATTTATGAGAAGCGAAATTCAATATTGTGCTTCCGGAGATCAAGTTTGGGTCGACTTTTCATTGTTCCGCATATTTACGCCAATTCCTGCAAAACGGAGGCCTACGTTACAAAAGCGGTTAGCATAGCTGTTTGCTGCTTGTGGGCTACTGAATAAACTATAACATGTTGGATTTCAGAATTTATACTTGGAAACGTTAATTAGTAAGAAACTTACTATCGATTAAGGCCCACGACAGCAAATTCGCGTTGTAAGACCTCTAGACCACGAGAGTTACTCAACTTGATTTCGGACTGACTAGCGAAATTTCGACACGATGTCTGCAGATAGAAAAGATAGTAAGTATAAAACGACATTAATGAATCGACTACTGCATATATTGTCATGTGAATAACTAACAAATACGAATACAAACGAATAACACAAAAGAATAACAAACAGGTCGATTTATTTGTGAATAAATTCATTAAATTAACGCTAATAGGACTTGTTAATGACTAAATGTCATTATATTTTGAATACTTATCCTTATTTTATAATTTCATACCAAACTACGAAATCCCTCAGGTTTTGAATTTCGATGAGACTGACAAGATTTGGTGAAATGTTTTAGAAGATGTTCTGAATATTGTTCTTGTGGAAAATAAAAAATGAATTTTTGTCATGGTCACAGCCAATTTTGATCAAAAACTGAGAGAACGATCACATTGTTAGCGCTTCTCACGTTCTTTGAATTGGAATTTAATTTAAGGATTGGAAATTCGATTTTTTGAACCACTTCAAGCCCCTCTTTGAAAAAATATCCGAGCCCCTAGAGCCACAGAGTTGTGATAAGAGTACATATTTTGTATTAAAAATATCTGACTATAATCTATACCTGTAAGAACTCCGACTATTTGCCTACAAGTGTGAGGTAGTTTTCAAGAGTATTGTTAAAAAGTGTTTTTGCGATCAAACGATTTCTACGATTTTTTGGCCAGGGGGGGTGGCCAGGGTGTCAGGTATGGGGGTTTAATCCCCCTGTGTGCATATATGATAAGTATCAAAATTTGGATCTTTTTCACATTTGAATTACTGGCTCTGGAGATTTATAATATGAGTGCCCTGAATGAATGAATTGATAAACTCGAAAATGCATGAACGGCTTTCGTGAGATCCTACGCGCTGAAACGCGACTTCTGGAAAATGGCGAAAATTTTTGTGACCTCTTACGTCATTAGGGTGAAGCATTCGAGAAAAGAAATGGTGTTTTAACAATTTTTGAGTTTCTGACATAAAGAATTTTGAGAATTACCTGAAAATATGAGAAAAAATTTTGGATGAAATGAATACAAACGTACAGTCTTGATCACACGGACTAGGTTGCAATCATACATGCGCATAGGAGGAGTAACGGTGAACTACACTTGTTATCGTGGGGAATTGAGGGAAGACAAACCCGCAAGTTGGCCGAACCTAGTACCAAAATGCTTGGATCCTCCCCCAACTCGAAAAACTTGGGCAAAAAACGGATTTTCTGACCTTTATTTCCAAAAATTTCCGGAATTTGTCGAAATCTTCGGCCAATCATGATTATCTTGGTCCTCAGCCAACATTTTGGGGAAAATAAGTACCTTCACTCTACAAATTTGGATTTTACCTTCCCCCCAACTGACTGGAGGTCTTACAGGTATGAGGTGGACTCCTCCAACTTGCACCTTGGATAAACTGTTTGTTGCACTGCCCATTTTTTCTGAAAAATTTACTTGCACAAACCAGAATTTGATTATTGTGTGCGAGAAAAAGGCGCGCACATCTCCGACCAATCATACCTGTAAGACCCCGGGTAGCTGCGGGGTAACCAAAGTTCGTGGTGTGGCTGTACCAAGGTTTTTTAGCAGGCTACCCATTAGCGCAGCCTGTAACCTTCCCTACTCTGTATAACTTTTTATTAGCTCAGCCCCAACTTTATTAGCAGGACCCTAAAAAAAAGTGTGAGGTACCGACAGGATTCTTTTTTCAGCACGATGCTAATTAAGTTGGGCCTATGCTAATGAAAATGTTAGTCGTGCTAAGAAAAACCCTGAGCCGACTTTTCCGAAATCCTGAGTGTGGAGCCAGAAAATTACACTAAGACGAAGAAAAAATTAAAATTATATCGTTTTTTCCAATAAAAAACCGAAACCTCATTTTTTGGCCAATTTTTTCGAGTCGGAAGGTATCCAAACATTCGGATACTAGGTTCCACCAAGTTGTGAGGCTCATCAGCCCTTCAATTATATACAGGTAAGTACCTTAAAATATAATTACTGAGAAGTTAGGAAATTACATCATAGTTTTCATAAATGAAAGGCAATATTTTCGTAAATGTGTTGAATTTTGTCGATTCGGCAACATTAATAGTTTTACAGTCCTTTGTTTCAATAAATAGAACCATAATTGGCACTCGACTCGATTGTCATCCGCGTATTCCGTGCGTTCGATCTGTAAAACGCCTAAGAAATTAGAGTATAGCTAACGCCGCTACGTGAACCAAATTACCTTTTCATTTTTCAAAATCTATTCGAGGAATTCGGCAGACGCTTATTCGACTTTCTTACTCTTATTCATTTTCATTTCTTATTTCGATTTAAATCAAAAACCTAACGGAACGACCGGTGGAACATATTTTGGCAGATGATACAAGTACAACAAATGAAAATAATAGGCATTCAAAATTTTAACTTAAACTTCAAATCACTACTTTTTTAACAAATAACCCCATAATTGTGGAAAATTTTCTCAGAACATGGAAAAAATTCTTTTCACACCCGTGGGAAAAATTTTTGTGACTCCTGATGAAGCCTTTTTATTCAAAAACCCGGATTTATGTATCAAAGAAAAAATGAAGGTTCGCTTCGCTACAACATTTATGAGCCAGAGAAATGATTATATAAGATCGTCGTTATCCTCATCATTATTCGTTATCCGATTTCTCTGT
The DNA here is from genome assembly GCA_963922205.1 of Romanomermis culicivorax. NCBI lineage: Eukaryota > Metazoa > Nematoda > Enoplea > Mermithida > Mermithidae > Romanomermis > Romanomermis culicivorax. The sequence goes on along the minus strand of CAWUHX010000237.1, from coordinate 548,179 downwards.
AATATTGAAATATAGTCAAGTTTCCTAATGTTTTAGAGTGCCGGATAGTGCGAAAGCAAAAAATTTTGCAAAGAAAATAATTTCACCTTGCAGAAAATTCTGTCGGGGTCTTTCCACAAATCTGGAAAGCAGATCGAAAAAAACAGAGCCTTAAATAGTTCAGTAACCTGTAGCGTCTAGTGTACACTGCACGAATTTCAATCTTCTTAAGGCGGATTCATACTTCATCCGGCATCCGCAGTCCGGCAAGTTATTTTTAGCTTCCGGCATTCAGTGTCCGGCATCCGGCAATTTGGCTTCCGGCAAGTTGCCGGATGAGATGGCAATTCAAACTTCTTCCGGCGCCGGAAATGCTGGATGACAATTTATTCTTGCTTTTACTATGTTAAAATACTTTGAAATCTGTGCAATATGCTGTTTTAAGAGAAATTGCGTATGGAAAATATATATATTATTTTCCAGGTCTACTCGTAATTATTACGATGTCAGATGAAGAAAACATGCTTGATCTAGCAATTTTGTACTATTTATTGAAAAGAAATTTGTCAAATTGGTCAAAGTCTTTCATAGGCGTATAAATATATATGACTAAAATATAATTACGCCAAAGAAAAAAGTATTTATATGACTACCCTGCACACATATATGCTTTCAAGAACGAAAAAAACATACAAAATACTCAGAAATCAAAAATTAAACGAACGCCATGATTAAAAACACAAAATTTTGCCTCAACTTATAAAACCGATATCTCTCGCATACATTGTATATGCAAAAACCAATTAAACACGCGCTTCAATTGAAATTACATACAAAATATGCTTTCCAGCATTCGGAAAAGTACAAACTGTTTTTACTCTTCCCATCCGGCAAAAAAATGAGACGGCAGCGTGGGAAAAAGAAAAAAATGACGTCATCCGGTGCCGGGTTGCCGGACGATTTGCCGGATGAAAAATCTAAAAATAGACTTTTTTCAGATGCCGGATGAAGTATGAATCCGCCTTTAGACTTCTTATGGCTCATGTACTTTTTTGTCGAAAATATGTTCACTAACAATCAAAATCATACCCGTAATTGGGGTTTGGGGGTGTGGAGAAATAATGTAAAATTATCCAGTACTTTAAAGCTACCCAGAAAAATAAAAAAGCCATATAAAAATCCGGAAATTGCATCGAACAAAAAAGCCTTCTCAAAAGCACAATTCCAGCGATTATATACCGTGGGTTAACGTAACAGTTGGCATTTTTATGAGAGATGATTAAAATATGATTAGGTACCTATGACAGAAAATCAAAGGTTACGTTAAATCCGAAATTTTTTGGGCGGGGGGTAGAAAAAAGTCGAAATTTTTCCCAAAAGGCCAAAAAACATATACTCCTTTTTGCAAATTTTTTCAATTTTTCCTAAACTGGGGGGGGGGGGTTGGATGATTTTGGGTACAGGGTTGGCCAAGTTGGGGGAGGTCCCCTCCAACCCCCCCCCCCCCCAAGTACAGGTATGATATATATATATATATATATATGTCATACATGTAATTGGCGGGGGGGGAAGTGCTATGGGAACCCCCCCCCAGAAATCGTCGACCATATGCGTAGCCATTGGGCGACCCCCCCCCCCCAGGATTTTCCAATCCTATGGCTAGCCATATGGTAGCCCTAGGGACCCCCATAGTTTTAGTCGGAAAAATACTGAAAAATGCCAATTTTTGAACAAAAAATGGCCAAAAACGTCAATTTTCTCGGCGCTTCGCGCCATAAGTACATATTTTATCATTTTTTAGACAAAAATTACTACTTTTTAAACCGTTTTTCGGACATTTTTCATGAAAAAAATCGAATTTTTTTCTTCAGGGACCCCCCAAAATTTTGGGAATTACTGACCCCCGGCCCGAAAAAAGTGCTCCAACCCCCCCCCCCCCAGATTTCGGAGCTCCGTTACATGTATGATGTACATACATTTAATTGGGTTGGGGGGAAGTGCTATGGGAACCCCCCCCAGGATTTTCCAATCCTATGGCTAGCCATATGGTAACCCTAGGGACCCCCATGGTTTCAGCCGGAAAAATACTGAAAAATGTCAATTTTTGAACAAAAAATGGTCAAAAACGTCAATTTTCTCGGCGCTTCGCGCCATAAGTACATATTTTATCATTTTTTAGACAAAAATTACTACTTTTTAAACCGTTTTCCGGACATTTTTCATGAAAAAACCGATTTTTTTCCTTCAGGACCCCTCCCCCCAAAATTTTGGGAATTACTGACCCCCGGCCCCAAAAAAGTGCTCCAACCCCCCCCCCCCCAGACCTCGGAGCTCCGTTACATGTATGATGATATATATATATACGTGGCCGTGCGCAAGGGGGGGGCGGGGGGGGCGGCCGCCCCCCCCCCCCATTGAGGCAGTAACTCTAAACCGAAAACATGCGTTTTGGTGGACTTTAAAAGGTCAAAATCTCAAAATTTTCCGGCGCTTCGCGCCGGTCATGGGTATAATTATAACTATATTCTATCAGGCGCGGCCGTTAGCATATTTACTTCGACTTACTAATTAGTGATCAACAGTTTCTATCAATCAAGTTAGCTCGTTTCATTTTCTAATCGTTTACAGTCAATTATGTCGCCGAAAATAGAGATTTTTCATCAAGTCTCTCAATTTTTTCTCTCGATGATTGGAATTTTTTTAACGTTTGCAATCTGAACTTTTGCGTTTATTGAAGGTGGAAATTGAAGACATTACTCTAGAACGCGATTTCAAAACATTTGTTCACGAATTATCTGATGGAGAGATTTATTTTTCAGCGTTTTAGAATACAAAAACCCGAAAAAGGCAAATTACGCTTCATCAGTCTGATTTTAATTTATTTCCCAACGTTATGAAAGTTCATTTTCCAGCGTTTTAGAAAGTGAAAATCAAAAAATTTTTCCGGCGCTGGGCGCCGGGCCGGACCATTCTATAGAACACCAATATATTCTTCATGAGCTCATTTTGACTAACATAACCAGAATTTTCTCAATTTTTTTCCTCATTTTTGCAGGTTTCTGACTACAAATACAACAAAATTCTTGGGTATGCTCCTAAAATGCATAAAAAAGGATCCGTAGCCACATTATAAGCGTTTTTAAAAATGTGGAAAATTTTTGGAAAATGAGGAAAAAAATTTTGGTTCCGGTTCTCATGTGGAAAAATCTTAGAGGAAAAAAACGGTGATGCACTCAGTATATCCGCGTAAGATCAACATTTTCTGGGGCTATTCAGTGAAAAAATCTAGTCCGCCCCCCCCCATGAAAAAATCCTGCGCACGGCCCTGTATATATATATATATATATACATGATCAAAATCGAACAAATCTATTATTTCCGCTGTGCGCAAAAAACTCCAAAAAACAATGAAAAATCTACCAAAAATTCGATTCTGATATTCTAGGGCGTAATAAAATTAATCCTTTCAAGACTTGTTCGAAGGAGAAGCGGTCTACTCTTACAACCAATTCAGTCCAGCGTTTATTTTTGTGCACGGAGATTTGTGCCAATGGCACAAAAAATTTTTTTTTTCTACAAGAAACATACTGAAAACTGCGGCAAAGTTTCAGGCCACAAAATTGATAAAAATATACCCATTTGAAGCTTAACGCATTAATTTTTTGTAAAAATCGTACCCAACCCAACCTATTTTTCAGCTACCACGAAAAGGAAATAAGAAAAAACTACAAGAAAATAGATCACGGGGACTTAAAGAGAAATGGAATGCTGAGAAAATTCGGTATTACTCCAGCTGGTGCCATACCTGTAAGACCTCCGACCAGTTGGGGGGGGGGAATCCGAAATTTTGGGGGGGGGGAGGAAAAAGTCGAAATTTTTCCCAAAAAAGGCCAAAAAAATATACTTTTTGACAAATTTTTTTAATTTTTTCCCAACTGGGGGAGGGGGGGGTTTGGGGGGGGGTAAATGATTTTGGGTACTGGGTTGACCAATTTGGAGGAGGGGGTCCCTCCCAACCCCCCCCCCCAAGTACAGGTATGGCTGGTGCACACCACTGTTTTTTTCCACATTAGCACTATAATGTGGAAAAAATCTGGAATGTGAAAAATTTTTTTGAGGTCTTTCCACAATTGTGGAAGAAAAATTTGAGGTTTTCATATTCGAAAGATGCATTTTGGTGCATTTTAAGAGGTCCAAATCTCAAAATTTTCCGGCGCTTCGCGCCGGTTATAACTTTAATAATCATCATTATTTATTAAGTATACAGATTTTAAAATTTTTCAAGTAAAATTCTAGAAATTCCGACTTTTGAACACAAAATTGGAATATAATTCTTGAAATAAATTGTCTGAAAATTGATTTTCCAGCGTCCCAGAATGTCAATATAACCAAAAACATTTTCCGGCGCTTCGCGCCGGAAAGATTACAATCTTTTATGGGCTTTCACTTGTCATCATAGAGGACTTAACCATCGATTTCTCATTCAATTCAAAGTCAATTATGCTCTTGGATAGTTTGCTAGAAAATTTATTACACAATGCTTGTAGATTAGGCTTTAAAGTCGAGCTTTTCAATTTTTTCTTCAATTTTAATGTGTATTAACTTCCCTAAAAACACCGGAAGGCTTGAAAATGCTCAAAAACAGTGCGATAAAGCGTCTGTGAGCATTTTCAAGCAAAGAAACGAGGATTTTAAGACAAAAAATTTTTCCACATGTGGAAAAAAAATTTGACCCCTTTCCACCATACCTGTAAGACCTCCGACCAGTTGGGGGGGGGGGGGTAAATCCGAAATTTTGGGGGGGGGGATAGGAAAAAGTCGAAATTTTTCCCAAAAAAGGCCAAAAAAATATACTTTTTGACAAATTTTTTTAATTTTTTCCCAACTGGGGGAGGGGGGGTTTGGGGGGGGGGGTAAATGATTTTGGGTACTGGGTTGACCAATTTGGAGGAGGGGGTCCCTCCCAACCCCCCCCCCCAAGTACAGGTATGGCTGGTGCACACCACTGTTTTTTTCCACATTAGCACTATAATGTGGAAAAAATCTGGAATGTGAAAAATTTTTTTGAGGTCTTTCCACAATTGTGGAAGAAAAATTTGAGGTTTTCATATTCGAAAGATGCATTTTGGTGCATTTTAAGAGGTCCAAATCTCAAAATTTTCCGGCGCATCGCGCCGGTTATAACTTTAATAATCATCATTATTTATTAAGTATACAGATTTTAAAATTTTTCAAGTAAAATTCTAGAAATTCCGACTTTTGAACACAAAATTGGAATATAATTCTTGAAATAAATTGTCTGAAAATTGATTTTCCAGCGTCCCAGAATGTCAATATAACCAAAAACATTTTCCGGCGCTTCGCGCCGGAAAGATTACAATCTTTTATGGGCTTTCACTTGTCATCATAGAGGACTTAACCATCGATTTCTCATTCAATTCAAAGTCAATTATGCTCTTGGATAGTTTGCTAGAAAATTTATTACACAATGCTTGTAGATTAGGCTTTAAAGTCGAGCTTTTCAATTTTTTCTTCAATTTTAATGTGTATTAACTTCCCTAAAAACACCGGAAGGCTTGAAAATGCTCAAAAACAGTGCGATAAAGCGTCTGTGAGCATTTTCAAGCAAAGAAACGAGGATTTTAAGACAAAAAATTTTTCCACATGTGGAAAAAAAATTTGACCCCTTTCCACCATACCTGTAAGACCTCCGACCAGTTGGGGGGGGAGGGGTAAATCCGAAATTTTTTGGGGGGGGATAGGAAAAAGTCGAAATTTTTCCCAAAAAAGGCCAAAAAATATAACACTTTTTGGCAAATTTTTTTAATTTTTTCCCAACTGGGGGGGGGGGGTTGGGGGGAATGATTTTGGGTACTGGGTTGGCCAAGTTGGGGGGGGGGGTCCCCCCAATCCCCCCCAAGTACAGGTATGCTTTCCACATTTGTGGAAAGAATTTCGTGGAAAAAAAACAGTGGTGCACGCCAGCGTTTTTTTTTGTGCACGGACATTTGTGCCAATTGGCACAAGAGGCCAAAAAAATTTGTGCCAATGGCACAAAAAATTTTTTTCTACTAGAAACATACTGAAAACTACGGAAAAGTTTAAGGCCAAAAATTTTGATGGAGAGTCAACGTTTTACACATTTACTTTTTTGTAAAAATCGTGCCCAACCTATTTTTCAGCTAACCATGTCAGTTAGATAAGAAAAAACTGTGCGGGAAAATAGTTCACGCACGACGACTCAAAAAGGAACGGATGCTGAGAAAACTTAAATAATTCTAGAATTGTTCAGGAAATTTAAACTGATTCAATTTTTGATTACGAATATGAATATATCTTTAGGTAAGATATATTTAACAACAATGTTAAGACCATTAGAGAATTTTTTTTTCTTGACGACTTTTTATCATGAAAAAGCAAAATAAAGCATGCACAAAAATCAACTTTAAGACGACCCTAAAAATAATTTACGCCGGAAGCGATGTTATGCAATTAAATAAGCACGACCCGATTTTTAAATAAGGATTAACGAACGAAAAGTAAAACACATTTTGTATGAATTGAAAAATATATGGTAAGGAAAATAAGGTTCTTAATTCAAAAATTAATCACAGGTTTATCAAGCTTACTAATTTTCACAATCTTATGCTTCAAAAAGTAATTCTCAAAAGCTTTTTGGTCCATGATTTCAAAAAGTCGAAGCACAGTTTTTTGCATATTTTTCCTAAACAACTCTCAAATATCTACCAAACTATCATTCTTATCTTTTCATACCGTTGTCTTGTCAACCATATACAATTTTGTGCCATATATAAGACAATATCGGCAAAAGTCAGTTGTTCCTTACTACAAGAATCTAGTTTCAAACCAAAGACAAAATTGAGTATATCTACATTGAAATTTTAGGGAAAATAAAGTCGAAAATTGTGTAAATTTTTGATCGAAACATTGTACCATTACCAACGATATCGATTTTTCTATTATTCTATTTGAATCAATCAAACACAAAAAGTGAGAACTTCAATTTTAAATCCGAATTTGACTGAATGAACAGAGAATATTCAGAATTTCTTTTCATCCATCAGTCGTTGATATTGACAGCCTATAGAGTTTGCTGCAACGATACTAATACACTGTTCGAAGAGGAATCGTTCGTGTTCGGGTCAAATATACAAATAGAAAATATTATATTCGTTGATTCGGCGCGGAGCGCCGAAAATTTTTTACATTGTCTAAAAATCACGGAAATTTAATATTTGACCAGCAAAGAATTTTGTGCCAATTGGCACAAACGCTCAAAATTTTTTGTGCCAAAAACCATGTTTTGGCACAAAAAAAAAACACTGGACCCTATAGCGTTATGATGATGAATGCTCATACAGTATATTTTTCAGATTGTATAAAATTGTAGCAAAAAGACTAACTTGGTCTTCAAATTCGAAATAGCTACAGGGAGCTAAAAACGCATCAAACGGCAGGGACACCACCTTAGGAGGCTTGGGCACGATCACACGACCCGCGGTAGGTCAAGGAGTAAGGCGCCGCACAATTTTTTGCAAATGCGCTATTTCTTGGAATTGTCGTGAGTGGGAATTTGAGAGTAGACGACGGAACGCAGATGAAAATTAAGTTGTGTAGCTTGACGATTTATCGCGCGTTTTAGAAAAGACGTACAGAACGTAGAAGAGCATGCGGAACGCTAGAAACGGAACACTCGGAGTGTTTTACGGATTTATGCAACAATAATCGAACGCAGGAGATTGACAGGCTCGTAGAGAGTGCTATGTCAATTTATCCAGGGATCTTCGCTCAGGTCGTCAAAGGTTTTCGGATGCCAAAACTCGGGCCGTGGAACCTGGTGGAACCCAAAAAAGAGTAAAAGTACAGAACAACATGCACTTTTAAGGACCCTGTTGGCCACAGTAAGACCTGAGTGGAGTATATGACACCCAGCCCAACTTCTGCAGATACTGGTGCTGAAGGGGCTTATGACCACATAGACACTTGCCCAGTTGGAATACATTTAGCAGTGGGACCGACTTCAGTGCCTATGCTAAACATATGAACGTCTTTAGCTAAATTTTCACAGCTATTCGTTTTGCGTCGGCAGGAGCGAAGCTTAAAATTGTAACAACCAGATTTGTGTGAAGCACTTTACTTTAACCAATGGCGTTACGGTGGGAACGGCTATAATGGAATGGGGGTTCAGACGGTATAACGGGGCGATACGGCTACAATGATCGACAGCTGCTTGAGATGTCAATATGACAATAGGACAATGATAAACGATAAACGCGGCGAGTACACACGGCTTAACTGCTTCCGAATAAAAATGAGACTCACTCACAGTATAAAAACGCTTGCAAATACAGGGCGCGGAAGTCAAAAATTGAAAATTACAATAATAATAAAATCACGCTTTGCTTCTCTTTTTATACGACGTTTTTGGCCACTGCCTGGGCGTCGCGGGAGGTCGTGCTTCTGTCCATCTTCTTCCGCCAATCGTCGCTTCCTGCTTCCCTTTTTATGCTTACTTAGTTACGCCTTCCTAATGCTTTCCTGGTACTGTATGCTTTTCGTGCTTCGCTTGCTTTCTACGGTGGACTTGGCCACACCTCTGTGCTTCTGTGCATGCTTCCTGTATCTGTTTCTCTGTATACACATGTTTTGTGGGGCTGCCGCTACCGTTACACTTGAGACTACTGTCTGGCGGGGCTTTTACATATTTTACTGTGTGCAGGTGTTGTTTACAATTTTTACGGGGGATTACGGTAGCTGTGGAATGTGTAGTTTAGTGTAGGTTCTAGGGGACCAGCTACCCTTTGTGCAAATTAATTGGGGCATCTTAATTGGGCTACCGGGGTGTGAACGGATCAAAATGAAGTACTTAACGTAATTTTATAGGAATGTTTGGGTGTGAATCCCAGACACCCTTGAGACGATAAAATACGAAAATGAAATAATATCTAATAAATGTCTATCACATACAGTATGCTACATATTTACAGTACTGCTTTAGCAGGTACGTTACATTTCCCTCCTTCCAGAGTTGAACGTCCTCGTTCAAGGCTTTCGAGGTTGAGGAGGGGTGGGGGTAGATTCAATAGTTGCTTTCCAAGGGTAGAAAGGGTTTACATGCACCGTAAATGTAATATTCTTATGGAGGTGTTTGAGTGTAACGTTGGGGTACATGAAATTTGTAACTGTATAGGGTCCGTTTTGGCGAGGGAGGAATTTGGGAGTCAGCCCTTGTTTACACGAATGATTTTTGTAAAGAATAAGGTCACCTGCCTTGTAATGTATGTTCTGAGCATGCTTGTTATACTGACGGGTATAGTGGTCTTGAGCTTTCTGTAAACTTTTCTGCACGGTTGAGAGTGCTTCTGTAAAATGTGATTTTACACGAAGGGCATAATCATCTAAATCAACCATGTAGGACGTGGGGAAAAAATTTAAAGCTGCGTCTGACGGCAGATTAGCTTGCCTACCGTGGAGTAGTTCAAATGGGGGATACGATGTGCTATCATTTTTATGAATGTTGATCGAAAGGACGGCATATGGGAGATAAGTATGCCAATCAGTGTGATTTGAATTGATGTACATGCGGATACGGGTGGCTAAGGTTTGGTTGCAATGCTCAACTTCCCCATTGGCAATGGGATGATATAGGGTAGTATGAATTTTCTGAGTATTGCATAAACTGGTGATCCGTGAGAAGAGATCGGAGACAAAATCAGAGCCACGATCACAATAGATGATTTTGGGGGACCCATGACGGCAAACGATTTTGGTTACGAATAATTTGGCGATAGTGGCTGCAGTGATATCAGGGGTCGGGAATGCCTCTACATACTTCATGAAATAATCGATGAAAACAACAATGAATCGGTTGCCGTCTTCAGTGAGGGGTAACGGTCCCATGCAATCAACACCGACTCTATCAAATGGGCCAGTCGGCTGAATTGGTACCAAGTTTGCATGCACTTTGTGTCCGAAGGCTTTCTGTGTCTGGCATGGGTGGCAAGTTTTGCAGTAACGTTTGATATCACGGCTCATTTGGGGCCAAAAATATTTTTGTCTGAGCAAGTGTAAAGTTTTCCGGGCAGCAAAATGACCTGTGAAGTTGCTGTCATGATGTGAGGCGATGAGATGCTGGACTTGCGACTTGGGAATGTATAGTGTTGCTTGTTTGTTGACTATACGGAAGAGGATGTTTTGATGCACTGCGAATTTGATCAGAGTAAGGGGGTGTTTTTGGGCGATTTTTGCTAAAATACTTTTGACACTTGGATCAGTGCGTTGGAGTTCGGCAAAATTTTTCTGTTGCTCTTCCTGTTCAGTTGCTTCAGCTTCCAAAACGGAATTGATAGTGGATATTTCGGGGCGGGTTTCTAATTGCTCAATATCAAAGGATTGTTTTGCTGTCTGTGAGGGGAATCGAGAGACTGCATCTGCGTTGCGGTTAGCAGTGCCTTTCTTAGGTCGAATGTCTAGCTGAATACCAGAAAGAGCTAATCCCCAATGGGCAATGCGAGGGGACGGGTTTTCCTTCTGTAAGACTGCCTGAACTGCTGTATGGTCAGTGTGTACAATAACATGTTGCTGGAAAAGGTAGGGGCGGAAATACTCGACAAACTCTACTACTGCAAGTGTTTCCAACTCAGTTATTGGGTATTTGCGTTCTGCAGGTTTCAATGTGGGGCTCCCAAAAGCGATGGGGCGATCCTGCTTTTACTATCTAGCTGACTGAGAATGGCACCGATTCCGAGTTTGGAGGCGTCAGTTTGCAGAATAAATGGTTTTGTGAAATCGGGATGCTGCAGTATTGGGGCATGAATTAACAATTCTTTTAGTTTAGTGAATGCATTTTATGTTCAGGGCCCCAGGAAAATTCCGAATTCTTTTTAAGTAGGGCTGTGAGGGGACTTGAAATTTGGGAGCAATTCGGGATGAATCTACGAAGATACGAGGGTAGGCCAAGGAATGACTTGACTCCTTTTGAGCTTTTGGGTGTGGGTATGTCATAAATGGACTGTACTTTATGGGGATCTGGTGAAATGCCTTGCTGAGAAATGACGTGACCTAAGTATTGGACTTGGGGCTGGCAGAATTTGCATTTTTGTATGTTTAGTTTAAGGCCTGCTTGTGAGAATCGGGCAAGAATGGTGTCTAAACGTTCCAGCATTTGGGCATGGGAGTCTGCAAAAACTAAAACATCGTCGAGATATACAAGGCATGTGTTCCATTGCAGTCCCGAGAGGATAACATCCATTAACCTTTGGAATATGGCTGGGGCATTGGTAAGGCCGAAGGGGAGGTAGTTGAACTGATATTGTCTGGCTGAGCAATTGAATGCAGTTTTTTCTCTGTCTGCTTGTGAAATGGGAATGGAATAATATGCATTGGATTGGTCAAGGGACGTAAAATATTTCATTCCACGTAGGGTGTCTAGAATTTCGTCTATGCGGAGCAAGGGGTAGGTATCTTTTTTGGTTACTTTATTGAGGCCTCTAAAATCAATGCATAAACAATGGCCACCATCTTTTTTGGGGACTAAAACTGTATTGGTACACTATGGGGAATTGCTCTGGCTTATGACACCTGCTGCTGCTAGTTGCTCAACTTCTGCTTGTATGATTTGCTTTTCCTTTGGGGAGGTACGAAAAAGGTGTCTGCGTACAGGTTGGGAGCCATTGGTGTCAATTGCATGTGAAACAAGGGTGGTTCTACCTACGTCCATTTTGGATTTAGCATATAATGTAGGATACTTCAATAGAGCGCGAAGAAGTTGAGTTTTTTCGGTTTCTATGAGGTCACTGGAGGTTAAATTAACATTTTCTTTTAACCATGTGAATGTATCAAAACAGTTGGGCTGGTTTTTTGTGGAGGGGTTACGTTAGTAGGAGCCTTTTGTTTTGGGATGTATGTAACAGGAGACTGTACCGATGCATGTTCCAGGGTAAAGGGTTTGGACTGTTTCTTGTGTGTTTGGGACCCATATGCGTATGCGACTGTTTTGGTTTTCAGAGATACAAGCTGCAAAATGAACTTTGGCGTTCTGTTTGGGTTTCGGAGTAAACTCGAGCTGTTTAACTTGTAGGTACGATTTGGGCAAAGGGACAGTGAATTCGGTTACTGTACGGGGTGGTAATTCTAATTTTTCGTCTAGATAAGTTCCACCACGGGTTGAAAGTGGGCTGTATTCTAGGCCATCACAGGGTAGTATGACATTGCCAAATTTGATCTGGGATTTCTGATTGTTGATAGTATATTCCGAGAATCGACTGAGAAAGTTTTTGCCTAGAAGGATGTCTGCTGTGCAATCTTTTTGGACATGGACCATTATTGTTTCCTGGATTGTTTGGGCTGTCACTGTGACAAAAGTGGTTCCTACAAAGTGTATCGGGAGATTATTTGCTGCTTTTGCTTGGACTAGCAGGGGTTTCATGTCTAACTGCCAAATTTGAGCGATTCGGGAATCAATGAGTGAGTAGACTGCTCCAGTGTCAATCATGCCTTTTGTAATTAGCTTGCCATTAAGTGTAATCGGAATGTGAGGGGTATGTTTCTCAGGTACATTCTGGGGTGGCTTGTTTGATCCAGATTGGTGAATTTGATTAATGAGTTTGATTGCAGGAGTTGGGAGGGTATCAATATCGACAAGGACGTATTTCTGCTGTGTTTGTGCCCCACGACGATTAGCTAATTCTAAGAGTGCATGGCCAAATGATGGGGGAATGGTCTCATGTAAATGTCTGTTGTTCGATGGTATTTCGTATGCATGTTTGTTTGTGGCATGGTGCTTTGGAGAGGGGAAATATTTTCGAAGGACGAGAAAAGAATAAAAGACGCCTGCAATAACTAGAGTAATAACGGCTAGATTAATAATGATTTGCAGGGGTCCTTTGAGTAAATTGTTTAACCCGTCTGTGAGACTTTGGGTGGTACCGGTTATTACATGTTCTATGCCTTGACCGGCGCCAGAGAGGGTATTTCCGATTGCTTGAACAGTGCCTGAGATCATATTGTAAACTGTATCTGAGTTAAGGGAATTGACGAGTTTTTTAACAACGTTTTCAAGTGTGTGAGTTTTGTAAATGTATTGTTTCAAAAAGAGTAAGTTGGTTGAAATAGTTGCAAGTTGGTCATGGAAAATGGCGGGTGTATTAAAATGGAAAAGGGAGATATTTTGGTTCCAGACGATTTCTAAGGGTAAATTTGTGACATGCAGGGATCCTGTTTCACTGACCCATGTATTATTCTGTTTGTAGAGGGCTACATGCATGTGATGGCATTCAACCGTTTGTGAAAAAGGGGTCAAATCGTTGCCTCCTGGATTCGAAAACATGAGTTTGGTTCCTACCAGAATGGGCAAAAGTTTGTAGCATGTTTGGTTGATTTTGTGGTTGTAAAAGACTTTGGATGTGTTTACTTGTTTACAGGGCCAGATGGTGAGGGCTTCTCCTGTGAATTCTGCTATTATGTCGGTTCTCTGTAGAAATGCACGCGCTCCAAGAGTTGCATCAAGGCCTGCTATACGAGATCAAGGTGACACTGTGCCTGTCTGCATAATTCACTCCATACGTTTTTGAAATTTTGAATTTCGAATTCCTGGATTTTGTCTGCTAGATAATTTAGTTTCGCATTAATGGGTTCAAAATCATCAAAATTGTATAGTGTAGTATGAGTTTCGTTGGTTTTTGGGGTTAAAAATGCGTTACCATGTGGGGTGCTTTTGTCTAATTGGACAATAATGCCTTGTTCGGTTAGAATGCTGTCTTGGATTTCTGGGCAATTGGGTTTCGAAAAGAGTGTGTTTTTAACCGAGAATGCACCTTGTAGCTCTTCTATTATCATGTGGGTTTGCGTGAGTTTTATGGGATATGTATTTTTGTATTTGGAGGGGCATAAGTTTTCAAATGCTGTTTCATTCCAGATAACGGATCCATCAGTTGTTACACAATGACCTGATGTTGGTTTGCATGACCCCAGGTCGCCTAATGTACCTGTCATAGATTTTCCATTCCAAGATGCTATTTGTCCTATTTCTATGATGACCTTAGTGACCGATGTACAGTGGTCTGTACAACACCATGTGTATTCTAGGCTTAGGGAGTTGTTTGTTGACCAAAATCCTGTTTGGGTTTCGTATAATTTTTGACCATTGTGTTCTTTGTCTATAAAGATTGCCTTACAAACATGTGGGGTTAGATTTTGCATTTCCGTTTGGTTGAAGACAATACCTTTTGATCCAAAAAATCCTGTATTAGAACAAATTTTGCATTTGCAAACACTGCAATTGTATGTGTCTGTTATGTGGGGTTTAGTGGAGGGGATATAGATTTTTCCGAATGTCTGTACTCGTTTGTCTATCGTAGAAGGGGGCATGCATGATACAAGTTTTGGTATGCTGACTGAGTGACTGCTCAATGAAGTTCCACACATCTAAAATTGGGCACTACACGATGTGGGGATTATTATGCATAAAAATATACAATACAATGGCCAATATAGTGTTTTAGTGGAGGCCGCAGGGCACTGTATATTTTCATTCTGGCTGGTTTGGCGTGGCGGCTTTTGGTGTTGTTCGGTTTTGGGCTGGGGGGGGGGGTGGCTGGTTTGCAATCTGAACGGTCTGTAAAACTTTAGAAGTTGAGTCATGGGATGGGGTTTGGACTTGCTTACTTGTGGGGGTCGGTAGCAGTGTTTGGCGGTGGCAGAATTGGTAGGGTTCGGGGGTCAGGCCGTGTAAAAGGGACAATAAGTTGCGGCCGGGTTTGGAGGGTGTCTCGGGGGCGATGGGCGACTTGTTTTCCTGTTTCCGCGGGATTTTGTAGTTCGCCGGTATGGTGGGAGGCGATTTTTCGACTTTGGCTGCTTCGGGCGTGGGGGGGTGGTGACATGGCGCACTAATCGGGTATGTCCAGGTCGAGGACGTATTCCTCACTACGGCGGTGGGTAGTGGGCATAATTGTTCCTAAAGTAGTCTGAGGGCCGTTAGTTATGGCAGGTAGTGTTGAGTAAAATGCGGGGTCATCAATGTCCATGAGGGGTTGAGGTTGCCTGTACTCAATGCAATTTTGAATATTACCACTCTGCTGATTCAGACAGTACCTGCTTGTATGACCTCTTTGCTTGCATAGAAAACATTGAAAATTTGAGTAGGGTTTGGAAAGGCAGTTATCAGATCTATGTCCTGTTTGGGAGCAGTGGATGTATCGGCTCTTACAATCACGTGTAGTGTGATTATTACGAAAACAAATTTCACATGATTTTTGGGTGCCTACTGATTTACAATTACGAGCTACATGTCCAATTTGTCCTTACTGGAAGCATGTGGGTTGCCTAGGGGTGGTATTGTTCCTGTAAGAATTATTCCTACTGTAAGTGTTGTTACTGAAATTGTTGTAGCTACTCTGTTGTGGGGGTTGAGGTTTTTGTTTGATCTGCAACTGTAAATCTTTTACTTGTTGTTCTAACTGATGCAAAAGATCCTGTTGGTCTGTATTTTTGGTTAGGGAAAAGATGGGTTTGGGTTTTGGGGGTATGAAGGGAAGGGCGTTGGACTTTAACTCATTTCTAAGAATTTGTTGTTCAATGTAAGCTGCTTCGTCTGACATTTCTTTTAGGGTTGCGAACCTTCTATACTTTATTGCTTCCCTGATTTCGTTTTGCATGCCTTCTACAAAGAGGGGTTTTATGATCATCTCTCGTGCGTCTGTGTTAAAGTTAGGGTAGGTGATGGTTGCGAGATGTTCTAGATCAAATAAGAATTCAGTTACTGTTTCTGAACGCTTTTGTTTTCTCTCGCGTAAGAATTGTTGATGTAGCTCATTATCTCTATTGTTTGGGAAAAATGCCTGTAATGCGACTTTATACTGCTCGTATGTGTGGGGAGGGTTTTCGGAATTGGCTAAACTTTTGAATTTTGATAACGCAGCTCCTCCTAAATGAATCTCTAAACATGCCAACTTTAACTGTATGTCTGTATCTTTCATGCCTTGAAGTGCCATGAACTGCTCTAATCGTTTATTCCAATCACCAAAATGTTGGGTCACGCCACCCGTGAATACTGTAGGTTTCGCGTAGAAATTATTTGCCATGTTATTACCAATGTTTGCTGTTCTTAGATCCTCTATTAGGGTAGGGTTTACTGTATTCTGATTCAGTTGTGTGCCTAGGGTACGAAAATGTTCCGAAAATAAATCGTTTATCTGTTCTCTAACGATTTCTCCTAAATGATCTTGTGTTTGGTGGGACATTCTTGGTTTACGCTGGGATTTCTGCTTAAATGCTTCAATTTTTGCTTCACGCTGTATTCGTTTAAATGTATCCCTTAATGTTTCGTTGGAGGCGATTTCCAGTTTGCTTTCTACCAATACTGTCTTACTGTAGGAAATGATTACTACCGTATTATCTTATGCTTCTAAATGCCCGGATAAGAGTACACCTAATTGGGGCAGGGAGTTCCAGTGGTTAACGGTATGGTACGGTAACCAAAATATGTAACGACCAAATTTTTGTGAAGTACTTTACTTTTAAACAATGGTCGCTACGACGAACAAAAGGGGTGCGGGCGTGTATTATGGGGCGATACGGCTAACAATAATCGATGGCTGCTTGAGACGTTGATGCGACAATACGAAACGTGGTCTCGATTTACAATAACGAACAGGCCTTGGTTTAAATGCTTTCGTAAAAATGGCCGCTTGCAAATATAAAAAACGGGGATGAGCGTGGTTTTAAAACAACAAATTCGAAAATCCAAAAACTCTAACCAACAATAATAAAATCACGCTTTGCTTCTCTTTTTATACGACGTTTTTGGCCACTCCGTGGGCGTCGCGGGAGGTCGTGCTTCTGCCCATCTCCTTCCGCCAATCGTCGCTTCCTGCTACGCTTTTTATGCTTACTCAGTTACGCCTTTCTAATGCTTTCCTGGTACTGTATGCTTTCCGTGCTTCGCTTGCTTTCTACGGTGGGCTTGGCCACACCTCTGTGCTTGTGTGCATGCTTCCTGTATCGGTTTCTCTGTATACACATGTTTTGTGGGGCCCTCGCTACCGTTACACTTGAGACTACTGTCTGGCAGGGCTTTTACGTATTTTACTGTGTGCAGGTGTTGTTTACGATTTTTACGGGGGATTACGGTAGCTGTGGAATGTTTAGTTTAGTGTAGGTTCTAGGGGACCAGCTGCCCTTTGTGCAAATTAATTGGGGCATCTTAATTGGGCTACCGGGGTGTGAACGGATCAAAATAAAGTACTTCACGTAATTTTATGAGAATGTTTGGGTGTGAATCCCAGACACCCTTGAGACGATAAAATACGAAAATGAAATAATATCTAATAAATGTCTATCACATACAATATGCTACATATTTACAGTACTGCTTTAGCAGGTATGTTACAGAGAGTGCTATGTCAATTTATCCAGGGATCTTCGCTCAGGTCGTCAAAGGTTTTCGGATGCCGAAACTCAGGCCATGCTATCTTAACCGCTAGGAGTTTCACCCAAATACTCAAACTATTTTCCAAATAGTTTGACTCAAACTAGAACACTCGCTCAGTTTTCGATTTACTAGCGATGCTCAGAGCCTCTCACAAAACGACTGCTCACTAAGACAAACAAAACAACAACTGACTTTATCACAAACTTGCTGCAAGTGTAATCTTTGATGTTGTGAACTTTCGGACAACTTTGAACAACTTTGAGCTCGGAAATGATGCATTCTTGTGAATCAATTTGAAATTCTGACCATCTTACTGTAGTCAATCGGCGCACCACAACACTCCTCCCCCTTTGATGCAAATCACCTCAAGCGATTCGAATTTTCTCTCTTCGGGAAGAGCGGTTTTTTGTTTAGATGCAGAGGATCTTTCTTTCTTTGGTGGACCTTTTCATTCGACTTTGGCAGCGATCAGATACTTTGAAACAACGGCGGCACTTTTTCGTATATGGAACAAAGTTTTTCTTTGGAATGTATCGCCAAGGCTGGATTTCGAGCAGAAGGACTAGAGTCTTTATTTTGATGACCAGAGTCTTTATTCTGATGACCAGAGTCTTTATTCTGATGACCGGAGTCTTTAGCCGCGGAGGGGTCAGTGTTTCAGAACAGAATCTTTAGCCACGGAGGCGTCAGATCAGAAAGTTTGCAGCGGATGCAAGCTTTAAGTTTTGTAGAGAAACGTATATAAAGCTTCTGGCGAAGTCTTTGAAACTCGAAATTCGAAAGGTATTGAGCGGATCAATACCAAACTGTAGAAGAAATCTCGGCGATATGGATGAGACGTAGAAAAATTTGAAATGTTTAGAATGTCGTGGTTTCTTTGCCACCCAGTAGATTATGGGAAAGCATGTTTCGAAACGGAGTTTTTATCGCAGCTCGCAAATCGGCCATACGCTACCTTTAGTCTGTAAAAGACTGTTATAGGTTAGTTCAAAATGATCAAAATGGTGAAGACGAAACGGAAAACGGAATATAAAAAACGAATCAATTTCGAAGTAGAAAATAAATATTTTACGAACGATACAAAATTCGGTCTCAATGCAGTAGTGCATGACTAGTCAGTTGTGGAGGACCACTGACTTGCGCGTTAAAAATTTCGAATGCCATTCGAGGCATGTACGGCTTTACGCGAGAAAGTGAGACTTTCTGAGATTGTCCGGGACAATCTAAACTATCGATGGTTACAACGTTTTTCGAAATTTCGGAATTTCTGATCACTATGAAGGGTCCGATATGGTCTTTGTCGATTTTAGTCGTTTTTTTGTTGTTAATCAACAGTATGAGATCGTTTAGATCGTATTTCTGTTCTTTCACTTTTTTATTGAAGTATCGCTTATGCGATTCCGACGCGTTTTTTAGATTTTCTGAAACTTTGTTATATAGCCTTAGTTGCACTTGCGTGAAGATATACTGATATGCATCGTAGTTCAGCAGTAATGTTAGACTTTTAGCGCAGTCGAAATCTATAGCCATTCTGGGTTCGTACCCTCGCAAAAGTCGAAACGGAGAAAAGTGAGTAGCTGTGTGAGGAACAGCATTATAGGCGAATGTCGCGAAAGGTAAATATTGTTCCCAATTATCGGGATCTTCAGCGGTGAATTTTTTTAGTTGCGAAATCAATGTTTGATTGAATCTTTTGACCATTCCGTTACATTGCGGGTGATACGCAGTTGTGTTGATTTTCTGAACTTTTAGTAGTTTCGCCATGTCTTTCATCAAATTTGAAGTGAATCCTGAACCCTGATCTGATAAAAGATGTTTTGGGCTTCCATGAACCAAAACTACATTGTTTACGAAATTTTCAACTATAGTAGCAGCTTTTTGATCCGGAATCAAATGAGCGCTTACCCATTTAGTGAAGTAGTCTTGAAATACAATGACGTATGATCTTTTCTCACCCAGAGGGGAAATGTTTACTATGTCGGTCGCGACGATTTCAAACGGATATTTGGGTTGTATTGGCATCAACGGGGGTGGTTTCGGCAACTGCGAAGTTGTTTGTTGGCAAGTTTTGCACGTTTTGATCCACTTTATTATTGACTCTTCCATTTTTCGGCCACCAGAAATGCTGACGTATCATCGCTGTAGTGCGTCTATGACCTTGATGGCTTAAAATCTTCGCGCCATGGAATCCATACAAAACGCTTTCTATCAAAGTAGTCGGAACTACTATCGCAGAAGCTGTATTAGCTTGTTTTGACGTTCGGTACACTATTTCCTTTTGGGTATGAAAAGCAGATGAAATCGTAGAGATTTGCTTCTGTTCCAGAATTTTTACCAACTTTGCGATGTATGGATCTTTTCTTTGAGCTTCTCTGATTTCTTCAGGTGATTCTATGGTTACTAGCCGTTTCTCGGGCTGTTGGAAGTCTTCTTCGAATGTCGGCACCTTAATTCTTTCTTCTTTTTGCGTCATTGACCTTGTAATAGCTGCAGCAACAGTCTTTTTCCCTTCGCGAAATGTCGGTCTGAATATTTTGTCTGTTACTTCTTCGCTAGTCATTGACTTTACTTTAGAGCGAGGCTCATTTCGTGATAGAAAATCAGCGTAAGCATTTTCCTTGCCTTTTACATATTCAATGTGATAGTCATAGTCTTGAAGCTTTATTGCGATGTTCTGAAGACGCGAATTTCGATGTTTTTCTTCTTTGATCCATTGCAAAGGTTTATGGTCAGTTCTGACCGTTACTTTTTGACCATAGACATAGTGTCTGTACCATCGGAAAGCTTCTACAATTGCGAGACATTCGCGCTCAGTCGTACTGTATCGAGTTTCTACGTCAGACAGAACTCTACTATTGTACGCGATGACCCATTGATCATTCTCATTTTCTTGATACAAAATCGCTCCGATAGCAGTTGTGCTAGCATCAGTTTGAATGATGAATTTCGATTTTTCGTCATTGTAGACAGGATATCGCAAAAAATGAGTCGAGGTTAGAGATGTTTTAATCTCATTAAAAGCTATACGATGTTCTTTGCTTATCTCATATTTCGCGTTTTTTAATAGTAGTTGATAGAGTGGTCGCGAAAGAGTGGCAAGATTTGGTATGAATCATCTACACCATTGGACTAGGCCCAAAAAACTTTGAAGATCTTTTACCGTTTTTGGCATTTCATAGTTTACCATTGCGGAGACCTTTTCGGGATCAGGCGAGATTCCATTTTCGCTTAGCAAGTGACCAAGAAATTTTACTGGTTTCAGTACAAAACCGCATTTATCAGGTCTTAGCGTTAGATTTGCATCACGGAGTGCATCAAAGATCAGTTGTGTATGCGCTAGATGATCGTTATACGTTTGTGAAAAGACTATGATATCGTCGATATAGACCAAACAAATTTTCCAGATGTATGGATGCAGGATCCATTACATTAATCTTTGAAATTCAGCGGGAGCATTTTTCAAGCCGAAAGGTAGAACTTTGAAACGAAATAACCCTCCTTGACTGACGAAAGTAGTTTTATCGCGTGAAGCGATGTCTAAAGGGATTTGCCAGTACCCTGCTTTCAAGTCTAGAGTTGAGAAAAATCGTGCATTGCCTAAAGCATCTAGATAGTCATCGATTCTCGGAATCGGAAATTTATCACTAGGAGTAACTTCATTTATACCTCTATAGTCGACTACGGGTCGCCAACTTCCATCTTTTTTTGTTACCAGAAACATAGGCCCAGCCACGGTGATCGCGAAGGTTCTATGAGGCCTTTTTCCAGCATTTCTTGGATTTTCTGATGAACCATTGGTCTTTGCTCAATCGGCGCACGATAGTAGTGTTTTGCGACTGGTTTTGCATCACCGGTGTCTATGGAGACTGTTAACTCGTGAGTGAGAGTAGGCTGATCTCCAGGGAGACTGAAAACATCACAGTATTGCTTGAAGACTTCGATGGCGATTTTTCTATCTTCATCATCGATATTCGACTTTTCGGTCATTTTTTCAAGAGTGAGTTGAAGTTTTTCTTCTTCCGGTATAGTTGACTGATCTTCAACCAATGTGGCTGGTTCATAGTCTTCTTCATGATCACTTAGCGACGCAACAGTCATTTTCGGTTCTTCGAGTCTGAATTTAACCTCAGCAATGAGCTGGTTAGGTTGTAGATGAATACCGTTCGCACTATTATTGACGAATAATAGTGGACATTTGCCTTCAGTTATGTTGATTATTGCTAGTTCGATCCGATATTCCCAGTTTTCTTTTCCGAAGTTCACGGGTTGAACTATAACGCTTTTGAAGGTTTCGTTTGTGAAAGGGAAGATTTTCCCGTTAACCCAGGTTTGACAATTCGGTTCTACGTAGCATGACGAGATACTCAAAATCGGTAGCGATCTGTCGATTTTCACCATTTGCGTTTGACTTTGTCCCGTAGAAGTATTTGAAAATACTTCATCGTAGGGCACTTTTTCAATCAGTTTCAAAACTAGGTTTAGTTCTTGCTGAACGTCTCCAATTCTGATGAAATTTTCGCAAAAGTTTATTACAGCTCGAATGCTTGGATGTAATAGGAAATCGGTTCCTAAGAGACATTGCTCTCCTGCGGTAGGTAGAATCCAGCATCGTACTAGATGCATTCCGAAAGATGAACTGATTTTGAAGATTATCAGACCTCGGGCATCGACGATAGCACCGTTGGCTACTTTTATCTGTGTGGATGTTTCTAATGTATCATAGTCAATCCCCAAAGAGCATTGAGCTAGACATGACAAAATGACTGAACATTGAGCACCAGTATCAATCAATGCTTTCGTTTTGGTTTTTTCAATTTCGGCATCGATATGAAAAGCACGAGTAGGAGCGTATAAGCTCAGAAGTTTGATGTCTTTTTGCGAACATTCTTCGATTCGACACACGCTAGATCTCTCGATCCACAGTTCAGTAGGTTTTTCGATTGTGAAATCTGTGATTCCAGGAGCGACAAAAAAGTTTGTAGCTTTAGACGCTTCTGTTGGTTCAAGCATATTAGCTGTACTAGTTGTCGGCTTCATCGGAACAAAAAGTTTAGGTGAGTTAAACACCGTTTTGGTTTCTGATGGCAAAACTTGTTGCGAAGATTTCGGAGAAGTTAGCTGAGTCTGTACAGACTGTGAGTTGTTCATCAGATAGTAGTAATGCTTTTCGATTATCTTTTCTTGTCCGGATTTGGAATCGCAGAGAGAAATGTTTGCAACATCTCTCTAATAGTTTCGATTATCGCGATTGAAAAATGGGTTATTTCGGTCAAAATTTTGATTCTGATTGAGCGTGTAGTTACACGTATTTTGTTGAAAACGAGGACGCCAATTATGGTTATTTTGCCATTGATGATTCGGTTGCTGTTGCCGAGGCTGAGAAGTCTGTGGTTTCAATTGATTGCATTCGGAGCTGTCGTGCTTACACTGACCGTGATAGGTGCAGTATTTCACCAGTCGTTCGCGTGACTGATTTCGTTGGAAATTTCAATTTTGAGAGAAATCTTTTGAGATTTTGAGAGAAGGAATGTTTTCTCTATTCCGGAAATTCGGACTTGTCCCGCGATCGAATCGCGATCTTTGATTTTCGAAATTATTAGCATTTTGCGAATTTTCTCAGATTCCGAACTTTTCTAGGACTCGTTTTATGCTTTCTTCCAATTCTTTCGTCTTCATTAGAGTCGAATTTTCTTGAAACCTCACGCTATTTTGCTGTCTAGAGTCATCTCTATTTCGGGATTGAGAGTTATCTCTGAAACGAGGTTTCGAATCATCTCTGAAACGCGATTGAGCTGGTTGCTCTTCCAATGGATTTTCGAGTGTATTAACCAGTATAGGTTGTTCTACTCTCACAGTTGACTGTTTATTTGCTCGCTGAATTTTCTGAACTTTTGGGACCGCTATAGCTAAGTCAGTGATCGTTTCTAGAGTACTCGCGTCAATCGAGACTTTGTAGATTTCCGGCATTTTCCAAAGAAAAGTTGTGATAACTTTTCTATGGCGATACTGAGCGCTTCTGTCGTAGTACAGTAGATGTACGTAGGTGCTGATTGGATTTAAGAAAGCTGATGGATCTTCGGTTTTGAAAGGAGCGATAGACTGGAGCTCGCATTGGAGCATATCTTGATCGCAATTCAATGCATTCATACACATCAGAATCTGTTTCGCTTCATCATATGATCCAACGTCTCGTATGGTGTTCAGAGCACGATCGCAAGTCAAGCGACGCAATGTGTGAAACATACTCAGACGAATCAAGGCCGAACTCGTTTTTGAGCACAATGAAGAATTTCAACACTTGTTGATTTCGGGTCGAATTATCTAGTTTTTGCGGCGCTATCTTTTCACAAATAGTCTTAATTCTTGTTACGTCATCGCTGAAAGATCTATGCACCTGAGAAGGTGGGATAGACGGAAAATTTATCTGAGAGTTTAGCGCGTTTAGCGCATTAGAGCGGTCAAGCCTTTGTGTCGGGATGATTAGATCATCATCATCGTTGATTATACTAGGAAAACTAAGTCAACTTTTTCAATCGCTGATGGCATTTTTCGGTTTTGTCGATTTCAGAGACTGAGCGTAAGAGCTCGTAGGTCTCGCAATATTTTCGATTTCAGGAACATTTGGTTTCGATAGCTCTTCTTTCTGAGCTCTCATCGCTTCGATTTCGGTTTTAAACTCATCGGGAAGCTTTCATTGTTGAGTCGCGATAGTCACGATTTCGCTTAACGCGTTAGTAGCGTCGCCATGAAAATTTATCATTTCGGCATCACATTTTTGCATAACATTGATATACGCGTCATTATGGAAGATTTTTCGAGTATCAGTCTCTTTCGGTTTCAGTTTTAGAAAGTTAAATTTTTGATTTTCAACGATTTTCGGAGATAGAGATCGTGAAGTTTTTCACGTTTTTAGTGGAGCCGACGTTTCTGGTAGATCGGAATTACACTTATCTGCTTCGTAGAGAAGCGAAAGATTCGCGTTTTCACAGTCGAAATTTTCGATTTCTAGATTATCGGGATTCACTATTTTCTTGTAGAAACCTTTTTCATAACCTAGCGCTGTAGAGCGATGCGTGCGGTTTTCTTCCATTTTTCGGATTTTCGAATTTTCACAAATTTCGGCGTTTCCTCAACCTTTAGACGAGCTGGTATGGTCACCAAATTATGTCATGCATGGGAAATTGAGAGTAGACGACGGAACACAGATGAAAATTAAGCTGTGTAGCTTGACGATTAATTGCGCGTTTTAGAAAAGACATATGAAACGTAGAAGAGCGTGCGGAATGCTAGAAACGGAACACTCGGAGTGTTTTACGGATTTACGCAATGATAATCGAACGCAGGAGATTGACGGGCTCGTAGAGAGTGCTATGTCAATTTATCCAGGGATCTTCGCTCAGGTCGTCAAAGGTTTTCGGATGCCAAAACTCGGGCCGTGCTATCTTAGCCGCTAGGAGTTTCACCCAAATACTCGAACTATTTTCCAAATAGTTTGACTCAAACTAGACCACACGCTCGGTTTTCGATTTACTAGCGATGCTCAGAGCCTCTCACAAAACGACTGCTCACTAAGACAAAGAAAACAACAACTGACTTTATCACAAACTTGCTGCAAGTGTAATCTTTGATGTTGTGAACCTTCGGACAACTTTGAGCTCCGAAACGATGCATTCTTGTGAATCACTTTGAAAAGCTGACCAGCTTACTGTAGTCAATCGGCGCACCACAACAGAATCTTTTCAACAATTTGATTAAAATATTGACAACTAAAATGAGCGTTAAGTGCAACACATTGTGAGGGGCCAGGCCAGAGTTCAAGGGGTAAGGCATTGCACATATTCCTGCAAAATTGTTGTTTTTTATTTGTTTTTTCTTATAATTTCTTGTTTTTTTAGTTTTTTATATTTATTTTTTCTCCTTATTTTTTCGTTATTTTTAGTTAATTTTTTAGTTATCGTATCTTTTGTTTTTTTCGGTTTTATGTGTTTTCTTCCAAATTCTTCTATTCTTTTGCTAGCTGTCTGTTTCTACTCATTTTTTCTTTTTTTGTTATTTTGTTGAGCTTTGGTTTTTAGTTTTAAAAATCGCGATTTGTATTTCTTATATGTTTTTTCCTTTTTGTTATTTCTTCATTTTTACATATTTTTATTTTTTTTCTTTTTCATCTGTTTTTTCTCTAGTTTTTTTATTGAATATTTAGTTATTTTTTGTTTTATCATTTTAATTTATCTTTTATCAGTTTAGGAATTTTTGTCGAGTTGTTGTTTTTTGATTACTTTTTTCACTTTCTCGTATGTATTAATTTTTTCAGTTTTAAATATTTTCTTTCAAATTTTCGTCTTTTGCTTGCTCTCTGTTTTTATTCATTTCTTTGAAATTTCCCTTTTGTTTTTTTCAGTTTGTTGATTTATTTTTTCAAGTTTTGATTTTAATTGAAAATTGCGTTTCTCTGTTTTTGTCTTTTATTGATTTTGTTTTTTGTCAAGTTTTTTCATTTTTTGATTTATTTTTTTGCTTTTGTCTTTTTTGTCGGTTCTCATATGGGTTTTGTTGTCAAGTTTTTTGTTCTTTTATTGAAAAATTATAGTTCAAGATGAGTCACGACCTTTCTTGAGTTTTCGTGAATTACTGTAGAACTGGGGCTTTTGATATTTATTAGATAACTTACAGTAAATAAGGTGGATAAGGCAATAATTACAAAGGCGTGACAAAGATGCGCGAGGGTAGCGCATAGCGATTGGGCGTAAAAGATTGGCACAAATTACTTGAAAATAAACGTTCGTTTTCTGGGTATCGGATGACAATTTGGAAGCAGGGAAACAGCTGGTATCGAAGCCCGAGTCCCATAAAGTATTGGCAATGCGATTGCCTCAAACCAAATGTAAATCTTTTCGAAGTCCAAGGGACTGTAAGGTGCAGGTGAGCGAAGTCGCGTAAAGACAAACCAACCAAAGCAGCGAGTGTAGTCGCGTAAAGTACCAGAAAACTAAAGACTAAAAAAAAGACTGACTCTTCTTCAATTTCCGAGTCGACATGCAATTTCTTGGGGCGTGGTTCCGGGAGCCCCGCTGGGCGTAATTAGTTTCCAATTTGTCGGAGGGTTCAAAACATATGAACCCATATTTGTATTTTGAGGAAAAGTGTTTTTTGTTTTTGAATGTGCCAACCTTTCCCTTTCCTGCTGAGTAAATTACGAGTACAAAAATATGTGACAATAACAAAGTACTTGAAAAATAGTCTGGTTTCCAACTAGGAACCCAGACTCTTGAAAACAATAGAGAACACTAATGGATTTCTAATTATGGTACATGTGACAAGAAATGAGGAATAAATAGAATATATATTTTCGCGAAAACTTACATGAAAATTACACAAATTTTTACACTCCTTGACAGATGTCACACAATTATGTAATTTTTGGGAAAACACACGGCAAGCTGGCAATTGAACATTTTTTCCACAATTTTTGAATGTAAAATTCGACGTTGATCCAAAGTTAAATCCGAAAATTGAAATTTATTCGGCCACTAGAAGAAAAAAATTGAAATTAAAAAAAATTAAAAACAAAAAAAAATTTAAAAAAAAACTTTCAACAGAAAATTTTTTTTAATTCAAGAAAATAAAAACAGAAAACAAATACAAATGAAAAGCAAGTGCAGCACGAAAACCATAAAATTCGTAACAATGCACAATTTTTCTGAAAAAAAATTTCGGAATTCTAAAAAACGTAGAAATAGCTACAAAAAAGCGAAAAAAACAGATTAAAAAATTACGAAAAAAACATTTTTTGACGTAAAATAAACCACAAAAACAAATAAAATCCAAAAAATCAAAAATTACATCATGAACTCTAATTTTGCAATCAAAAAAATAAAAAATCAACAAAAAAGAGAACAAAAAAATAAAACACAAAAAACAAAAAAAATTTAATCATAAACTATAATTTTCAAGCCAAAACACTAAAAAACTTGACAAAAAAACAATAAAAAACACAGAAAAGGATAAATAAGGATAAATTAAAAAAAGCGAAAAGCAGGTAACACACCGAAAATGTCAGCATAAACTAAAATTTTTTATTGAAAAAACAAAAACACTTTGAACAAATAAAAACAAAAAATACAAAAAATGATCATAAACTATAATTTTCACACAAAACATGATAGAAGTCAACAAAAAACAACAAACTAGAAAAACGGAAGAAAAGCAAACAAAAAGAACAAAAAATAAAATTTGCAATTTTTCTAGAAAAAAACATAGCAAATAAAAATCAGAAAGCAAGTAAAACAAAAAAACAGAAAGCAAGTGAAGCACAAAAAACAAAAATGTCAGCATAGACTATCATTTTTTATTGAAAAAACGAAAACAGTTGAAAAAATAAAACACAAATAAAGAAAAAACAAAAAATAAATAGAAAAAAATGAGTAAAAACAGACAGCTAGCAAAAGAACAGAAGAATTTGGAAGGAAACACATAAAACCGAAAAAAACAAAAGATACGATAACTAAAAAATTAAATAAAAAACACGAAAGAATAAGAAGAAAAAACAAATATAAAAACCAAAAAAACAAGAAATTATAAGAAAAAAACATATAAAAAATAAAAATTTTGCAAGAATATGTGCGGCGCCTAAGCCCTAGACCTCCCGCAGGGCATGTGGCCTATCCCCTCACAATGTGTCGCACTTAACGCTCATTTCAGTAGTCAATATTTTAATCAAATTGTTGAAAAGATTCCAAGAAGGAGCGCATTTGCAAGAAATTGTGCGGCGCCTTACCCCTTGACCTCCCCCGGGTCGTTTGGTCGTGCCCAAGTCTCCCAAGGTGGTGTCCCTGCCGTTTGATGCGTTTTTAGCTCCCTGTAGCTATTTTGAAATTTGATGAGCAAGTTGATCTGTTTGCTACAGTAATCGATAATCTGACAAATATACTGTATACACCCATCATTATAACGCTATAGGGTAGTGTGCACCAGCTGCAGTAATACCGAAAAATTGAATAACTCTAGAATTGTTCAGGAAGTTCAAATTGATTCAATTTACGACTGCGAATATCTATAATCTATATAATGTAAAGACTAGAGAAAATAAAGTCTAAAATTAATGTAAATTTTCGGTCGAAACATTGTATCAACGTAATCGATTTTTCTATTTGAATCGATCAAACACAAAAAGTAAGGATTTCAGTTTTAAATTCGAATCTGACTGAATGAACAGAAATATTCAGAATTTCTTTTCACTCATCAGTCATTGACAGCCTCTAAAGTTTGCTGCAACGATACTAATACACTGATCGAAGAGAAATCGTTCGCGTTCGGGTCCAATACACGAGTAGGAAATATTATATTCATTGATCGGCCCGAAGCACCGAAAATATTTGGCATTTTCAGCGCCTAAAACGTCTACAAATCAAGGAAATTTAACGTTTGACCAGCCAAAATTTTTGTGCCAATTTGCACAAACCCTCAAAATTTTGACTGAATTTTACAAATGGGTTCCCTGTCTTCGGCCTGTTATGAGTTGTGAATTTTAACTATCGGCTCGTATCCAATTGAATACTGTAGGTCACTTAAAGGAGCTTCCTATAGAAAGCATTGTGAAGCGAGATCTGTCATCATTTTGATTGGTCGAAAAAATTTATTGATTTTTACAGTTGTTTCTGGCAAATTTTCTGGCTTAGGCTTAGATTCAGGCTTAGGCTTAGGCTTAGATTTACACTTAGGCTTAGGCTTAGGATAAGGTTTAGTCTTAGGTTTAGGCTTAGGCTTAGGCCTGGGCTCAGGTTTGTACTCACAGTTAGGAAGGAGTAGACTACAACTTTTCGACCAATCAAATTGAAGGTATGAAGTTTTGCCACCAATCAAATTGATGACAGATCTCGCTCCCTAATGCTTTGTGCTTCCTATTAGCAATCAGCTAAATAAAGTGCAACAGTCCTCTAGCAGAAATAAACACAACCTTCAGTCACCAATAAGTAACTGGAAGCTCTAAAGGGTCATTTATACTTGCCTTTTTCGGCCAAACGGAATGGAATTGATCACCAAAGCATGAAATGTTCAGGCTGAAAATCCACTTTCAATCGGAAAGGGCAATTGGAATTTTCTAGAAAATGACCAGTGGTAACCCCCAATGGAATCGAACGGAATGAAAATTTCCCTTCTGTTTGGTAACGTTGTGTGGATTGCATTCGGTTCCATTCCATTCCGCCAAACAAGGGAAGTATAAATGACCCTTAACTCTTGTAATCGAAAAGCAATCAGTGTCTCCCCAGATGCTTCATAAAGGCTTACACAAATATAAAGAACTCACTAAACTGACGTCCAGGAAAGGCTGGGGCTTCCCTCGGTAATGGTGCCCATGTAAGAAGGCTCCTGCCTCTGCTAATTGCACAAGCAATAAATTATTAATAATTATAAAAAATATTATATAATAATATGTAAATTTTGAAGGGCTGTTGACATTCCATTTACTGGACGAAAAGTAAACAAATCTAATATAAAATGAACTCGACTCGCCCACAACACACCAAAGTTGTAAGAATGATGAACGTCCTGTTTCTTGGTCAAAATGTGGCTTTGTCCACTGCACCAATTTTGCATAGATGTGGGATGACTGCTACCGTAGGTACATCCCCAACATCCCTCAAGCTTTGCAACTGACCAATGGGAGGTGAAGAAGAAAACTATGAGCAGGACTTTCACCTTTTACGGTGTGACCTACTATTGGATCCTAACTCCATAAAAAGATGATGATCTGACCCCAAAGGGTGTATGGGTCATGACTACCCCCAACATCAAGTCTTTTTACAAGGTTACCCAGGCCTGTCCACTCAGATGCTGTAGCATGATCGATCATTGATCCAGCACCTGATGGATTGACAACCCTGCATGGGCTTGACTTTGTCTGGCTCTGACAGTCTGCCTTGAGACTCCTGAGTACTTTGGTTCACTGTCGATCATTTCATCCCATTGAGTGATGTGGAGTGTCTTTGGTAGAAGCTCCATAATCCCCATGGTAATTGGCTACTGTCATCTGCTTCTGGCCCTTTTCATTCATCAACATTTTTTCACAGAAACTCTAAAAATACTATATCCTGAACAAGTATTTACAAAACTAGTATGAGAAATGGAAAATTCAAGCAGAATTAAAATACGACACATGAAAAACAACAAGAAAAAAAAATACAAGGCACAAAATAATGACAAGAACAGATTACAAGGCCAAAATGATGAGAATCGAATATGAGAAAAACAATAACAATAAATGTGAAAAATAAGTGAAATAATTTTAAACCCAAAAATGTGGACTCAAGAAATGAGCTTGGCCAAAAAATGAGATTTTCAAAGCAACAACATAACCAAAAATTTAAATAATATTTTTGTGTTTAGTGTTTTATGATGTTTTTGGATTTTTGTAATTTCATTATGTTTTTGTGTTTTTGTATTTTTTAAATAAATGAAATTTTATCAAAAATGGGAAATTTTGGAGAAAAACTTTTGCGGCTAAAGATTACTCTTGTTGCCTGCCACCTTGCTGCTGATCTTGTTGGTGACGTCCGCAACTTCGGAATGCATCAGGAGGGTGTTGTCCTCAGTATATACCTTTGCCACCAATGTAACAACTTCTGCCCTGTTTGGATTGTTGAAATAAAACTGACCCAGTTGGGCTCCCTTTCCCCATCCCCCATGAGCTCCCCTAGCACCTTGTGGCTGCTGTATAGGTCCCTGTTGTTTCGGAATGATTTTGGAGGCTTGCCCAGCACCAGCACTGGGGTCAGTGTAGACCTGGCTGGTTACACCAGCCATGGCTCCTTGACCACCAGCTTGACTACTTGCAAGTCCGGGTGCCCGAAAAGTCTGTCCCACATCATTCTGAACTTTGCTAAATTTAGCAGTAGTTCGAGGACTTGGGCTACCTGACCTTTTGACATCCATCTCTGCTGCTTGCTGACTGTAATTATACATCACTAAGTGATAGGCAGTCTTAAGAACATCTGAAGCAGTGGCATTCCGATATTCTTGTAACAGCATGACATTTGCGAACACTTTTACTGAGACTTGTTGTTTACTGATCTGCTCAGCCCTAAGCAGCGCCCAGTCAAGCATAAGGAATATCATTAAAAATAAAAATCTGGCCACTGTAAACACCACATTCGCTCAATATTTTATGAGCCATTCAAGAATAATTTCATAAATGATTCTACCCCTTAGTGGCTCTGGAATATTTCATGAGTCATATAAAAATCCTCCTTGGACATCAAACTGTGGCTGATACAGTTTGTGTATAGTCCTGACCACTTTATTAACCATCAGCCAAATCTCCAGATCTTCCAACTGCTCATCACAGAAATAACTAGCCGATTCCAGTGTAGCAAAAGAAATTGTACCTCTGGCTCTACTTCTATCTTTGGTAACGTGCAAAAGGTCCAGCAATACATCCCAGAACAACTCCACCATCATTTCTGGTGTTTGTTGATTTGGGTCAACAGTAACCAGAGTTGATGGCTTTATTTTTCCAGGTGTAAAGATTTGAACTTTATGTCCTGCAACATGCTGCTTGCTATGAGCTCCCTGCACCTTGGGCTGATGCCATCCAGAAGCAGAGGTGTCCGTGGCCTGTGAAACAAATTGTGTGGACTGACTCGTAGCCATGGATAAAATATTTGTAGAGGCAGTCTGCGACATAGGAGTAGTAGGAGATCAGGTGGTCACAGATACCATTGCTGAAACTGGACTTGAAGTTTTAGTGGTTTTGGGCTGCCTAGCCTTTGCAGGCTGCGCAACTGCCTTCTTCTTCTTCTGATGGGCTTATGTCTTTTGTTTCCTTTTCAAGTTAATGAAAATTTCCCTATCATTTAATCCTTTTTCTTTCATATTTTTTATGGCTTCAGCAGTGTAGTATCCAGGAACACCTTCTGTATCCCAGGTCAAGGCCAAAACCTGAATTTTCTTTTCTTCTTCAGCCAGCCAGGCAGCCAACTCTTGTGATGTTACCACCACAGTATGGCTAGGTACCACAGCTGTCTGCTCCTCTTCTTTCTTCTTTACACCTTTGCCATTCATGTATTGACTGATATAACCTTCATCATACACATTCTGCTCATCCTGGGCAATCAGAATTTCTTCTGACTGAGCCTGGCTTTCTATGTTGGACAAGTACTGACTCGCATCCATAGTAGATGTTTATATCACTTGCGGTGTAGGTAAACCTGGCAGGGGCAGGAACATCTCTGTCTGCAGTTGTGTCACAACTTGTGGTTGCAGTTGCAGCTGCATAAAAGAGGATGCTGTCCCTGCTGATTCAGCTACCTCGGGGTCCGTGATTGAAATGTACAATAATGCATCTTCATTGTCAACCTGTTTGCAGCTTTCCTCTCCTAGGAGTACGGAATCTACCTCTTCCTCACTATCTAATTCTGTGATGTCCTCATCCACTTGAGCTGACAGAACTTTTGGTTCATCATCAGCATCAAGTATATCAGATTTTGTAGTGAAATCAGATCGTTTAGTTTTGTTACCATAAGTATAGGTAACCATACATAATTCCATTGGCAGAGGCCTATGGTGAATACATTTTTTAGGAAATTCATATGTATACATGGGATAATCAGCTGGTATAAATCTAATCTGATTTGTTTGAAGAGTAGGTGTGCCTGGTGCCAATCTATATTGCAGGGACAGAGTTTTGGCTCCGAATTCAGCATAGTAGAACCTTATATAGAAAAAGCAGTTGGCCCAATAGTCCCTATTATGGGTCATTGTCCTTTGCTTTTTCCGTTGAAATTGGAGATCATATTTTGTCATGCAATTTTTTTTTGTTTTTGTCAAGCCTATTTTGTCAAGCTATTTTGCTGGGTTGTAACACATGGCCCTTTACAGCCCGTTCAGGTTCCATTTGTTGGTAAAGAAGCTACTCTGCTAAAATTCTGAAGAACCCTGTCATCAGTCCTCCATGCCAACTTTTTTATCAATTCTGCATCCTCCTTCCAGTAGGATTTGAGAACATTATAATTCAATAATTCCCTCAGTATGTAATCGTACTCAGCAGGACTATGAGGCCAGAAAACAAAGATTGGTAGAGGAATCAAGTTGCATGCTTTCTCCAATGCAGAAATCCTTGTTGAATCAATGACATGCTCATAATCCCTCAAGTCCTCCATCCAATGGTCTCTGTCTTACTTAGCCATACTGGTGTCAATTTCCCCTGGCTTGTAGCAGTCCGTTCCAAGTTGAAACAATTGTAACTGCTTCAACCAGTCCTGCCGAGGAGTCTTGTTCATGGCAATACCTGCTGTGATATACCACACAACATCCACCAGATCCATCAATTTAAAGAACAAAATCCCTTGCAACATTTCTGTATGCAGTTGTTCTTCACATCATTTGTCCTATTTACTTGCTGATCCAATGTATCTATGTCCTCTTAATCACTTAAATCCTCCCACTGATTTAATTTTTTCTTGCTAGGACCAGCTTTTAGTGCCTTGGGATAAATCCCAAACAATAAAGTGTGGTCCATAGCTTTAGTCGGATT
Organism: Romanomermis culicivorax; assembly: GCA_963922205.1. Taxonomy (NCBI): domain Eukaryota; kingdom Metazoa; phylum Nematoda; class Enoplea; order Mermithida; family Mermithidae; genus Romanomermis; species Romanomermis culicivorax. The sequence goes on along the minus strand of CAWUHX010000237.1, from coordinate 514,220 downwards.
TTTAATATCCACAGCACATGAATATGCTAGCATATTAGCCTGAAATTGTGTAGCCCACCTGGCCATTACTTCCTGCCGCATCATGTGGTAGATTTTGAATAACTGCTTTTTTACGATATCTTTCTCTTCTACAAAGTTTCAATCCTAGAACCCCATTAGGTCTTGAGAATAGACTATATAAAGAGGGAAAGCCAAAGTCTTCACTTGGACCAGTGACATTATATCATGGGGGTATGTTGCCATAACCCCACTCAATTTGTCACAAAATCCATAGTGAAGATACCCCAAAAATAGAGCAAGCATACTCAATTTCAGTGTCCTGAATCCTGGAAGCCAAGAACTTTTCTCTAACTTTTTTGTCACCAAAGTTGCATTGGTATTTTCCGACATCAGCCAAGTAAAATTCGGTGAAAAGGCCTTTTAGTCCAATGTTTTCTGGACATAAACCCAAATCACAAGTGTGATTGGTCATGAGCTCCATCATCATTCTGATGCAAATCTCACAATCCCAGTATTTTCCAAATCCTTAGAGTATATGGGCTTGTATAATTTTTGTCTTATCATGAGCTGAGGCCCCTGACCTGGATGTGTAGATGTTCAAAATCATGACCAGATTGTCCATAACTTTGAAATGGACCAGGAAATGGTCCACTGATGAAAGCAATGAAATCAAAAGATCCTATTCCTGCAGCCTCAACATTGTCAGGTTGATAACATAGCTGGAATCATCTATATGTATGAATGACACCAGCCTCCTGAACTCTTTCCCTTCCCGATTCTGAATAGATACTTTATAAGGTATAACACATACCTCAGCCTTCTTGACCTTTTCCAGGCCAAATCCGACAATATCTAGCCTCCAAAACTGGCTTGTGGCCAATTGTTTCAGGATTAGTTTGATGTTGCTACTATGGACCCATTCCCATTCCATTAGTCTCTACAGCCAATATCCCATTGTGCCGACAAACCACTGTTCAATTTTTCCAACATCAACCAGATGCTTGATGTTGTAGACTAAAAATGAAAAATGGTCTGTCCCTTGACTCCTTCAAAATTTAAATATTAGGCCACTGCCACCAAATAAATAACCCAATTTGACCAGCACCAAATTTAGAAAAAGATTTAGCATGGGGAAAACAGATTAGTTAGATAAGGTGAGGTGTCAAAGTCATAAAGTAAGCAGGACTGGTTGTTGATGCAAATCCTAGACCAATTTTACAGGAACCTCGCATTTGCACTACCTCTTGCTCTCTTGCTTCTCGACATCGACTGCTGTCAATTTACCACTTACCCCAGCAATAACTTCACTCCTCGGTACCAAAATTAAATAAGAGTAAATAAGCAAATAAGGTTTTAATTAATCAAGAAATAAATTTAGTAAACCAGGGGCTTAAATAAATATCAAAAATAAATGCTTTGGAATCTGATCCAAGGTAAAAACCATTAGATTTTGGCTTTTTTAGGGCTGTAAATCCATCAGGTTTTTCCTTTTCACTTTTCCTAACATTTTAAGAACCCTTTCTTCGAACTCATTTTCCCCTTGGTTGGCCCATTCAGAAAATTGAGCATTAAGAAATCATTCCTATTACATCTAGATCAGCAAATTTGTCCCACATACCAAAAAATAAATAAATAATACTTACCATCAGTCAAAAAATAATGGTTATTTTGGTGGCCTTGCAGTTCGCTGGTTTTCATGTGGTCGGTGTGAGCACAATAATTTTGCACTAATGATGCCACGCCTAATTTTGACATTCAAAAATACAATTAAAAATCTTTCCAAAAATTTTTTCATGTTTTATTTTTCTAAAGGAAACAAATGTTTAGGTACATTTATCCTTACTTCAATATAAATACAATATACGAAATTGCAAAAATATTTTTCGTGTCCTTGGGCTGGACAAAAATTTCATTTTGAAAAAGTGTGCAGTGTGGAGCACAAGGAAAATACAACTTTTGAAAAAATGAGAATGAATAATGGTCGCAAACCTCCCAAGGTGTAAACCAAAAATTTTAGCATTAGGTCGACAAATTAAGAATATTATTCTGCAGTTAAAAAAACACATAAATAAAAAATTTTCTTCGCAAAACACGTATACTGCATTTTCTGCTAAAAATTTTTGGACAGCAAAATAACGACCGGATGATCTTCGGTCTCCGCAAGATTTACAGTTACAGTAACTGGAGTATCCCCCAAGACTTGCAACTTTTTGTGTTGAGACCATCTGGTACTTTTGTACCAAAAGTGTTTCAGCCTACCTGCTGATACAACCTGCTTTTTTAGTGTACTATTTCAATGCACTATTGTAAGCACATTTTCATTCAATCTTTTATCATCAATGATGATACATGGTCCCTATCAAGGTACCATCAGTTTTTCTTTCTGTCGACTTTCAACAGAACCCAATCTTGGTTTTTGAAACCAGGTCTTAATTTTGTTATCAAAATATTTCTTGCTGTCCTTAGCGGCTTTTTGTATGTTTTTAGCAATACTTTTGTACAAATTTGTGAGATGGATAGCCAAAACATACTAAGCCTCATGGTCACTTGGCATGACTATTTTAAGGGGATAGTGAAATTGATACCAAAATTAGCTTTGTGCCCCCACAGCAGTGAAAATGGTGAACATTTTGTTGCTGCGTGGGGTGTAGCATTATATGCAAATACCACTGCACTGAGATAACTTGGCCACTTGTTATTATTCTCATCTTCAACCTTCCTCAGCTGCATTATTAGAGTTTGGTCAAATCTCTCAACCATAACATTACCCTGTCAGTGGTATGCCATTGTGAAAATTTTCCTGCACTCTAACAGTTTACAGACTGCTTTCATAAGATCTGAATTAAATCCAGATCCATTATCACTAAAAAGTTTTATTAGGGTACCCTGCCTAAATATCACATGCTCTAAGAATGCATCCACTATGGTTTCAGCTATCTGATCAAGAATCAATATAGCTTCAACCCATTTAGTGAAATAATCCTGAAAGACAATGACATATGGGTGACATTCCCTCAAGAGAGCAATCCCTACTATGCCCACAGACACAATATCCAAGGGACCCTTTGGTATAATGGGTATCAATGGGGATATAGAGCTTTTACCGGGAGTAGCCACTTGGCAGACAGGGCAAAACTTCAACCAATTTCTGACATCTTTTTCAATGCCAGGCCACCAGAACTGCTGTTTGACAACACTCAGAGTTATTTTGAACCCTTGGTGTGTCATTATAATGGCTCCTGGATATTGGTGAAGGATGTTGTGTCTGAGGGAATTTGGGACAACAATCTAATCATGGCCACCTCCCTCAGTTTCCCTATAAAGAACTCCATCATCCTCATAGAATCCACTATGACACTTCGTAGTGCTTTTGACACCCAATCTTTCCCAAATAGGGGTAAGATTAGTGTATTCTTTTTGCAATTGAGATATAATCTTTAAATCTACTGGATACTTGACCTTATCATTATCATTTTATTCTCCTTCATTCAGCTCTTCAAACTCTTTTCTTTATTCAGGAACAGCCAAGCAATATTTTCAGGATCAATCAGTACAGATGTGCCTGGTTCTTGATTTGCTGCACTCTGATCTTGAAATTTTCCTTAACTTCTAGTTGTAATTGCATCAACTACCCTAAGCTTCTGCACTTCATCTCTGATCTGCAATGTATCTTTGGTAGCTGGTGCAATATTTTCTTTTCCTACCATCAATTCCTGGATATCCCTCAATTCCTTGGTCTACTAGGGGACAACTTTTTCTTCTCTACTTTCAACCTCTTTGTCTCTTATCCTCTGAAATTATTGTACCAGATCTTGGCTTTCAGTTTTATTGGTTTGAGTTCCTAACTTATGAAACTGAATTTTGAACACATATTCCCATTTTGGTGGGTTTTTATCCTTAGCTTCTTTGGGTTCATCCTTTCTTGAGAGGAAATCAGCCATCTCATTTTGTCTACTGGGCATATGTTTCAGTGAGCCGTGCAAGTTTTGGGATAAATTTCTTACACCATTGCAATATGCCCAAAAACTTTTGCATTCACTCCACACTATTGGGAAATTTGAATTCTGTAATAGCTTTAACTTTTATCTAATCTGGTGAGATTTCATTTTTGTCCAGTATGTGTTCAAGAAAATGAAAACTTTTTGGAAGAAATTCACACTTTTCTGGTTTAAGTGTTCGCTTTACTTTTGGAAGAGCTTGCAAGACCAACTCTAAGTTCTCCAAATGTTCATCAGAAGTTATGGGGAATACCATGACATCATCAATATACACAAAACAGATTTTCCACACTAGACCATGCAAAACTCTCTGCATCATTCTTTTGAACTCTGCAGGTGCATTTTTAAGTTTGAAAGGCATAACCTTAAGCTGATATAAGCCTTCCTGGCATAACTTCCCTCAAGTGGGACTTGCCAATATCCGGACTTCAGATCCAAGGTCGTATAAAATTTGGCATAACCTAGACAATCTAAATAATCATCCATTCTAGGTATAGGATACTTATCATCTTTAGTAACTTCATTTATACCTCTGAAGTCCACAACTGGTCTCACAGTACTGTCCTCTTTCCCAACTAGGAGAAGTGGAGCAGCCCACAGTGACCCGCTGGGTTTAATAACTCCTTTATCTAACATGTCCTGGACCTGAGCTCTAATCCCTGATCTTTGGCTTATGGGAGCTCCGTAATAATGCCTTGCCACTGGCATCAAATTACCAGCATCAATTTTGCATGTAAGATACGGACTCATACCTTGTAATTCTGATACTCCTGAACTTTCTTGTAATATTGAATCACAGTAGCTTACAACCTGATAAGGTTGCAATTGGCATCCTGAACCCATGTTATTCGAAATCATCAGAACAAAGTCTTCCCATTTACCATCAACCAATGTGCTATCAACTCTAAATTTCATCCCATTTGTATTCCCTTCTATGACTAAACAGTTCAGATCTGTTTTAGAAGAACATTCCCATAATCTTGCCTTGATAAGCATATCAGTTCTGTGTGGTACATATACTTTTGTACATGATACCACTGGAGCCACTATAACTAATTGGCATATCCTGGGGTATTGATCATCCTCATGAATTAAATGTACTTCCCTTGTACAATCAATAGCTTGCACATGACTCATGTGATCTTTAGGTAAAACACTTATAGCTTCCTCAACTCCATTAAGCTTCATGACACCTTTACCAAAATCTCTCATTACTCCAACATCTGGATGTGCTAAAAAATCCATTCCAATTATAAGATTTTCCTCAGCATTTAGAATGATTATGGCCTTCACCAGGAAAACTCCAAATTCACAATGCATTTTGAACTGAATGTAACTATGTACATGTACTACTGAACCATCAGCAACAGTGACTTTTAGTATCTCAGGGTATCCAGTATATTCTTAATCAAAAGCTTCCTTAATAAACCCTGATGACATCACTGAACACTGAGCACCAGTATCCACTAAAGCCTTGGTGTTAGTATTACATACAATCACATTAAGGTGAAATGGGAGAGTTCGAGGAAATTTAGAAAGTCTTAATTGTTCCTCCTGATTCGGAATTATCCCATGCTTGAAGGCCTTTGTAACTTTTGAGTAATCTTTTTTCATCATCACACACTTCAATACTCCAGGCCATTTCATCACATTAACACCTTGACCCGTAGTAGCAATGCTATCAATGCTTCCAGCAGATTACAACTCTGTCTGACTCGACATGGATGGTTGATGACTGGAAACCACTTGAACACTTGGGCTAGGGTTACTGATTTGAACCTGACCTTGAAGGGGAGTTGTGATCATCAGCTATTGGCTAAGTGCTGGCAGTTGAGGTGCCATATAGAGTTATTCATTCTGTAATCTAATCTGGTAATCAATAAATTGTTGACAAATATCATAATCCACATTATCACCATAATAACCTATGGTATGAGTGTTGTATTTGATATATGGGTCGGGTGCTGATGAATCGTGGGCAGGATTGGGATTCCGAGGTTGCGTCCTTAATGTACATGATCCCACACCCACGTTAACCCGATAGCCTAATTACTTGTACTTAAACCCCAACACTAATTATCCCACCAATTAAGGAAAAGTCTAATTTCCTTAATTGTCTCCCTTATTACGTAAGATCAGAAAGGCGAGAGTTTTCTACCTTTATATATTACGCAATAAAACAAGAAAAACACTTATGTACACAATGGAAAAACGGGCGAGAATAATAAGGTGATCAACTCCCACGCACTGGGACGAAAAAGGAAAAGAGTTGCGTGGTGGGAGGCGGCTAATGGCGAAACTAGTGGTGGCTGGCGAGGCGCACAACTAGTGTATAAAAATGAATAAAATATTAATCAATAACAACAACAGAGAGAGACCAGCGCACGCCTACCGACGTGCGCTACAGTAAGACGGCTGTTAATGGTCCGCATTGCTCTCTCCACTTGCCACCTGTGGGCCTCTTACGCGCTTTGTCAAAACAAAGAAAATCGGCGGAAAACACACTACAACACCCCTCCCCCTTGCAGTAGATCGCCCTAAGCGATCATCAAGAAACAACCAAAAACGTGCAAGGGGAAGGGAACAGCCACTACAGGCCGTCACCGGGGTTGCCGAAGGGTTCTTCGGTATCACACAGTGGGGCTGGCGGAGTCGTTGGGGTTGTTTGAGCCGATTTTGGGGGGGGCGCATAGGGTGAGACCTCCCAAGGCGAGTGCAACTAGCGAAGCTGTAGGTTCAGCAACCCCGCAGCTCGCGCTGTCACTCCGTCTGTACCAATATACTGGAGCACACCAGCATACGATGCCATACTGATGGGAGGATGAGGTCGACCACTACGACGGCCGCGACAACAAAGTGGAACATGGTGGCGGAGGCAACAAGGACAAAGAACGGCGTAAGTGGGGGCATGTGGCGGACCACAAACAGTCGCCTTACTGTGTGGTCTTAGCGTCGGCTGCACGTGCGCTGGAAAGACTAGTACAAAAAATAAAGCACAAAAGAGATTAGAAAATAAACAACTGGAATTAGGCGAGGTTAATAAAAACAAAAAACAAAGAAAACGAACATTACTGTACAAAAGCTTCTTTTCAATGGCGGCGTCGTTGGCGAGTATCGGAGGCAGATCGGTAGTTTTGTTGATGATCGTGGCGGTTACGCTCGTTTTGTCGGTATCGGTCGTTATGGTAGCCGTGGGGGTCGCGAGGATCATCCTGGCCATCAAAACGAACCGTACGGGAGTTGCAGTTTCGACCGTAATGGGTGCTATCGCCGCGGGGTGAGGATGAGGTATACGTTTGCGATTGAAGTGGAGAGAGCGGGTTCAGGCCCCGAGGTGGCAATTGTGTGGTGATCAATGACGGATGGTCGGATGGCAGACCTGTTGGCGGCAATGGTCGCGGTGGCAACAAGTTCCACCAGGCAGAGAAGTCTTGCCGATGCAGCAGGGGTGCGGGGTGATCCGTTTCGCTATGGTATTGCAAATAAATTCGTTGAATGTCGGCAATTTCGGGCGGTTGCGGAAATGGTGCGTACTGTGGGTAGGCCATCCAGCTGTCGATCAGACGGACAGTGGTGTTGTAGGCTTGCAGCAAGCATGAGGGGTTATCCAACCCGCGAGATTTGTAGAGGAAAAGGGCCAGATGGGGGGTGTGAATGGCATCGACGAGGCCGAGCTCCTCAGCCCACAGGCTGGCGACCCATCGTAGTATCAGTGCGGCTACGTCATGCGAGATGGGCGGCTGTTGTTCTCGGTACGAGGGGCGATAGTGTTCGCGAAAATATTGATACAAGGCGAGCAAACCATTCATTGCACGAATGTGAATGGCCATGGTGACGCGGATACCAAGGCAGCCAAAAAAGTTGATCAAAACCATTTCGTGCAATGTACGCGGTGTGAAAAATTGGAGGGAAGGATCAATGGGTGGCGGATATTGGGGTGTCACGGGGGTGACGCAATGCGGCGAGTCCGTGGTTCGGAAATTCGTATAATTCGACAATTGGGTTGCTTCGCTGGGCAATCGTGGTTCGGCAGTTGGTGCGGAACCTGCTGGAGGAGGAACACCAAGGACCGGCCTAGTTGCAATAACCACTGGCCGTTGTTTGAACGCGGTAACTGGAGCGGACGTCGGGGCCATAGGCGGCAGCGACGTGGTGTGGGTTACCATAGTTGTTGTGCTGGATGTCGGAGCCTTAGGCGGCTGGTACGTGACCGTAGGTGGAATCGAAGTTGCGGCTGACGTGGGGGGGTTCCACATCCATAGGAGGCGGCGGGAGCAGAGCCTTGAACACGTCTTTCAGCGGGTTTTTCAAGGCTTCCAGACAATGTTGAATTTCAGCGTCTCTATGCAATGGGCTAATGAAATCCGTCAACCTTGGCGGTGACCGGCGGAAATGGCGCCGGTGCGCATCTTCGTAGAAACTGGTCGAATGCACCTGGCGTGTTTGCTCGCTTTGAGTACGCTGCGGGGGTATATCATCCCGGCGTTCTTGTTGATGGCTATTGCGGCTAGTTGTTTGACTTTGTTGAGTGTCTCTACCGTGGCGATCATCACATGAGTGAGACTCGTGACTTGAACGGTGACTATCTGCTTGGCGAGCAGGCGGCGGTTGCATTGCCGGCGCTGGGTTGTCGTAAGTTTGGTTTTCGGAGTCGAAGTGGCCTGTGAAGATTTGTGAGCTTCTTCGCGGGCTTTCTGTTTATCGCGTTGTTCGTGGGGACGGATTGTGCGTTCGCTAGGCGTTTTGCCGCGCTCAGCACGCGAAGTGCTGGGTGGCGGCGTACGTCTTGTGCTAGGTTCGTCCGTTGGTCGCGTTTTGTGGGATTTTCGATACTCAGATTCTTCATGAAGGTGTTGTTTGCGCTTCATGGAATGTTCGTAATGTCCAGGTTTTGGAATAGGGTTTCCGTGGCGATCTAGTGCTGGCGTGGACGTGCTGGGGGCCTGTGGGGTTTGAACATCCACAGGCGCTGTGGGCGGCACTAGAGTCACGGGGGGAGGTGATTGCAGAACCGGTGGCGGCTGTGAAACGATCGGCGGTGGTAAAGGAACTTGTGGTTGCATCGTTGATTGAACCATAACCGGAGCCGTTTGAGCGACTTGCGGAACCGGGGTGATCAACGTCGTTGGAGGCAACAAAATGCGTTGTATCTCTTCTTTGAGCGCTGCAGGGTAGTCTTGCCAATGGTGTTCAGGGAACAACATTTGGGGCGGCGGCAGTGGAAAGTGATACGCGGCGAGCACTGCGACCAAGGTGTCGTATTGAGTAGCTAAAATGATTTGTTGCAAAAAACGTACAGGAGCACTATACCTGGCAGCAGCAACAGTGGCTATTATCAGAGGTCCCCGCAAAACTGCCGGTGTCGCCAAATAAATTCGCGGGTCCACGGCGGGTGCCGTTGTCGGTATCGTAGCAGCGAGTTCAATGGGAGCGACGTCCATGGACGTGGATTGATCTATGGTGCTTTCTTCGGGAATATCCGTCAACATTTGATCTGAGGTCATGGTTTCGGAATCCATTGCAGCCGGTTGGATGGGGGTAGATTCGTCCATCGATGCTGGGGCAATGGTTGAAATTTCGTCGAGCGTGAGTTTCAAGAAGTCAGTGATTTGCGTGGCGGTCGCGGTGATGTTGGATGGCACTACAGACATAGGAAGGGCCGACGCGTCGGTTGATGGCAGCAGCTTCGCTATGTTGAGATCGAAAATTGGCGTATCTAACAGCTTGTCATCGGCGGGTTCAACTTCAACGTCGATGGGACAGTCCAGCAGTTCCTCGGCAGTGAGCGTGTGCGCCGAAGCCGTAGTCGGCATGGGGTACGCGTACACGGGCGCGGGGAACGAAAATCGATTTTGAAAGTCGATGATTGCAATGAACGATGAATAAAAGTGGAAACGGCTGTGCAGATTGGGCCTGTGGTCGGATTCGTCGATTTCGATTTCTTCAACAGACGTTTCCATATGGTATTCCTCGTTGAATATGATCGAGCGTAACCCGAACTGATTGCAGACATACGTTCCGGGTTCGCTGGCGAAAGATGGTTCGTGTTCGGGGATGTGATTCATCCAATTGGTAAGGCACGATTTGGGGTTGCCGTCGCTGCGGTACCACATACATTCGTAGAACGCGGCGCGTATTTCTGGTTTCATCGGTTGGGCGTGGTGGAGCAGAAAATTGTTAACGAAGGCATATTCTTCCGCTGAGCAGGGCGATGCTAAAAGCACGGCCAACGGCATAAAAGAGGTTAGCTGTCGGAACCAATCTCCGTCCACCTGTAAAAAATTAAGAATGGTGGAGGGGTGATAACGATAATGGGTACCATGATAGGTTCGCTCGCACAAAGGTTGATCGGTGGCAACCCGTTCGATCCAGACATTGTCAACCTCGTAACGAAGCCGCGGTAAGGCGGGGTCATCGTATTGCATTCGATCTCGAATAGCCAATTTGTAGATTGGAGAAACCGGAAAGTTGAGGAGTTCGATAATCCGGTCGGTGAGGTTACTCTTCATGGCCAAGGTGACGGCTGCTTGAAGGCACTTGGGGTCATCGAACATTGATCGCGGTCTGAGGGCTGGATCTTCGTCGTCGGAAACGTCCGGTGATTTATTCCACTCGTCTTTTTGTTTCTTCTTCTTCTTCTTTGGCACTTTTGGAGCGGTGAGCAGTTTCGGGTGGGTTGTACGCATCAAAACTTTGACGTCTCGAAAACCGTTGGTTACCGTTCCTAAACAAAAAGACTGACCGTGGTCAGACGCTGTGCAATTGAACATGAAAAATTTATAAGCTGAAAGAACTTCGTCTCGCATAATCGCGGGTAAGGCGATTTGCGATATCGTGGGGTATACTCGATCGGCGTAGTTGGGGGGTAAAACATCCGACAACGTGACATTGTGAAAAGCGGCGATAACGGTCTCCGCGAGGTGGTCAATTTTGGCGGCATCCAGTGAGTCGTGGGGAAACAATGTGGGGGCGTTGAAAACCTCGGGGATGAAGCCATAGCAACCAAAAGCCAAAAACAACAACAGCGGGTAGTAAGTGTCAAGGGCCGTGTAGGCAAGGATGTCGGATTGCAAGAATGACGTCGACAGATTGTTGAAGAAGCACAGGGCTGCTGGGAAGCGTAGCGTGAGTTTGGAAACGTCCAGCGCCCACATGGCGGAAATGGTAGCTTTCAGCGTACATTTTTCGGGAAAGAAACCAATTCGTCGCGCCAGCTCGTATAGCGGCGGGGATATGTTGATGTTTCGGATGATGCGGTATGCGTCCAAATTGATAGCTTTTACGACAGGGTCTTTGTTCTTCTTTTGACGATCGGTCTGGAATTGGGTATCCAGTAGAGCGTATATTCCCGCCCAGTCGTCGGCTCCATCGAAGGAAACTACGATGGTGTGTTTGCCATCGACTAGAGAGAATAGTGCGGTCCAATCTTCTGGGGTAGCGGTAAACGTTTTGAAAACAAACATCGTGCCGTTCCGGTAGGCGAGTTGAACGTACCGTGGGTAGCTGGACGCCGTAGAGTCGGCTGGCATAGGCACGGTAAACTGGAAGTTTTTCATGTCGGCGGCCATGATCGATTCTGTGTCGAAACCGATGAGAGTGTAGCCATGGAAGTTTGGTGTGGGTTGGTCGGCCAAGGCCTGCCCCAAACTTCCGGGTGAGAGGAATATCGGCGGCGGCAACACATTCGGGGGTTGTGCGTACATAGAGATGTACCATGATTCCAAATCGGCAGCGCGGATCAAGCGTTTGACGTTGTTCTCTTAAACAAGAGCGAGTGCAATATTTAACATGTGACAAATGGGGCACCAAATTGAGGGAGCGAAATGGAGGCAAAAGGATGATTTTAACGTGGAATCGGGAGAAGAGTGTGGTGTTGCTTTGGATACGTAAGGTGGAAACACGCTCTTGAGAGGCGGTGGCTTGGGCGGCGATGTCACTTTGATGGGTGCATCTTGGCAACTGGATCGGGCTACTATAGCGAGATAACGAGAGTTGTCGTATGGGGAAATCAAAGCAGTGGCCAGTTGTGGGCTAGGGGTGCCACAACTTGACGATGACGGGATCGCGGCGGCTGACCATGGGTTTCTGGGGCGGGGCTACAGAGTGGGGGTGCCCATGGGGTCCCAAGCAAAAGAGCATGCAAGAAAAGCAGCAAAAGAAGCGTAAAACATAAAAGTACCGTCGCAGGCGAAGCTTAGATCGTTTTGATGAGGCTGCTGCTCGGCCCAACGTACGTATCATTCATTGACATTGATTGATTCACGGTATGGTGGGGGCTCGTCGGCCCTGGAGGTGGATGCGGTCGACGGAGTCGTCATGTTGAAAATAATTTTTTGAAGAGCGGCTGGAAAATGTGACTGTTGCCGATGGAAGCGAAAAGTAGAAATGAAATAGTAAAAGAATAAGCCGCTGAAAGGTGAAGAAAGTGGAAAGTAAGAAAATGCAACACTATGGTTATGAAAAAGCAACACAAACACCACTATGTTAATGGGGACTAAAATCAACCTTTCCCAACTAATCTTATGAGAGTGATAGCAGCCAGGGTCGGGCGGAAATAAACTGAATGGCCTCGCGCTGAACAGAACCTAACATTAAAGAAGAAACCCCCTCCTATTGCAAAACTGTGGGGACTGGGGAAAAGTGTAATGTAATGGTGTAAAATCGGTCAAGTTTGCGGGTAATAAACGGTGCAAAGAGGAGTGTTTTGGAGCAGCATGATCTGCATCGCTGTCTTGTCAACAAGGTCGCCATGATCTAAAGTAAACAAACGTGAAGATTATTTACAACTCAGCATGATGAGCGCCGTATCACAAGGAAAAAATTTCAAAGCAAACTATTGGCGGCGGGAAGTGTGAGGCATACGTGGTCCACCTTCTTCGTGTTCAAACGTATCTTTTGCGGGTCGTGGAACGAACGGTTTTAAACGTGTTATGGAGACGGTTTGCGGGTGGCCGGGTGCATCAAGTGAATCGATGCGGACAATGTTTTCGGCTGCGCGAGAGGCGTCCGCGATGAATAAAGGTCCGATGAAGTCGGGTTGGATTTTGTTGGCCTTGCCTGGATTGGTTAAAAGAACAAGGTCGTTGACGGCAAAGTCACGTTTTCGGGCTTTGGGGTCGAAATATTCTTTGCTGACTGCAGCTGCTGCATCGAGGTTAGCTTTAATTTTTTCGTGCATCTTGAGTTGCGCTTGCCTAAGAATATGCTGATAGGCGTCCTAGTTCAATGGCAATGTGAGTCGGCGGGCGCAATTGTAGTGGAAGGTGATGCGCGGCTCATATCCTCGTAATAAACTGAAGGGCGAATGGCGTGTAGCTGTATGCGGCGTGGCCTTATAGGCCAATACGGCGTATGGCAAGTAAGGTTCCCAGTTGTCTGGATCATCGGCGATATACTTCTTCAGTTGAGCGATCAATGTTTGATTGAAACGCTCGACCATTCCGTTGCACTGGGGGTGGTATGTCGTCGTTTTAACCTTGCAGATTTTGAGAAGCTCGCAAATATCTTGCATAAGCTTTGACGTGAAGCATCCACCTTGATCGGAGAGAAGGACAAGCAGGCTACCCTGTGTGAGGACGACGTTGTTGATGAAACATTCCACGATTGTTGAGGCTTTTCGGTCCGGTATCGGGTGTGCGGACACGAATTTCGTGAAATAATCCTGAAAAACAATAACGTAAGGGCGTTTCTCACCTACTAGCGAAATGTTGATGATATCGGTTGCCACGATCTCAAAAGGGTGTTTGGGTTCAATCGGAAGCAGCAGCGGGGGGGGTGACGTTCGCGGTGTCGTTAGTTGACAAATCTTGCAAGTTTTGATCCAATCTCGAACGTTTTCCTCCATGCGGGGCCACCAAAAATGAGCTTTAATTGCTGCTAGCGTGCAGTTGAAGCCTTGGTGGTTCAAAATTTTTGCCCCGTGGAATTGATGAAGGGTTTGGTCGACCATGGATGTGGGGACGACCAATTGCATGACATCTTTAATCTGGCGATACAAAAGTTGGTCTTCAATGAAGAAAATCAGTGGATGTTTGGTGGCATTGTCCGTTTGGAGGGTGGCGAAGATTTTTGAAATCGCTGGATCCGTGGCTTGGGCTTTTAAAACTTCTTCATGGGCGGCAATCGTTATAGCTTTGGCCGGGGGCGGTCCAGAGTCGGTGGTCGCTGGCATTAAATTAGAGAGTGTGGGTTGACTGATCGGTCTTTTTTGTCATTGCACAAGTGACGGCGTTAATTTCGGCGTCCACTTCCGTGGGCAGTGAGGCTGCTGCTGGGAGTAGCTCCGGTACCGTTAAGTCGGTGGCCGTAGTTGCACCAGCAGGGTGAAAATTCTTACGGAAAATCTTTGCGGTTAAATTTTCGGTGTTCGGGATCAGGGTTTTGTCACAGTCATCTTTTCTGGACAAAAAATTGGCACAGGCGTTGTCTTTACCTTTAACGTATTCAACCTTATAATCGTAATCTTGAAGGCTGATCGCGAAACGTTGGAGGCCCGAGTTTCTGTGTTTTTCATCTTTGAGCCATTCGAGGGGCTTGTGATCAGTGCGGACAATAACTTTTTGGCCACACACATAGTGGCGGTACATCCGGAAGCCGTAGACAATGGTGAGGCATTCATGCTCAGTTGTACTGTAGCGGGTTTCGGCATCGGTGAGTACACGGCTATTGTAGGCAATGACCCATTGATTATTTCCGTTTTCCTGATACAAAATTGCTCCGATGGCGGTCGTACTGGCGTCGGTTTGGATCATGAATTGAGCTTTACCATCGTAGACCGGGTAGCGAAGGAAAGGCGATGTCGTTAGAGCTTTCTTGATACCTTCGAGCGTGGCATGGTGTTCATCCGTGGGGATATATTGGGCGTCTTTTCGTAGTAGTCCGTACAAAGGACTGGACAATGTTGCCAAATTCGGAATAAAGCGTTTGCACCATTAGACTAAACCTAAAAAACTTTGCATACCTTTCTTGATCTTCGAAAATTGGTATTCGGTGATAGCTTTGACTTTCTCCGGATCGGCAGCGATTCCGTGGGCGCTAAGAAGGTGTCCCAAAAACTTGACTTGCGGCAGCAGGAATTCGCATTTATCGGGCCGAAGCGTGAGGTTAGCTGCGCGGAGGGCGTAAAAAATGATTTGTAGATGTTCCAGATGTTCATCAAACGAATTCGAAAAGATGATGATATCGTCGATGTAAAGGAGGCAGATCTTCCAAATATATGGGCGGAGAATTCTTTCCATTAAGCATTGGAATTTGGCGGGCGCATTTTTCAAACCGAATGGCAAAACTTTGAAGCAAAACAAACCTTCTTGGCAGATGAAGGTTGTTTTATCGCGTGAGTCGGCGTCGAGGGGTACCTGCCAGTATCCGGCTTTGAGATCCAGGGTAGTGAAGAATTTTGCCTGTCCCATCGCATCCAGATAATCGTCAATGCGCGGGATCGGGAATTTGTTGCTCAGCGTGACGTCGTTTATTCCACGGTAGTCGACAATGGGTCTTTCTTCTTCACAAGGAATAGCGGTGCGGCCCAGGGCGAGCGGGATGGTTCGATAAAATTGTTGTCAAGCATTTCTTGAATATGGCGGCGTACAATCGGTCTTTGCTCCATCGCGGTGCCGTAATAATGGCAGGATACGGGCTTTGCAGTGCCGGTGTTGATGCTGACGGTTAATTCGCTAGTGATTGTTGGTTTGTCGCTGGGGAGGCTGAAAACGTCTCGGTTTTGTCGAAGCATACTGAGGGCCTTTGCTTTTTGAGCGGCCGAGATGTAAGTTTTTTCGGTCATTCTGTTCAGGGCGAACTCCAACTTTTGTTGCGCGGTGTGACCAGGGAATGATTTATCGAGTGCGGCAGGCTCGTGGTCCATCAAATCGCGGTCGGCGGCAGTGGTTGCTATCTGGCAATCAGGGTAGGTTTCAGAATACTCTAGTGTGTGTTTTGCCATCGCAATGAGCTGATTTGGTCGGAGTTTGGTGCTGTTTGGCGTATTATTGATGAAGAGTAGCGGACAATGACCGTTGGTGATGTTGACAACTGCGGTTTCCACTGGAAGCTCTGCAGCTACGTTGTTAGTGGCTAGAGGTTGTACGATGACGTCAGGGATGGTCGCCGATGTTGTGGGGAAGATGGTACTTTTGACCCATTGCTGGCAATGTGGCGAAATCGAAATGGAAACTTGGGCGACGAGAAAAATTGGTTCGGCAAGCTCGGTAACCTCCAACCGCCCGGGGGGGGCGGTTGGTGTGGACTAGGTTGAGCCTGCCATATCGGTTGTTCGGCTTCGACTTCTTCGGGCTGGCTGAAAATATCGGATTTATTGTCATAGAAGCTTACTCGCTCGTCCTCGGGGATTTCCTCTAAGACATTGTTATTGGCGGCGTTTAGGAACAATTCCATTTGAGGGCGGACCGAGGCGATTACTTTGAGCGGCAGTTTTACATCTTGCATTTCTATGTAATTATCTTTGAAGTTCAAAATGGCGTGGATATCTGGGTGCACGAGAAAATCGGTGCCGATGATACATTGGTCGTTTCCATCATCCTCGAGAATCATGCATTTGATCATGTGCTCTCCGAACGCGGATTCCATTGTGACGACAACAGGACCGTGAGCGTTGACGACAGCGCCATCGGCTAGTTTGATTTTTCCACAAATCGGGAGTTGGAGCGATTGCTTGTCGAAAGCGCGTTTGACTAATCCTGAGGACAAAACGAAGCATTGGGCACTGGTGTCGATGAGCGCGTGTGCTTTAACGGCTCCGATCTTGATTGGAATTTGGAAAGCTCTTGTGGAGGCGTATTTGCGAACAAAAGATTTTGAAGACGGCGTGAGGTTATCAATTTGACAAATGGACGAGTGAATATGGCATGGGTCCTGAAAAGTGCAGCCCGTCGCATTCCAACAGACTATGCCGGGGCTGACGATCGGTGCGGCGGAAGCGATTTCTTTAGACGGGATGACCATATTGGCTGCTGAAGTCGATTGATTGTTAGCGCGTGTTTTGAGAGTGGGCGTTGACGGGGCATCCGGCGGCAGTAGCGCGGGTAGGGCTAGTTGTAACTCTGAGGACTGGGAACTGGCGCGCGATGAATCTGTTGGTGTTGTGACGTATGGAGCCGGCATGGCGTTGTAATGAATATGTTGTTCCCATGGCCCTGGGAATTGATGGTTCCGATAGACAGTGTAGGTATTCTGAACAAAATCATTTGGGCACTGTATAGAATTACCTTCATAAAAATGGCTTCGCGCGCCGCGGGTGTAGTTTGTGCCTCGCTGGGGCGGTCCTCCGCGGTGGGGTCTCCAATCGCGCTGGCCACGAATATCGTTCGAGTTGGTTCAAAAATCGGCTTGCCGTGAATGGGCGGCATAGGTTGGGCGATTTGGTTCGGGTCGGTTTAACTGTTGAGCATTTTGCCGCTTGAGCCAGATGCAATCTTCGGTGTTGTGGGTGCTGTGAGCATCGCACCAAAGACCTGTAGGCTGCGTCGTGCGCCTGTGGTCTCGGCTGGCGGATCGATCGAAACGATTTGCGTATGGCTCTCGGTTTTGAGATTGATGGCGGGGACTTTGTTGTCTGTTGAGAGTTAACGTTTCCTCCGGACGTTGGCGTGATTTTCATTCTTAGTAGTCGTGATCATATCTCTGAATCAATTGTTCTAAAAGCATCTCCGTGCGCGGTGGCTGTAGCAGGGGTTGTTCTATCGCTTGCGGTTGGAAAGAGACGAATTTGGTGGGCGGTGGCACCGAATTTTGGGGCCTGCGGTCCGTAGAAGGAGAGCGTTCGGGGTAGCGGTTTTGAGGGCAGTCCATGCTGCGGTGGCGTTCAAAACGGCGGTCAAAAGGCTGCAGGGACTTCAGCCGTTGTACTTCCGGATCAACTTGGTTTATGAGGATAGGTCTTTCGGCGGTGCCAATTTTGGCTTTGGTTGCGTTCAGGACACTACGGGCTTTAGCTATGGCATTGGCCAATTGTTGGACATTGGTGAAGCTTTTCGCTTGTTCGCCAATTGTTAATTGATAGAAAACAGGCATTTTTGTCAAAAAGGTATCAATTACTTGTTTGTGCTGAAAGGTTTGGTCTTCATGCTGATACAATAATTGTACATAAGTCATTACCTTACTCAAGAACGCGGCGGGCTCCTCTCCAACTTCCGGGGTGATTGACGCGAGTTCTCGTTTGAGATTCATTTGATTGCAATCGGGGGCTAGTTGGAACATGAGCAAATTTTTGGCGTCTTCGTACCGAGTCATGTCTTGGATCATATCGCTCGGCGTATCGCCGGTGAGTCCGCGCAGTGCGCTCATCTTTACATGGTTGGAGGCGTCGTAGCCAAACTCGTTTTCCAGGCGGATGAAGAAGCGTAACAGACGTTCATTTGTCGCGGCGCCATCAATAATCAACGGGTGCATATTGTCGACAATTGTTTTGATGCGGCTATCTTCTTCACGATGAGATGTACGCGGCATGTTGTACCGAGGTTGCAGATGGTCATAATAATCATCCGGTGGGTAATCTGAGAGGCCGAAATGATTTGCAGTGGGCGGTTGGTGTCTTTGAAGCGCGGAACAGTGTAATTCTTCGTCTCCGCGTGCGGTGCCGGAAAATTCGTTATTGTACAGGGTGTCCGTCGACGGCGCTTTAGGTTTGACTTGATTTGGCAGTCAGCCAAAGACTTGAGCCCGTTCAGTTTCACGTAGAGTTTCGTTTGGAATATAGATATCTCGCGTTTCCTTGCCATGAAACTGTGAGGACACCGGCGGTGGTCTTGGTGTGGGCGGATTGCACGCATTAGTTGCGGCGGCGGTTGTTGAAATCAACTGTTGCATTTGCTCTGCGAGGGCGGCGAAGCGCGCGTTTGTGGCTTTTGTTTGTTCTTGGATTTCGCGTTGGACGCGTAGTTGCTGGGCTTGAAATTGATCGGAAACGGCGCCGATGATTTGATCAATTGTTTGTACCGTAGGAACATTGTTGTTTATGCGCGCGGCGGCGGTGCTGAGCTGATCCAACGCGTCGCGTGCTTCAATTCGAAAATTTTGAACTTCATTAGCATTTGCGATTGCTATGCTGCTGCAGTGATTGCTTGTTGAGGCGCGGGTGGCGGCTGGGGCCTGCAGTGGATCAATATTGACAAAAGATTCAGAAGAATCGGTTCTGGTGATGGTTTGATCATTGCTACTTCGGGCCGCGGTGTTTGGCGGCAGTATTTGTGGTACGGCCGGCGCATTAGGGCAATTTACGGCGGCAATGAGAGGATTTTGAGTTAGCGACAGCAGGGGTTGTGAATTGATTATCGCCGTGGTTGCGGAAATGAGCGGTACTTGCGGTTGTGCTGTCCCCCTCCAATGCAGGAGTACTGAAAGAAGACAAGGGTGGATTATGGGGCAGGAGGCTTACCGTGAGTACCACTGTTGATTGGGCAATATTTGATGGTCGCGGCAGTAACATTTGATCAAAACTCAGGGTGCGGCGTGCGGCTGTGACGGCGTTAGGTGAACTAGATTGCGACGGTAGACGTGTGAAGTCCGGCGACGTATGGCTTACTTTTGGCATTTTTTTCCGTAGGGTATAGTAACCTTTTTTGTAATCTTGGGCGCAACTGCGGCGGGGTCGAATTTTGGAATCTTTGAGCGTTTTCGGATGCAACGCAACGGCGGGGAAAGAAAGCGTACAATCCAAGCGGTCACCAGTGTTGTATTTGATACATGGGTCGGTTGCTGATGAATCGTGGGCAGGATTGGGATTCCGAGGTTGCGTCCTTAATGTACGTGTTTCCCACACCCAAGTTTACCCGATAGCCTAATTACTTGTACTTAAACCCCAACACTAATTATCCCACCAATTAAGGAAAAGTCTAATTTCCTTAATTGTCTCCCTTATTATGTAAGATCAGAAAGGCGAGAGTTTTCTACCGTTATATATTATGCAATAAAACAAGAAAAACACTTACGTACACAATGGAAAAACGGGCGAGAATAATAAGGTGATCAACTCCCATGCACTGGGACGAAAAAGGAAAAGAGTTGGGTGGTGGAAGGCGGCTAATGGCGAAACTAGTGGTGGCTGGTGAGGCGCACAACTAGTGTATAAAAATGAATAAAATATTAATCAATAACAACAACAGAGAGAGACCAGCGCACGCGTACTGATGTGCGCTACAGTAAGATGGCTGTTAATGGTCCGCATTGCTCTCTCCACTTGCCACCTGCGGGCCTCTTAGGCGCTTTGTCAAAACAACGAAAATCGGCGTAAAACACACTACAACATGAGCTCCCCTACTGCTCCCACCAACATATGCTCCTCTAAAACCTGCAAACTGTTGCTAGAAACCTCTGTTTCCACCATATCAATTTTTCCAATTACGTCCTTGTGCATTTTTCTATTCAAGGGTTTTACATTCAGATGTGTCATGAGAATTATTTCTATGGTATCGACAATATGGTTTTGTGAACTCTTTTCCACCTTGTTTTTTGAGTTTGCCGTTTTGAGTTTAGCAAAAATTTCATTCAATTTGGCATCAGTTTTTTGGCTTATCTCCTGATAACATTGAGCCAACTTCACAGTCTCCTGTGATAACTTTGCTAGAACCAAATCACTACTAGGTTCCTCAGGCTTTTTTCCTTTTTGGGGGGTAGTAGCCATTTGAGTTCTTTGTGAGAAATTCTCCTCTAAAGACGTATCAGAATCCTTCTTCTCTGATGCTAGGATCAGGGTTTGCTTCTCTCTCCTTGCTTGCCATGGCATAGCTTTATTTTGAAACTGCCTTTGTGGGGCATTGCCAAATTTATTTCTACCAACATAAGATAATGCAGTTTGCCCTTCACCCATAATCACTTCATTTATCACAATTAATTGGAGATTCCACACTTCCTCTTTTTTTATAAGCAGCTGTATTCTGCTTATCTATCTTGTGCATATCCTCTGCTAGATCATACCATGTTTCGTACTTTTCCCTTTGATCCAGCACTTCCATCTGATACTCTTCAACTGCTTTATACAAAAAGATATCAATAATGAAGTGATCTCTGAACTCTTCAGTCTTATTAAAGCACAATCTATCTACTAGCACACTTATTCTCTTGAGGAATTTCACTGGAGGTTCATCAAACTCCTGCATTATGTTCATCAGCTCCCTTGTTTGCATACCAAGATTTGAATCTGGTGCTTGCACTTTGAGTAACTTTCTTTGGGCTTTCTCGTAGCTTTTGAACTTTTTGGCAGTAGCTTTCCGTACTCATTTACAAAGTGCTCGTAAGGCAGCCAGCTTCATTTTATCAGTAGTCTCTGCTGCAAACTCTGCCTCCGAATCATTTAGGAAACTGAGAACTGTTTTCTGTGTTTCAGTTTTCAGAACTGTGTTTCAGTCATGTCATCTAGGAGTAGCTTTGGCTTTAAATTCCTCACTATATCTAACACAGTAGGCTCCAATCCATCTACTGAGGAGTCATCAGAATCTGATGAATTTCCTCATGTGGATTTCTTGGATCATTTGTGCTTATGTTTGCTTTCCCAATGACTACCTGCTGCTTCTTCATCAGTCTGTTGGAAAAATTGTGCAACTATATCACTTGCTTGTTCTCGAACAGCAAGTTTCTCAGTTACACATTTCTCCATAGAAACCTTGGATTTTACAGCAGGTTTGACTGAGAACTTTTGCTCTGCCTCATCCGCTTCCCTCTCATAATCTTTGATCATTGGCAGTACAGATTGCAGAGGTCATTGACAAAGTCCCACACAGACTCTAAGTTTGCAATGGTCTATCAATAGTCCTACTCACTCGGATATCCTTTTCCTTCTCCTCCAAGATGAATCTTTCTAATAGTCCTTGGACGCCAGTCATTGAATCAGCCATTTTATTAATTTTCCCATTTAACCATCAAATTTTGTCCTCCTTTTGACTCATTTTGAATCGTAATTCGTCCAATTGATCATGACGGTATTTGTCCTGAATAGAGTCGAAATTATCCTGCTCATACTCCTGATGATATGTATCAAATCATTGTTGAGGTCATCTAAAACTTTCCTCTTTCATTTGATCAGAAATAAATAAATCAATTTGATCCTCAGCCAATTTTGGCCTTCCATTGATAGGCGCGTTAATTTGAGCATCTCTATCATGAGCAGTAAATAGTTCTTTTGCCACAACCATATTATTAATACCTTTATTGTTGCTGTTATAAGCGCTGCAGGATTGGACGCACTTACTGGGTCCAATTTTACCTCAGCCCTCTGGCTTATGGCACTTGAGTCGGAGCTCTTTCACTTGCTCATAGTATTAGATACCACAGGCAGTGGGAAGGATTTATCTGACTCATCATGCTTTGTACCAGGTGGAGTCCTTGCTAAAGTTGTAGCAGAGGTTAAGTCCTCAGTATTTTTGGACATTTTGAGTCCTAAATCTTTCTAAAAACCTTTAGGTTTTGTAGCACCTTGACTGACTCTGCGCTCATTCATATTGTAAGTGTCAGAAGCCACCACTTGTTATGTTTACTTCTCTGCTTAGATCCAATATAACTAAAGAAACCAATCAGCTTGTATTCAACTGACTACTGTAGGTCACTCAAAGGAGCTTCCTATTAGCAATCAGCTTATTACAGTGCAACAGTCCTCTAGCAGAAATAAACACAATCTTCAGTCACCAATAAGTAAATGGAAATTCTAACTCTTGTAATCGAAAAGCAATCAGTGTCTCCCCAGATGCTTCCTACAGGCTTACACAAATATAAAGAACTCACTATACTGACGTCTAGGAAAGGCTTGAACTTTCCTCTGTAATGCTTCCCATGTAAGCAGGCTCCGGCCTCCGCTAATTGCACGAGCAATAAGTTATTAATAAAAATATTATATAATAATATGTAAATTGTGAAGGGCTGTTGACATTCCGTTTACTGGACAAAAAGTAAACAAATATAACATAAAACGGAGGCGACTCACCCACAACACACCAAAGTTGTAAGAATGATGAACATCCTGTTTCTTGGTCAAAGTGTGGCTTCACCCACTTCACCAATTTTGCATAGATGTCGGATGACTGCTACTGTAAGTACATCCGCTATGGGACAATTGAGATAACAGGAGGGTCCAGGTAACGATAATGTTGTTTGTTTTATGACATTGGATGGTCGAGGTAACGAGACAGTGGGCAGTTGTGGATGCAGAGGGGAGCAGGCGTGGCCGCACTCCCTCCCCCCGGAACTCGTGTTCTATAAATTAAAATTACCAAGATCCATTTCGCTCAAAAAACAAATGTCGGCTCGATTTTGTGATTTAATTATTTGATATTTCTTTCGTTTTTTTAATGAAAAAAATCTTTTGTATGTCGATGCAAATAACTTTACAAAAATAAATGAATAAAAAAAATTCCTGTGTCCGCTACTGACAGTGGGGTTAATGGGATGATGGAGGTAATGGGACACAATTATTTTTACCAGCTTTGTTTTTCGGCTTGTATGAAGCTACTGAAGCTTTCGTAAGTGGAATATTTCACTGGCGAAACTTCACTAGCAATTTCACCATTGAAATTTCACCAGGCTAAATTTCATCCAGCAAAATTTAAAAAAAATAAGCTGCTTACACAGGCAATGTGTCGCAATGCTTTGTATAATTTTTATACATTGAGTATACCAAAATGCAGGGATCAAAGTTTGAGTCGTAGAAAGTATAAACATCTAAACTAATAATGAAATGCATTATGATTCCAACTGATAAGAAAGCTAGTGTAATTTCACGATTTTCTGTGAGCCCATTTAGGACAGGATTGTGAGCCAACTCAACAATATTCGGATCAAAAAGTTTTATATAGAAACATTCGTGTAAACATTATGGTACAAATTTTTGTCATAATTCAATTTATATGCGTTTAACAAAAAACAGAATAAAATCATTGTGGTGAAAATCGCTAACACGCTAGAGTTTTGTATTTATAGTTTGTTTTTTATTAAATGCTTCTACATTGAAAAATGACAAAAATCAACTATATTGTCAAAATCGCGTATAGGTAAAGCTTTCACAGTAAGATTTTTCATTACTAAATTATTAAAGGTAAAAAGTATTAAAAGCTCAAAAATTCTCAGTTTTACATGACGAATGATTTAGCAGGAATTCGTAAAAATCTAAAATGGTACTTGCTTTCCACTATTATAATTTGGAAGCATTTCGAGAAAAACAGACTATAGATAGTCTGTTTCCTTGAAATGCTTCCAAATAATGGAAGTGGAAAGCAAGTAGTATTTCAGATTTTCACGATTTTCTGATAAACAATATATCACATAGGATTGGAAATTTGTAATCATACCGACATAACCTTTAATATTTTTCGAGTAAAAAATTTTGCAATAAGAGCTCCATGTAAACGACTTTGACGACTTTACTGATTTGTGTCACTTTTCTATTTGGGAGCATTTTATAAAAAACAGACTATAGGTTAGTGGACCGTGAGGGGCCAACTATACTTCGCCGTACGGTGCCCTACGGCACCGCATAGAGCTGCTATACCTCGCTGCAGGCGCCGTACAGCGCTTCATAAGTAGCTGCTATACTTACGTGCCGCACGACACTGTACGGCGCCGTACGGCGAAGTATAGTTCGCCCCTAACTCTTGGAATTTCAGTTCCATACGCTATATATGATATAGCAGAAAATTTTGAATCTATAGAATACTGCTTACTTTCTAGCTTTATTATTACTTAGGAGGATTTGAAGGAAAAAACAATGGATTTATGGTGCAGAGATCTTGATTTGCGGCAGGCCAATGTGCAGGGATTTTTGTATTTCATAGGATCTATGGGGAAGGACTTTTCTTGCTACCATTCCGTGAGATACACCCATTTCGATGAGCACCGATAAGACATAGAAAATTGTTTACTAAAAGCCGTATAAGCTGTATTAATTTTTGCTATTACTGAATTTTACAACCATTTTATAAGAAGTAGACTATAATACGTATATAATGCATATATTTTTTGAGCAACTCATGTATTTTATATGAAAAAACACAATTGCTTAAGTTGAAAATCTTATGCGGGATGATAATCTTCTAGTTGTCAGTCACAATTTTGAATGGGCTAAACCACTAGGTCTCACCGAGATCATGCTTCGAACACTATTACGTGCCTTTTTCACTAGATCTTTTGTTTGACCTATTCATCTTGTTCACCCATGAATATTGATTTGACTCATTCAGGCTCTTGGAGGCTAATTATCGAATAATTATATATTACGTCGTTAGAGCATGAAACTTGCTGTTTTTTCGTCGGCCGTAATCATAATTAAGAAGGCGACAGGCATTGATGACAGATTAGACCACAGAATGCGCTTCAGGTAATCAATTTCCAGTTCAATATTCTGGTGGAGTATTGAGTGTTAGCGACTGCATCGCTGCAGCGACGGTCAGCATAAACAGCCGCTGTCGGCTTCACAGTAAACTTCTTATACAATTTTTCGACACTAAAGCCCTATTCACGAGTGAAATTGCCAACGGTCGTCGATTCCTAGGATTGAATCGGTGGTGACAGTCAACGATTCTAGAGAACGAAAATTGGCGACAGTTGATGATTCTACCAATTCATTCCTCAGAAATCGGTAACTGTGACCGATTTAGCTAATTCATTCCTTAAAATCGACAATTTTTGAATGAATTGGTAGAGTGGTCTTTGCAGACCCATTTTTGCTTATTTAGTAATTATAAGTAGACTTGTTTTGTCTGGATTCGGACGATCTAAGAGATAGACTTTAAAAAGGCTCTAAAAAGAGGAAAATTCAATCTCGTTACATTCCAATACGGAAGGAATTTGGCGATTTTAATTCACTGATCCCACAAATGCTACTATTCTGAACATTTTGTTCCCGTTCATATCTACTGCGCTCACATGGGCACTGAATGGGCTAAGCTAAAAATAACCTCATGATGCCGTGAGCAATCTTGGCCTCCTACGCTTAGCATGTGAAAAATCGGCGATTGTCGCTGACCGTCGCCGACAAAAGTCCTAGGATTTTTTCACTGCTTAATTGAACCTTAGATATATTTATTACCGAGCAATCGTGACGAAACATTTTTTATTTTCACAATTCTCTGCTAAATTGTATGTCACATGGAATTTTGTGAACATACTGACTTACATTTGAAATTTTTAGACTACAGAATTTTACAATACAACTTTCATCTAAACGGTGGTTCGATAAAAAAACTACTATTGACGACAGATGCACAGCATCGAAATTCCGCTAGGGGTCAGACGGGCAGGGAGTGAGATATAAGTTTTTTTGTCTCTTGAATACCAAAAGGAAAGTTTTCTAGCATCCAACCAGCAAAATCCTACATTTAAATTAGTCAAGTACGGGTAAATATTCGCTTTGCCTGCTTGTTAAAGGTTTTTATGTCTCTCGTTTGGAATTATATGTGCCTAGTTCAGAAAAACCGTTGAACAAACAGCATCATTTTCATTCATATGATTCTTCTTTTCTTTCTCATTTTCTTCTATCATCTTCTTGATCAATGCAGAATTTGCTGGAGGTCAACAAGAATCTGCTGAGGGTCCCCAAACTATCCGCCATGTCAATGTGTGCTATTAACTAGAGTACGATAGTTTGTTTTTTATAAAATGCTTCCAAATTTAAAGAATGATAAAAATCATTACTGTTGTCAAAATTGTATACAGAATGTTTTTACTACTGTAAGATTTTCATTCAAAAAATAGTTAAAGGTTAGTTTTACAAATTTTAAGTCTTATGTGACCCATGGCTCAGCCAGAAATCGTAGAAATATGAAACGGCACTTGCTTTCCACTTCTATGATTTCGAAGCATTTTCAAGCAAAACATACTGTATGGTTACCAACGCCCATCAATCAACCTTTGCAAAAAACATACAACATTTTTTCCCATAGAACGCTGGAATTTTGTGTAGACAATACTTTTTTGGAATACGATTTCTGAAGGGACTTATTTATTGTGATAGCTTACAATATTCTGCATGAGCTTATACATTTTGCAACTTACTATAGGCATGACGTCACTAAACGTTAGCCGACAAATTTTTAGTGCTGATATGGCTCCTTCTAATTTGATGCTCGTCCTAACGATCATTATCAATATTTCGGCCATTTTCGGTGTGATTTGCAACATTTTTTGTTTGAAGGCGATTTTGAAAACGAGCGGCGGTACTCTACCGTTCACGGTCAAATTGGTCATGTCAAGCTGCAATTCGGCTTTCATAATCAAATGTCTGTATTTCCAAGTGTCTGTCATTCTCCACTATTGTTGGTATTGGACTGGCATTTGGTCGCTAACGACACCATGGCAATGCCGTATATTTTACTCCGTATATTTGGTGACGACCATGACGATCTATTTCTCAGTTTTGGCGATCGGTGTGGAACGCCTGTATATTAGTTTGACGAATTTGAATGAACTGAAATTCAGGTATATCGCAGTTTTTCCTGACTATACGCAAAGTATGCCAGCATTAATAGCAAGATTTTAGTTTTTTCCTTAATGTTTCTCTCAAATTTACAGAGAAGTCTGTATGTAAAAAATGAAGATCCCAATAGGAGTGGGGAGGATCAAGCTCTGCCCTTGGGTCGGTGCTTACAGTGGCAACATCGCTGATAAGTGGAGCCACGACATTGTGCCACAGATTTCTGTCATTAACCGGCGGAATTGATGTGTTGTGCAGCTCTTTGGTCGACTAAAAGATAGAATGGAGATGGACTTTGGATTAGCTAGAAATTTCCCTCAACATCGCGTTGGATAGTGCAACAGTCCTTGTTGCACTAAATCAACACCTGACAACAAAATACAATAACTCAATGGGTATGATTACAAACCAAACCTCATAAGCTCCTTGCGGAAAATCCACATCCATCGGCTCACAAAAGAGAGACTCGGTCGTGGCATATCTTCAATCTTCGATTAGCAATGCGATAACGTAATAAATAGATAAATTCTTTAAAAAAAATAAAAAAATAATATATAAAAAAATTATAATTAACAACAGACGAAAATGGAGTAAAAACTGCGGGAAACATACTCTTTCTAATGCTTACTTTTTGCATCATAAATGTCATTTTTTGGTAAAAGAAAGGTTAATTAAGCTGGTTTTAATTTTTTGCGCGTTGAAAAGCATCAAAAAGTTGTCTAACGCATGAGAACAGAATCTGGTTACTGTAAAAAGAAAAAACTGTAAAAACTGTAAAAAATTGAAACAACAAAAAACAATTTTATCGCATTTTGGCGACAATGCTTTGTCAAATTTGCGCTATAGCCCTGAATGTTGGCCTCGCAAGTTGTTGAAGTCAGAAAGGCGTGATTTTCAAGCATTAGAAAGGTCTTGATGATGGAGAATATTCTTTCGAAGTTTTGTAGTAGTATAAAATGATTAAAAATTGTTAATTGTTGGGCACAAAAGCACTATATCAACAAAAGTAAGGTGCGCGTACAATAAAAAACAATTGAAAAAGTTTTCGGAATGAAATTTTGCTTGAAAACAGTGCTTATTCTGAAATGTAGTTTCTTCCAAGTCCTTCCAGATGAAAAACTGCTTTCAGAGAAAGCAGACTGTATAAGTTAAATAAGTCAAACCTTAAATCACAAAACTTTTTTTTATTTTCTATACTTTATGGGTGCAACTTTTTGCACTGAAATTTTTCAGAGAGCAAAACCGCAATTTTTGTGGTGAAATTGGATGTTCCGAGTACTACTGTATTCACGCTTACAAGTCTTGCATTATATCGTAGCTTTACGGAAAACGGTGGTCTAACGTATGTAAATCTGAAGAAGATGAAAGAAGTGCATGTTCGAAAACCGAATATTTCTAATCGTTGTGTATCTGAGTTGAGCATTCAAATTAAATGAATATCATTCAGTGCATCAAGGTCACCTCAGATGAGATCATTCACAGAAAAACGAATGGACAAAACTATTGAATCTGTTTTTTTACTTCTATTGTCAAAAACAGACTTTAGGTTTCAGATAGATTCATCTCGATAAATATAAAACTTGTTGATCGATACACGACTTTTCAGAAGAGCATATCCTGTCCTAATTTCACCGTATCATTTGATATTATGAATGTGCAAAATTAATTGTTCACTACGAATATTGACATGAAATCTGTTTTGGAAAAATGTCTGCAAAGTTCTATTCATCTCAAGCTATTGTTATCATGCAACAAAGTCTTTTTCGTAGCTTACAGCTACAGTACGACTATTTGAATGTTGAACCATATGTTTGATCGACTTCGCGGCAGTCGTGCCTAACAGAATAAATTTCTTTCAATCTTTTGCTTCATGTGGCAAAATCACGGCTTGAATAATGTCATGTTTCATACATGTAAAATGACGTATGATGATTCCCTCCTTAACTAGATCTCCCTTATCAACATTTAATAATGAGATAACATTCTTGCATCATTAAGTTTCAGATATCGAAGCCCGCCCTCTTTACGATGTTTTCGCATGATAAATTACTACAAAGCTTTGCTGTTTCCTTGCCAATCAAGAAGATGTATATTACTCTTTATCTAATTAAAGTGACTTGGATTATAGGAGTATGAATTCAAATTTGAGGTAAAAGGAATAATCTGACTTTCAGCAAACTTCTTTGACTCGAAATGAACTTGTGAAAAAGAAGCATTTCTTAGGCCTGCACATCTTACATCTGAAAATTTCCGCTTTGGGACCACATTTCTGATAGCAAATGACCCTCTGTTTTCTGTTGAGCTTGATATGGATCACAGTTCATCAGATTCGAAGAATTTGATCGGTAATGATTCTGGTGATTATGTTCAATGCGATTGTCTTTGTTATTTGTGACGATACTTTTCAAGTAAACTCCATCTCTAGTGATGCGAAATAGTGTCCCAATATGTTCGCGGTTCAATAACTGAACCGTGTTCAGAAATAAAAGTCTGGTCAAAACTACGCAACATAGTTTCAGGTTAGTTCTAGGTTTCCGTAAACTAAAATAACGATGAGGCCTATGAGGTAGTAGAAATTTTCACGGAATAAATGTGAAGTATTGGCAGATACACGAAAATGTTCAAAAAAATTTATATTTTTCTGATTACGCAGATCAGGGGACTGTGTTTGAATATAGTCTTAAAAATTGATCTCCTGGAACGTGTGCTCCCTACTGGTTGGCACGCAAAATCACGTGGCCGGTAAAAGGACTACGCATCTTTCCTACGTTTGACAGACATCCTGGAACTATATGCAACCATGTTCCACCGTACTAACGGGATTTTGCAGATTATTTTCCCGAGTTGCCATGTGCATCGTAACGTGGGGCTTTGCAGCGGTCGTCTATTGGTCCTTGGCCTACGCAGCCCACCCATCGACCACGACGGCTTACTGCTACGTGGCCACGGTTTGGCCCAATTTTGGCGGAAGAATTACGGTGATTGGGCTTATGGTCGTGCAATTTATAAGCTGTTTGTTATTCTACGCGGTTTATGCCATTAACGAGTGAGTAGGGTCTAAATGGTCAAGTGCGAGTTTGATTTCATTACACGAAAAATCGGTTTCATTTAAGGTAGGCTGTGAACTTCAGACAGAATGGACTCTTTGGCGGGAAACAGAATTTTTCAGCTGCAAAACAACAATTGATTGGTGTCATTGAGAAATATCAGGATGTGGTTGAAATTTGGCAAAAATTTGGTTGATCATCCATCAGCCCATATGAATGTTTTTGGAACGAACCTAACAGAAGCTTCGCTCCGCCTTTTTGGACCCCCCTTTGAGATTTGGGCTTGCTGAAAGAGGACGCTCGACTTTTACGACGCGTCTAACTTAAAAGATGAGAGGTTATTTTCTATAGAGGATCCGATGATCATTGTCTTTCTCAGAAACCTTTATTTCCTCCAAGAAAACGTAAAAACATGTTTTTCCTCTAAAATACACCAATTTTCATTTTAGTCTTTAGCCATTCCGTATCTGCTCAGGCACATATCGACGTTGGTGGTGTTGGGAGTGATGTTGATTTCATCCAAACAGTTGCTTGAGACATCTCAAGGCTGAAAGAATTTGTCTTGTCGGTCGATAGCTCTCGGTGAGATATATTCAAAAATACGACAGAGAATTTTATACCGCTAGTTTTGACGTATTTTGGAATCAAATTCGAAATGACTACAACATCAGGTCTCAAGATTTTTCCACTCATATAAATACTATTGTTGAAGTAAAATATACACCCTTCCTTGTTACACAACCGGTAAAAACCAATTTTACCTTACTCCATATGTCCTGACCTCAGAAATTGACGTCGAAGAGCTTCCGTAAGTGTAGAACTTGAAGCTGGAGCCAAGTTCGGATTTGGTAATTTCAATTGGTTTTAGCCAGCTTGGTTTTATATCTTGATTTTCTTTAAAGATTATTTCGGAAAAAATGCGATCACTTGAAAAAGATTTGAACATCACATTTGAATGTATCAATTTGTCGAATGATAAAGACTGATTTCGAATTGCCTTTCTCGTATTCCGTACCCAGATTCTTCTCATTGCAAATATACATACTGGATCATTTGGGATTTAGAAGTAGATAATCATTTTTTAGAAAACTCAGATGTGACTTTTCCACAAAAAGTTAACCTTGTGTAGTGTGAGATTATGGGATACAGATTTTTTTCCGCTGCTTTTCAGGCGACACCTGAATGGATTCGGTGTCATAATGAATACCGCCAGAAAATCTCTTGCTGAGAGGTTCGCAATTTGGTCGAACATTCGGATTAGTCAATGGCTATTTCCTATGGCCATACTCCATTCAACTATATCCATCACAGCTTTGATCAGCGTTACCCTATTGCTCAAAGATTTCAACGATTCTTATACGACTCGATTCGTCGAATATATATTGGGTTATTCGTTGTTGATCAGTTTCGAAACGTTCATTCATCCGACTTTTTGTATCAGGTGAATTTTAGAATTTTTGGGATTAATATAACCTACTGAATTTTTGGCACGATCGAGTTAAAAACTGATGCTGTCCCCCGTAAGAAGGGTGCATTCGGAATCGAAATTTTTACCTGGGGTAGAGCATGCTTGAAAAATTAAAAAACGAATTTCCAGCAGGAATCACAAGAAATTACCGCCCACCTTGAAAGGGCGAAGTGTTCATGGTCCAAGCACAAAGTGTGATTGATCAAAGTGTTGCAAAAACAAACGAGTACTCACAACTTACTTTACCAAAATAACTGATCCCACTTCTAACACTATTGACAATTACATAGGAAGACACATGGCTTATTTATATATAGTCTGGGTCAATCAATGAGCCTTCCATAATTATAATAGTCTGGATGCGACTTCGCTGCGTCGATTATTTCGAAACGAATGGAGTAATGTTCAGTGTTTTCAACCCGTCATTATTATATTTCACAAACAGACTGGCAATAATCCGTAATAATTGAAGGGTGAATCTTCAAACCGTTATACAGTTGAATTTCTGATTTTCTCGGGATGACGATTTTCGGATCGTCGTGTTTACTTACAGTTGTTGATCGCATATGTGAACATGTGGAACTTCGCGATTTGGATTCCCTGAACACCCACACTTCATTGACGTTGATAATTTTGTGAGGAAAGTTGATCGAAGTTGACGTTAAATGGCACTGCCAAATTCCAAGTCACAATTTTTCCAAAATTGAATCTGAAACTGTAATCCTGAGACTAAAGTGGAAAATCGGCTTTCAATTAACTGCCCGCAAATATCATTTTATGTCAATGTTTCTTGTTTCAGTCTCGACACAGACTAGCTTTTCCAAGATTGTTAATAACTTTCTTTTTTATTGGATAATTCCTTGATCGTATGAAAAAAATGGATTTTATCATTTGTTGAAAATTTACGTAACTGTGAAACTTGTTTATGTTCAAGTTTTGCTTTTGCTCACTTCGAGAAATTGCCATTGGGGTTGAGTCGAGCACCTCGATCTGGATTTTGATCTGGTCAAGTCCTCCAAAACTACCTTTGCATATTGCCTATGTGTTTAACGAACAAAGTTCTGAAAAGTTTTGAGTCAAGAAATTAGAAATTCACCAGGTTTTGTTGACAAAAACATACCAGCAGCGTGTTTTGCATAGAATTTTGAATTGTGAGGTGTGATTTTCACATTACTTCAATCAAGGTGCGGTATTCCCTAATCAATCATGTAAATCTGATTCTCGCAAGTTGGCTTGGAAGTAGTCTCCATATTGCGTTACCTTTTTCTGTAGCTCATTTTGTTACCATGAAAAAACACCCTTGAAGCTTTCCTCGATAACTTTTGTTTTACTGCAGCTGTTTAATGGATTTTTCAGTCAATTTTTTTAAAGTTTTGTAAATAATACAACTGCAAAGCAGTATATTGTTATAATTGTCCGGTACCATATGTTACACTGAACTGAAAATTTGTGAGCATACTCAGTTGTCCCTTCTTCAATTTTTTGAATGGAGCAATCTTTTTCTAGAACTGCGTTAAAATGTTTGACCACAATATTAGTTTGTCATTTTTCAATGAAACATATATAGTTTCCACATTTGGCGGAATATTCCAACCTATCTTCCTGGACTAAATTCGATTAATGATAACGGCATCAGAATTAATGATGCAAAAACAGTCGAGGGAGAAAATAATGCACTCTCTGAAACTTGGACCCTTGATTTTCAAATGAGCTTCGGATGCAAATCAGAGGGCATAAATAATTTTGAATCTTTTGCTTCTCCATATGCACTGAAACTTGCAAAAAAATCGCAGGTGTACAGCAATTGCAAAGCAAGCAAAAGGTGAACAGCAAAAGTCAATTTTCTCAACTCGATTACCTATACAGTAAACTGCTTTTTGCAGAAGCAACGAATCGCTTAAATCTACATTCATTTCATTGTATCCGAAATTGTCCGAAAATTTTTTTGTGAAAACGTTGTTATATGGTAAATGGTCGACAGATTCTCCAAACTTCAAAAGTAACGGCAGAACAATGACGAAAATTAGAAAGGTGAGGATAGTTACAGTAAACTCGAATTACCGTCGTCAATTGTGTGCAAAATCATTGCCAAAAGTAGCGGTACAGAATCACCAAGAACGGAGCACAACATGCCGAGACGTGGTAGAATTTAGACTGGAACCTCAACAGCATGCTGACATTTTGCAAAACGTTTGGAACACAGCCGAATCACAGTTCGCCAGGAGACTCAAGCATATAGAAGAAAAATCAAGATGTTCTTTTATTGTTGGAAAAGATAAGTGATATGGTGTAAAAAGTTTGGAATTTTTGAGAATAAAAGTAGAAAAAAGTATTGACTGTAAAGAGTTCAGATTGGCTTCTTAAATTGGCTTCCTCAACTTTTGTGTTGTCTGCAATAGTTTGCCAGTAGTAAGGCCGGACCATATAGGTCGTATGGTTAAAGATATCCCTATCTTTTGTGTACGACCTATAATTTGTCATTTTTGGTCGATTTATAGGTCGTATGGTAAGCATACACACTCGATTTTTGGTCGATTTATAGGTCGTATGGTTAAGCATGCAGGTTCTGGAGTTACCATAATAGTGGAATTATGGTAATTTTTGAATTAGGGTAATAGTAGAATTAGGGTAATAGTCGTGTTACTGTAGGTGAAGAAGGAAAATTGATGATGAACAAAAAATGGAAAAAGGAAAACTGCAATGAACAAAAAATGGAAAAGGAAAAAAGAGAGCATGTATAAAAAACAACTTCCTCTGTGGGCAGAGGAAGTCTTTCAAAGATTTGCACCCCCTGACCCCGTTTGACAAAAGGGTGCTACCTGCAGGCATAAATATGGCTGGAGGTCCCATTCCTGAACGATCATTCCAGTGAGTAGTTGCCAGATTGGTCAGATTGGTCAATAATGGTCTGTTCTATAAGTAAAATCTCGAAAAAGTCTACCCGATGAAACATTATTCCTACGGGTGCATGCATATAAAGTTGATTCCCTGTGAAAAATCACCAAAAAGGTCTTTTATAGAAAAAATGACCATAAGGAGTCGGGTATAGAAAGTGTGTAGAAAATTTGGAGATCTTGTCGTAATCTTTACATATCAAAAGAAAAAGCTTTTAAATCAATGCATCAATTTTGTTTTATTGTGAAATAATCATTTAGTCCAACTACAAAAATAAAAAAAGGAAAAATAATAAAGTAAGCAAAACTGGAAAAACTGAAAGAAAGCATGTGTAAAAATGACTCCCTCCACCCACGGAGGAAGTCTTCCAAAAAAGCGCCCTCAGGCTCCAAAATGAGAGGTGCACCATCTGCAGGTATACAGAAAAGCTAATCGGAGCCCTGGATTTCTGAATGATTGTCCAAATTAGAACAGTCTTTTATGTCAGTAATGCTCAATTCTATGAGTAAAACCTCTAAAAGTCTACATGCGATGAAACATCATTTCTACAGGTTCATACTTATAAGGTCATGAAAAATGACCGAAAAGATCTTTCATGAAAAATGACCAGAAAGAGACTGGTATAGAAAAACGTGTAGAAAATTGAAGACACTATAGATGCAAAAAGGAACTGTCCTCGGTGTACAAACTGTAATTGATACAAAAATAGATGAAGGGAAGAAAGAAAGAGAACACAGCGCACATATACATGAAGAAAACTGTGTCAGAGGTTAAAGGTCTACTAAAACATTGATGCTAGACATACACACAAGATAGGATGTGTATAGAAACTGATACATCTCATAATACATACTGATTTATACAGGTAAATGTCTGATTTTGTATACTAGTTGTTTTCCAAAACAAACATGAAGAGGTTAGACCACTGAAGCCCATTCAGCTCATAAATTCAATAATAAATGCTAGAAAAGGTCAAAGGTTCTATAAAAGCTGGTAGCAAGAGACACTTTACCAAACAATTAAGGTGGTGCTTATTTTTGATAGCTTTCTGGGATAACCTAGAAGCTTCATAGAAGAAGGAGAAGAAAAACTAAAAAGATTCAACCAAAAAGGCAGAAAAAACTGGAAAAGCTTTAATGAGGAAAAAGAGGTATAAATAGGAAAAAAAGAAGAAGAAAAATCTTTTTTTTTATTCTTGCTCGATGATGATGATGATGACTACTACAAAAATGAAAAGGATATTCATCGCCTTCATCACCGCTCTGAGGGCCTCTTATAAGGCATATGGTAGGTTGATATTATGAATATATTTTAAATTCAAATTAATACAGATAAAATTTGAATATTGAAAAATACTATTGTTAATTTAGCACCATTTTTAGCTATGATCGACATCGACATGCTGGGGTAGACATTTTGGGAGAAGGCTTTGATCAATTTCAAAAGTTGGTGGAAAAGCCAGCATGGAGAGTTGTATCCCACTAGGACGAAACCCTTTTGGGGTTTCAGGAAACACCTAAGCTGTATGTTCAAAAACCCCACCCTGGATGATGAACAATTAGCCTCGCACCTGTGGAATATCCTACCGCCCGGTGCGAGGGCTCAATGGATAGGGATCAATCAGAAATATGTCGACCACCATGTAGCTTTAGCCCTGCCACGTTTCTAGTAAGTTTTGATGTTATAATACTTAAAGACATGGTTTAGTTCTATAGAGTTATATCTAATGAGGGTAAAAATTTGTTATGGCCTTTTACTGTAATATTTTGGGATAAGACATGAACAGGATAAATTGTATTAAAACAAACTATGGTACAGAATTTTACTATCTAGTTACAAAAAGGCAGGTGTTAGTGTATAGTGGAAGAAATAGCTGAATTGCACAGTAAATAATCAGTATAACAAAGAGATAACAAACTTTCCTAAAATGTAACAAAGAACAAGTGTTAATTACTGTACAATAAATTATGTATTGTATGTATGTATGTATGTATGTATGTGTGTATATATGTATGTAGGTAAGTAGGTAAATCGTTGAATCATTGTTTCTATAGAATATTCTAGAAGGTTTTCTAGCATATTATGAAATTCTTGTACAATAAGAAAGGTTATGAAGATAAAAAAGAATAGCTTATCTGCATAAATATAGATTTCACAATGTGAGAAAAATATATAGTAAGAAAAACCAGGAAATAAAAAAGAGTGTGAATAACAGCCTTTGTACCTACTAGTAAGCAGCTAAAAATGGTATATATATGTAGAGTATATATTAGAACAAAAATTTTTGCTTTAATTAAAATAAGTTTTAAAATTTTAGTGGCTAGGAATAGAGACAGCAGTCCTGGTGTTTGTCATTGTATAATTGTATATATTAATTTTACGTAAGTAAAAATTTCTGCAAAACCTTTTAAGAACTTAATGTTTTTTATTTTTGGGTATTATTTGTATATACTTTTATTTTTTAGTTGTATAATATGTTTGATAAAAATTAAATAAAATTATAACAATAAAATTTTCTTAATTGCAACTTATATTAGTGGTTGTTACTCTAGAGTTCTAGTGTGTCATCTATTGGAAAATACAAAGGGTTACTGGAGAAAAACATGTTATTATAGTAAAATAATTAGAGGTGCATGAATGAATGAGTGAAGGAGATATAGAGACCAGGTGTAAAAATCATTGCATGAAAAGTAGAGTGTTGTTCTTACTGAGATTTGTTGTCTTTTATAGAGTTTTTCTGTAGTTCATAGGATAGAAAGAATAAAAAGGTGTGAGATAATTACTGAGAGTAGGAAGGAAAACCATCTATAATGAGGGATAGATTGAAAGACTAGTTCTAAATAATAATAGGTAATGAGAAGGATCATATAAACAACAAAACTATACATGTTTTTTATTATAAAAAATCAGAACATATATAGTTCAGTCAAATACTATAATCCATAAAAGTTTCACAATTTTTATCAATCATCATGAGAGAGTCAACTTCTGCATATATAAGTGCTTCAATACCTCCATCAGGTATATCCTCACCAAAATTCATTTGTCGACTAGTGGTTCCTTTGTGTATGAGTTCCCAAAAATTACCATCCATAAGGCAAAGAGTCAAATCAAAAACAAAAAGTGCATTATGTGTTGCAAAAGAATTTTGAGTAATTTTGTTACCCTTGTTATCTGTACCAATACCTACACCTTCAAATAATTGTATAAAACTACACAAATATTTGTTTTCTTCAAAATTTAAGATATGAGGAGTAGTAGGCAGTATTGTAGTACCCCTAGTTATTTCAATCTCGTTTAATGCAAAATGTTTAAAATTGAAGGGACTCTGCTGATAATCACCCCTAGTAGCAGCACCACCAACAAGAGCCACAATGAGATGACGAGGCAAGGGACCTGTGAACAGCGAGTTTAGAGGAGCCGAGCAACAACTAGATTAGGATATTTTGCAGCAGTGCTTTGTAACATAGATTCAATAGCTAGGTTGATATTATTCCCAACTTCAACTTTTTTAATAAATAAAGACATGCTTTTAAGTTCGATCTTATAAGCTTCATTGTCAGCAGATATAAATTTCTGCAAACAGAAATCATCTTTATGTCTGTATAAGTCAATTTTCAAGGTACACTGATTTAATAGAAAGTGTTCTTGCATAAATAGATCAGCATGTATGGGGGCCATTAACCCAATGACTGTACTGTTTTTAAACATTCACACTCTTTCCAAAGCACCTTTGTTTTTCTTTATATCAAGAACATCATCATTTTCAAAAGTATAACCAGCAGTTGTAATGTGTGTCGATTTAGCATCATGACCATAGTTTAACTCCATTTGCAAATAAGCTCTCCAAGCGTATCTATCACCGCTAAAATGTTAAAATGTTAAAATTTAACAAACATGTGAACATACATTTAATTATAAAACTTACCTCTCAGATATTAATTTTCCATTTAAATAAATTTTGATCTGTTTGAATAATGTTTTGCTGATCAAGTTAATTGGTGCTACAACATTAACAGTGGGGTTGGTGCTGGCATCTGATGTTAAAACGCAAGCACTACCACTAGCTTTTGTAATTCGAATAGTAAAATATATAAAATTTTCTGATAAATCTAGCATATATGAATCAGGTGAAATAACAAATTCATATGATCCCTCATAAGTACAAGGATTTTGGAGTTGAATTTCCAACCATAAACTTCTATGAATAGTGACCCATGTTGGTGGTATGGTAAATAAATCTAGTTCAGTTTTACTACTAGGAGACAATGCAGCATCAATAAATTTACTCATTTCGAATAGATATCCTTGAAACCGACTACTCTATGTGGAGTCTTTTTCAAGAATAAGGAATATCATTTTAGATGTTTATGTTTATGTTGTTTTTGATGTAGTTGATGATGATGATGACCATTATTCAATTTTTTATTGCTTTTATATTATATAATTTATATGTATACGCTTCGCTAGACCTTTTACTTTCTGAATGCGGTCACCCTCATGTAATAAGTTCCCTGCTGCATTTCATCAATGCCCAGCAATACTTTTTTTAAAAGAACAACCATCTACTACATCACCTGCAATTTTAGAACCTGAAGCAAGTGCATGCTTTCCTGTGGACTTTAACAAAGGCATAGCTAGACGCCACAAACTCTTGAAAAAATTACCCACTCCTGCTCCCTGGTGTCTATAATAAAAAGGGTATGCTGCTCTAAAACCTTCTAAGGCTCCACCTAGTTGGAATTGATTATCTTGAATGCTATGTTGATAAATATTGACCCAGTAATCAACAGTTTTGGGAACAAATACTGTATGCATATCTTGCTTTGTAAATCAAAATGAACAAGCGAATAAATAAATAAATTAAGAGCATTTGCAAAAATTCAACCTGACAACAATGTGTTCAAATACAAATGAATGAATAAATGCTAGTAAAAATTTGATACTATTATTATAGGAATGAAGGAGTACATCACAGGATATGTAATTTAACTATAACATCCCGGAATTATAATCCTATAAATTCATTCATGCTGTTTTTTATATTAATTTCAAGTACAGCAATTTCTTTTAATTGAATGGGTATATAATGAGGTAATTTGTATTTTCTTTGTATTTTCCCTGCACGTTTACTATACGTAAAAGTGGTGCTAAAGTATTTCCAACAATTTGATTTTCAATAATGTTACAGTAAACATAAAAACTCTGTGAATCGTTTAAACTTGGTGATTGAATTCCTAACATATATAAATGTTTATTTCCTGGTTCAGCAAGAAAAATAGCTTTGGATTATGGGCGTTAGACTTTGGGGGTTTTTCTTAAACAGTATATAGGTTAATATTCACACTTCTATTTAAAAAATCTTCAGCAGTTGCATCAGAAGCAGTATTGGTAGCGCTAAAACCTAGAATTTCCATCAAACGGTTGCTTAGAGATATTCTCCGCAAACTTGTGCCACTTTTTATTTTAAAATTAACCAAACCTCAACTGTGTTCATTATATGAAAACATGATTTCAATGTCAGTTCCTGCAATTGCTGCTCCAATTTTTGCATTCAATTCCTCAATTAACTCAGATACCTTAAAGTAATGTTTTTCAAAAACTATAACTTTAATTTCTTTAACTTTATTTCTAACACTATCCATAATTAACATCATCACATTATCTCCACCATATTTGAAAAATGTAGCCCAACTATAGGGGTATATTATTTCACTTAACCCTACCTCCCAACTATCATCTAGCTTCAGAGGGTAGGTAGATGGGCTGAAAAATCTGTGGGTATGTTTCCATGTTCGCTATTACTAGGTGAAGTGATATAAAATTGATCATCAAAGGTTGTCATTATTTATAATGTTAGCGGTTGTAGGTATTGTCTTCAACAATTTATGTGATGGTAGTAGTCTTGGTACTGGGCTAGATAATAAATACCCTATACATGTGCACAATAAGCCAACCCACAACTGTGTATTGTTATTGTAAAGAGATAAATTTATAAAAGCTGCAATGACTACAATATATATTAGTATGCCCTGACTAAAGAACACCACTTTGTTTCGAGGTGAACATTCTCCAAAAAAATCCCAAACACTGATGTGAAATGATTCCCAAGGAGTGCTATTACTAATACCCATTTCAAAATAAAAAATCTTTATTTAACAATTAGATAATTAACTATAAATTCTATAAAAAGGCGGAGCTAGTAAAGTAATAAAATTATACAAAAATATATAAAGAACACCTAGTTAACTTTTACAAACTCATAAATAATTCATTTTGCAGTTGATTTTTTACAGAAAATTTACAATCAAAAAACTTACAAACTAAGTTATCATTGTAAGCAAAATTTGTATTACTAAAACTTTTAAACATTTTATACATACGAACATGTCACACTTTATAATACAAAAAATACACAGTATATACACAGCAAACTCTGCTATAAAAATTTTGTAGGTGTTTCTTATTTGTGTGTCTTACTGTAGCATTTTTGTTAATATAGTTTATAAAAACAGGAATAATTGGTGGTTAACTATATGAATCAAAATAATATACAGAGTTATCACTATTGAAATACATGGCTATCCAATGACTTCCTTTTTGAAAAGATGCATCAGTGTTGGCAATAAAAGCCACAGGTCTTTTAACTATTTCTGGTAATG
This sequence comes from Romanomermis culicivorax, assembly GCA_963922205.1. Taxonomy (NCBI): domain Eukaryota; kingdom Metazoa; phylum Nematoda; class Enoplea; order Mermithida; family Mermithidae; genus Romanomermis; species Romanomermis culicivorax. The sequence continues at coordinate 472,743 of CAWUHX010000237.1, read as the reverse complement.
TATCGCAAGCAAAAATGGCTAGAAACATTTTCGATAAAATTGCATCATGTTGAACATAGTATGCCAGTTCAAGGTTGTTCATCGTAATCATTGTCATCACTGTTTTGTATCTCCTTTTCTAAAATCTAACTGTTGAATTATTCAGGATAACCCCACCACTTCACAAGTACTCTATTCTGACCATCTTGTAAATGTTTAGTTTTCAAAACCTTTTCAATTTTGTATTCTTGGATATTAGGATTAAAATCAATTTTCTGCAGCTCTTTTTCATAAAAACGCCCTCCTATATCCTTGCCTTCCAAATCTTGAATTCTATAAAGTATATGGTTTCTAGTCTTCACAATATGTTTTACTCTAAAAACTTTATCACTCCATTGAGGTAAATAATCTTTGTCGAACATGCCTCTATGCTTACTAATTTGCATGTAATCTCCTATATGGATCTTAGATTTTCTAGTGTATAAGCTTTGGGGGTAGTCTTTGCCATATAATTTTTCCATTAGAATAATTCACACTAACAGGTTTTCATTGATTGATCTATGAATAGAATGATTGTAGTTCGAAACAACTGCTGGTAGAATATCAATCCATTTATAAGTGGAAAATCCCATAAAATATTCAAATAATTTAGTTTTTAAGGTTCTATTAAACCATTACACTATTGAGCATTTCATGTCTTCATTCGGGGAAGTAAAAGGCTTTTAATAGTTTTTGGAAATCTTTGTTGACAATTTCTTTTCCTTTATCATTGCACACTCTCCAAGGGATTTGACCTCTTTTTAAAATATTTTGAAAAGCATTGCATACATTCTTTGCATGTTTTGATTTTAATGGTTCAACCCATGCCTATTTATTAACACATCCGTACATATAAACATAAATTTATATCCATCATTAAAATCTGCTAAAGAAGGCATATCAGGCAAATCAATTTCCCATTGTTGATCCATAACTGTAACATAAATACCATTATGTGAAAACTATTTATTTACTTGCTTATGTAGGGTGAAACTATCTTGTTTGGAGAGCCAATCTTTAACATTTTTACATGTAATTGTTTCATAGTGTTTTCTAGCCTCAACATATAATTTTTCAATACTAGAAAAGGCTCCTTGTAAATTTTTGTACAATTTCGAAAGTAAGGTATTCATCTAGTACAAAAGAGTATACCCTCTGAGTGATCTAACTTTTCTTCGTATTTTCTTTTCTGTCGAACCTCCATTACTCAAGAATGAATCGTCTTTGATATCTTCTTCTTCACCACTTGAAAATAAGCCAATACCTTTTGCGAGGGATTTATTCAACTGCTTGAGACTACTGCTTGCCTGATCATCTGATGCTTCCACAGCTGTTTTGTAGGAGAGCTTCCGAGCTACAGTGAATAACATTCTATGTAAATGATTTCCTATAGCCTCTAAGGGTACATTATATTTTCTCAAAGCAGTAGAAAATTTGGTTACTTCTAATAGTTGCATAATTTTTGAATATTTAGGCGACAAATCATGTAATAAATCAATAATATGTGATCCTTCAATTAATTTTCCATCAATTCATACTTCCCCTTGCTGATTAATATTTATACTAGGGTTACATTGCACATGTTCCAATAATAATGATGCTGAACATTTAAATTGCCTAGGAATTTCGCCAATTAACTTTTCATCATTCAATCAATTTTTTTCTTTTTGTTTCAAATTAGCACTATCATTTTAATTTTCATTATCATCAAAAACCTTTCATTTCAAAATTACAGTGGTGGATTGAGCGTTTTCATATTCAAAAGATAAATTTTGTGAATATAATTGTGAGTACATTTTGTATTGTTCTTCAGGTGTTAATGTATTATCCTTCAAAATATGCTCTAATTCGTTATGATACACATCAACTTGTTAGCTACACCTGTCTTTTCATTCGCAGTCCAAGAAGAAGAAGCATGAGAGTTATTCAGCTTATTCAGAACCTCATGAGGAATAAGAGCAAATTTACTCACGAATTTCATTCTACAATGATTTCTTTGTAAAAAAAGTTGCTAGTGTTGATAATAAACCCGGTAATACTAGAGGTAAAAATGCTCCACCACTTTGAACAACTCTTGCAGGTTTATTACATAAATCCTTTTTCTTGTTTTTTTGTGTCTTGTAGCTAAAGCTCTAACTAATAATTTATGTTTTATCAATTTGTTCTTTAACTTAGAATTAATAGCAATACTACGGTTCAATATGTTGAAACAGACACCACATATACAACAGATCAGATGGGGGAAGAATGTTGAAGAAAAACACATCTTTGAATACAGTTTGAATTTTTCATCACATTGACCTCGTGAATATGTTTCTTCAATCTAGAAGCCATACAAAACAGACCATACAGTACAGAAAAATATTACAATAATGGCCAAATGCTAAATGAACATTGAAACAATTAATGTATTACATTGAGACAGTAATAAAGCTTTATTTTGTATAATAGTATTCAACTCTTCACATCTAGAAAAAGCATACAAATTATCCATATTCATGAAAAACAGTTTACGAGTTGTATCTAGTTTGAAAAAAATATCTTCTGCAAAAATAGAGCGAGGTTTGATAATATCCAATTCCATTAATAATAATTTAGCAAAACACCAAAACTGTGTAACTTTTTTATGTCCCATAGGTAAACCAACTTCACAACGTAAATGAATGCACACCTTTGCTATGTCTTTGTAAAAGGTCTTGGCTTCCAGCAAAAAATGAGTCCAAAACATATCAGCCATCTCTCCTTTCTGTTTGTTGGTCAGTGTTTTACCTCAAATAAAAAATATTATAATTTAATAAGTAGGTAGAATAGGTATAAAATTTTTACCTTTTACTTTATTTTGCACCATTCTAACAAAAACTTCAAATGTGCAGACATTGTAATTGACACAAAACAATCAAGCAATTTATAGAAAAAATGACCAGCCTCTTTGAAAATTTTGACTAAACTGATGTATTGTAAAATATTTTTTTCTGACTACATAATAAATCTACAGTATCAACGTACTGTAACCTAGTACCTGTGATGTACAAGTTTTGAAATTTATTGGCACAGCTACAACAAGAAAATACAGTAGGGTTGAAAATATATAGTATGAAACATGCTCGTAACTGCATAAATTGACCATCATCCTGCAGACTGTAACGGTTCTCGCACACTGGGTGGTAGCTTCTCTACCACTAACTGCACAGCCCTTCATCACCCGTTGCAACTGCAGCAGTGCCCATCATAAAAATCTAGGTCTGGGCCTGTGACTTGGATGAGCAACATCAAGTCTATGGGTTCAGAGGAAGATGCACGATGGCACCTTTTTGTGTATCATCATTACATATCATTGCAAGACATTGTAAAATTTTTTCTACAACCCATCATTATTTCCGAGCTGTACCATTATTTGTATACAGTATCGTAGAATCCATAACATTTACATTTTCTCCATCTTCATAAATTTCAAAAGGATATTGTAACCATACAGTAAAAACAGATATAAAAACAATTGTGGTAGGAGTGTTAAAGAAAGTGTATTTACTGCATAACGTATCAAGAAATAATAAGATCTGACTAACTTGTGAACATTTTTTTTGTAGAAATGATAAATTATTTAGCTGTATTTATAATCATGTGATTATTGTCAGGAAATATATTATATCTAAGTTGATATTTTTCAGGACATGTCTGTCTAAGATCTATTAATAAATAACCATAGAGTATATTGGTAACATCCTCATACACTTCTATGAAATAATTTAATTAGTTGGGAAAATCTGTCCAGCCAGTGAGCAAACTTGATGTCTATTGCTAGGGTTTTTCAAAAGAATTAAATATTGAGTGTTTATTCTACTCATTGGCATTGCATCAAAAAATGCATTCTGAACTATATGTATGATTGATAGGTTCCAGTGATGCAAACCTTTAGTAAAAAGCTGAGATAAAGGTTGATCATTCTTCATCTCTTGCATCATATCATCCATAATCGATAGTTTAGATGTGTCATTACTTTTTTGAAGTTGGTCCATTCTACTATTACTCTAATTCAAAAATTACCGTAATTCTACTATTACGATAACTGTAGAACCTGCATGCTTAACCATATGACCTTTAAATCGGCCAAAAATCGAGCACATATGCTTACCATAGGACCTATAAATCGACCAAAAATGACAAATTATAGGTCCTACACAAAAGATAGGGATATCCTTAACCATACGACCTATATGATCCAGCCTTACTACTTTCGCCTGTTTTGAAAAAGTAAAGTAAGAAGTTTAACAAGGGAAACTAAGCTTATTACTGATGCTAATGAAAAAAAATGTTTTCATTTGTGGGTGGCAAACAGACGAACTGATAATGATAATGTTTTTCTATCCTTGTCGAATGGTTAAAATTTATCGAGTTGTTCATTTAAAGAAGTTGTTCATTTTTCTTTTAAAAACAGCCAACATAAACGTACGAGTTGCGCTTTCCCTGATTTTTGTCCCTCTATGTATTGTCGTAGAAAAAATGTAAGTTTGGCTACAGTATACAGATTCACACTCTTTGTAGACTTCGTTTTCAGCTTGAACTACTTTTTCGACTGTGAAAATGCCAAACCATGACATAATGTGCTTTTATCTTTCTGGCGGCTTTGTTCTGTGAAATCTGGGCTGTTAGTGAATAGATGTGCATCAGATATCCGGACAAATATTTTGAAAAACGGATTTTCGGATGTGAAAAAGTGTCCGAATATCCAGATATTTTCACTGTCCAATAAAGAAGTAAAGGTTACTGAGAAGTTAGGTGCTACATTATGGGGTATTCTGATCATGTGAGCGATTCCCATGTAAGTGATTCCCAAGTGGGCGATTCTCAATTGAGTGAATTCCCAATTAGGCGATTCCATACCAGCAATCCAGAATTAACAATATTTTCTTCATACTTTCCCTCTTCCCCTTATACTTCTCTTTGTATGTATGTATTTTTTTTCTTTCATTTACTGTGTCTATTGCTTATGTTTTCGTTTTATGTATGTTTTTACGTTTTCATCTTTTGTCTGTGCCTTCTTTCATTTTCTTACTTCTTTTCATCTAATTTTTTTTGCTTATGATACAATAGACCACAAGTTGTCATTTTGAAGAACCATATAGTCTTCCGTATAATTCTTGTACAGTTCGGCATGCTTGAGTCTTTCATGGTGATAATCTTCATAAAAAATATAAACAAAAGGATGGAAGAAACAAAACATTAAGAAAAAGGAAACGTCAACAAAAATGAAGACAGAATAATTGAAAATAGGTGGAAAAGCATTAGAAAAAAAAATTAACATGAAAAAAGTGACAACAAAGAAGAGGCAAGATGTAGAAAGCAGCTAGGAAGACAGAAAAAATAATGTGAAAAAGTAAAAAAAAAGAAAGAATCAGGAGAATAGAAAAAGAAAAATGTAAAGAAGTAAAAGCAAAAATCTAAGATGAAAAGTATTTAAGAATGAAGAACACAAATAATAAAATTAAATAGATGAAAGATGAGTGGCGGGTGGGACAGAAGAGAGGAGACGGAAGGGACCAGTTCGGACCTTGGCTGGGGTCGGGTGTCAGGTAGCCGGTACTACCGAGGCGGTAGGAGCGATAAACAACGATCAATAATCCAGATATAGGCGGGTGCCACACATACTACGTTTTTTCCGAGACGATCTTTTCCCCCTTAAATTTCTAACTAAAAAACAACAATCATAATCATGAAAACGATTGCCTTTATGGATCAAAGTAAGACGAAAAAGGTTATGCAAATTTAATTATAAATAAATGAAAAATATATACACAAGAACGATTTATTACTGTGAATGAGTTTGAAAAATAATGATAGTATCGGTTTAGCTCAGTGTGGTATACTACGTAGAAAATAGACCGTGCCGAATTCCATAAGAATTATTTGGAACACAATATCATGGCGGACAAGACTGGAAAGATCAAGAAAAAAAATTTTTTTCGCCAAGAAAAAAAATTTTTCGTCAAGAAAAAAAAATTTTCACAGCGAAAAAAATATTTCATGCTAGAAAATTTTTATTTGGCAGCAAAAAAAATTTTGAACAGAATACATAATTTTCGCCGAAAAAATTTTTTTCTGGACAAAAAATTTTTTTTTTGCAATGAAAAATTGAAATTTTCATTTTGCCGGTCTCGAGCACCTGCATCAGCCGAGATCGGCAACAGCTGAGATCGGCAATAATTAATGTGTATGTTCTGTTTGTTTTTATCTGCTTATAACAGCGCAAAAAACAAAAGTAGTACTGTGCGGCCAATTCGCGTGGATTATCGGCGATTCAGTTCAATCTAGCCTGAAAAGGCTGCAACTCATAAGATAAAAATTGCCGTAGAATCCACATATTTTTCAAAAAAATTCAATTAACAGGCCAATAAATGACCAATTTTCAACAGAATTCATTAAAGAAAAAACAGATAAAAATAAAAACACAGATAAAAATAAACAGAACATACTCATCAATTATTGCTGCTATCGGCCGTTGCCAATCTCGGCCGATACAGGTGCCTTACAGTGGCAAAACGAAAATTTCCATTTTGCTTCAAACAAAAAAAGATTTTTTTCGGTCAAAAATTTTTTTCTATTCCAAAATATTTTTTTCTGCTGGCAAGTAAAAATTTTCGGGGATAAAATTTTTTTTCTCGGCGAAAAAAATTTTTTCTTGTCGAAAATTTATTTCTTGATTTTGCCCATCTTGGCCGATGCAGGTGCCCGAGAGCGGCAAGTGCCATTACCGTAACTTGTTGCCGGCCTCGTCCAGTTGCCGGTTTCGGCCGATGCAGGTGCCCGAGACCGGCAAAATGAAAATTTCAATTTTGCATTGCAAAAAAAAATTTTTTTTTGTCCGGAAAAAAATTTTTTCGGCGAAAATTATGTATTCTGTTCGAAAAAATTTTTTCTGCTGCCAAATAAAAATTTTTTAGCATAAAACATTTTTTCGTGGTGAAAATTTTTGTTTCATGACGAAAAATTTTTTTCTTGATGAAAAATTTTTTTCTTGATTTTGGCGGTCTCGTCCACCATACAATATGCTGATTAAAAATGACAACTTGTTATGTTGTTTTGTTGTATGGAAACATACAACAAGTAATCCGTAGCATTGATGTTTTAGCCAATCCACCGGTCCCGAGCCATTTTCGTTGCTCTTAGTGGTCGCACCTACTCCGACATTGGTCAACGGTGTGACAGCTCAGGCGCCGCCCAGGAATCCCTTCAACAGTTTCATGAGTAAAAAAAAGTTAATCACAATAAAAATTAAAATAAAAGAAAGCAGAGACAAAAGGTCGAAATGTAAAAACATACATAAATGAAACATGAAAAGAAAAAGGAAATACATACAGAGAAAAATATTAGGTAAAAAAGGAAAATCTGATGAAAGTGTCATTACATTCTCTAACACTCGTTTTGAATCGCTCAATTGGGAATCGATCACTTTAGCAATATCTCTCTACATTATTACACAAAGTTGCAACAACAAAAGGTTCAGTAGTATTGTAGTTGACCCAGTGTATTGATATGTGACTTCTTTTTACCTCTTTGTAAACAACATTAAAAATATTCAGATATATCCGGATTTTCGTATATCTGAAGGTGCAAAAAACACGGATATCCGGATATGGAAATTTTTCTGACGCACATCACCACTGGTGAGCATACATGCACGTGCGGAGGGGTTTGGGGGGGGTTTGACCCCAGCAGATTTGACTCCCCCAGCAATGATTGAGAAGATAGCGAAGGAAAAAACAGCAAGAGAGAACAGAAAGCTGTCATAAAAATGGGAATCATTCTGTAGTTCAACAATTTTTCTAGACAAAGCATACTTGATTCCAGAGAAGTAACATTAAGACTTTAGAAAGTACAGTCTATAGTCTGTTTTTACTGAAATGCTTTTAAGTAATGTAAGTAGAATGCAAGTAGTATTTCACATTTTCACAATTTTCCGATGTCTTTTAGCACTGGAAATTTGTGAGCACACTGAACTAACCATTGACAATTTTTCGAGTGGAAAATCTTACTGTAAGAACTCTACATATAAACGATTTTGACGACAGTACTGATTTGTGTCAGTTTTAAACTTGGGAGCATTTTATAAAAAACAGACAATAGGCAAATAATTTCACTGATCTAATATAAGTTGGAGAATATGCTGCTTGCATGTTATAAGACCTATAGTCTGTTTTTTTATAAATTGCTTCCAAATTGAAGGAGTGACACAAATTAGTACTGTCGTCAAAATCGTTTACATAGAGCTTCTACCGTAAAATTTTTCACTCGAAAAATTGTTAAAGGTGAGTTCAGTATGATCAGAAATTTCCAGTCCTATACGACATATTGTTTATCAGAAAATCGTGAAAATCTGAAATACTACTTGCTTTCCACACTTTCATTATTTAGAAAGATTTCTAAAAAAACAGACTATATCTAAGACCTTTTTTCTTAATCAAGAACGAAAAAATTGTATATTCCACCCCTGTCCTGGCTGACCCCCAGCAGAATTTCTGTGCTGTGCACAGATGCTGGTGAGGCATGAAAATAACTGTAGGAGACTTCAGCAAGAGCTACAAGAGGCTCGACGCCGCGGGAACAGCAGCCATGGAGGACGTGACCATTCAGAGTTGACGTATTTTTCACGGCACAATTTGATTCGTCCTTTCAACAACGTGAATGTGATCGTAACGTTGGTCAAGAAATCTGATTGGTTAGATGCACCGTGGTCGTAGGCGCAACGGGCCCGAAATGGTCAGAGAAGGTGGTTGGTTTTGTCTATATTTGCATTCTCGAGAAAGTAGGTATTTTATATGATATGAATTTGTATTGATCAGCAAGTTAAGCTGGCGTTCTTGTATAGACCAATATACGTCGAAGTACTGTATTAAGTGTCGCGCAGATGCAAATATGCAAATTTTTGATCCATTCATCCCGGGTTTTTTTTGCCCACAGCAACCAAATTTCGGGCCAATACCTGTACTTGGGCGGGGGGTTGGGGGGGGGGACCCCCCAACTTGGCCAACCATGTACCCAACATCATCCAACCCCCCAATTATACCTGTAAGACATACCTGTAAGACCTCCGACCAGTTGGGGGGAGGGGTTAAAAAAAGTCGAAATTTTTGCCAAAAAACATACACTTTTTTGAAAATTTTTTTAATTTTTTCCAAACTGGGGGGGGGGTGTCCGGTCCCCCCCAGCGTTTTTTTTTTGTGCACGAACATTTGTGCCAATTGGCACAAAGGGCCAAAAAAATTTGTGCCAATGGCACAAAAAATTTTTTCACTCTAAAAACGTACTACTGAAAACCATAAAACTGTTTTGTGCCAAAAGTTATAACAGTATGCCCTGTTTTCGATTTAAGTTGAGTCACTTTTTAAAGCTCAATTCGCGCGTGCTTTTGTCATGTCCATGAGCTTTTCTGTATTATTCATATTTACTCTTGTATTTCTTTGCATTTAATAAATTTATTTTCTTCCTTTCTTTCAAGTGTGATAAAAACTAACTATACAGATACTTTCACCGCATTCATTTACATAAAAATCGTGCCTGCTCCATTTTCTCCAACCACGTCAGCGAGATAAGAAAAACTGATCTGAAAAACGGTTTCTACGATCCGAAAATAAATTGAATGCTGCAAAAATTCAGATATTCTTATAGACTTTTTGTCACTAAGTTTTCCTTTACTTTTCGGCCTCCTTCCTAACAAACAACTATATTAAAGATTAAATTAGGATTTCTTGTATGTCTATAATTGTTTTCTCCTGAAAAAAGTCGAAAGTCGCTTCGCGTAGATTTTTGGCTGAATAATTGTGCCAAAAATTTCAATTTTTTTGTTTGAATCAATTACCAAAAATTTAAGTTTCGGTTCTCAATCCAACTAAATTAACACAGGATGTAAACTTAACAATTTCTATTCTTTAGCCGGTCATTGACAATCTCAAAGTCTGTTGCGATAATACAAATAAATTATTCGAATAGAATCCGCTCGCGTTGGAGACAAACGAAAGTAGTCAATATTAAACCCATTGAATCGGCGCGAAGCGCCGAGAATATTTTGCGTTTTCAGCCCTTAAAATGACTAAAAATCAAGGAAATTTAGCCTTGGACCAGTCAAAAAATTTGTGCCAATTGGCACAAACGCTCAAAATTTTTTGTGCCATTCCAATTTTTTTTGTGCCAAAAACCATGTTTTGGCACAAAAAAAACACTGTCCCCCCCAACCACTGTTTTTTCCCCCAAATCGTGCTTTTTCGGGGAAAAAAATTCGGAAAGAGGAAAAAAATTTTGGGCTCTTTCCCCATTTGGGGAAGAAAATTTTGGGGATCGGATACAGAAAAGATGCATTTTTGTGCATTTTAGAATGTCATAATCTCAAAATTTTCCGGCGCTTCGCGCCGTTTATAACTTTAGTAATCATTATTATGTATTACCTAGCTCAGACGCGGCTTTCAAAATGTCTACCCTCACCTAATTTAATGTATAATAGTTTTCATCATCTCAAACGTATGATCTCATGTTTTCATTGGTAATCTTCAATATTTTATCATGATATTTAATGAAGATTCGCATTTTTTTCTTTTTGAGAAAGATCAGTACGTCAAGTCTCTAAGCTTTTTGATGCGATTATTTCTTTTCTAACGTAAAATCAATTCAAACGCTTCATGGAAATATCTTTCGGAAATTTATACCCATCATACTCATATATTTTCGACCAAGTATGAGAGTTTACAAATAAATTATACTGGTTTTAAAATTTTTCAAGTAAAATTCTAGAAATTAGGACTTTTGAACACAAAATTCAAATCTAATTCTTGAAATAAATGTTCGGAAAATTGATTTTCCAGCGTCGCAGAATATCAATACCCAAAAAATTTTTCTGGCGCTTCGCGCCGGAAAGATTAACATCCATTTTGGATTCTCACTAGTCATCATAGAGAACCTAACCATCGATTTCTCATGTAATTCTCAAAGTCATTATGCTTTTGGATAGTTTGCTTGAAAATTTGTTCCAATGCTTGTAGATTAAACTTTTCACTCGAAAATTTCAATTTTTTCCTCAATTTTAATGAATTAACGGGTCTAAAAACACCAGCATGCATGAAAAGGCTCAAAAACACTTAAATAAAGCGCCTGTGAGCATTTTTAAGCGAAAAAACGACTTCGGGAAAATGGGGAAAAAAATTTTGATCCCTTTCCCCATTTGGAGAAAAGGCCCGGGGGAAAAAATCAGTGCCCCCAACCCCCCCTCCCCAAGTACAGGTATGCTGTAAGACCTCCGACCAGTTGGGGGCAGGGTTAGCAAGGCTTTGGTTTTTTTGGTTTTTAAAAAAAACCAAAAAATTAGAAAATCTCTGGTTTTTTGGTTTTTTTGGTTTTTTTTCCAAAATCATTGGGAAACTGTTTTTTCACATTAGTCGATCTTCTAGGCATGTATTGGTGTCTATCTAAATCAACAAAACAATCAATTTAGTTGAATTGACTCCACTACAAAGTAGAAAAAAGTCGTATTTTTATGATACATTTCGTACTCAAAAGATGTAATTTAAATCAATCGATATTCTTTGTATCCATCTTGCAACCACACATTTAGTACATAAGTCAACTTTGCTATAATTTGCTCACAAAATAGTAGACACTAAATCTTTCGTGGAGTGTACTCCGACCATACGGGGTGACATCCATTGATCCATATCATCATCAAAACGTTTTAAAACATGATTGAGTTTAATATCCTGAATTTATTGTTACGGTAAGCTTTTTAATTTTCTTCGCTCGAAATTTCAAAATATAAATGAGACAACAATAATAAAATTTTATACAGATCAGTTAAGCATACTGTAGGTTAACAAAGAGAGGAACTTTTGAGTGGTTCATTTTTATGGGACTTGACGTCGCTACAAAGTAGAAAAATCGTACAAAAATATGTATCTATCATGCAAGCGAGAATAGTACATATAATAAGACCCATTTGCTATAGTAATAGCTCGCAGACAGGTTTGAAAAGCAAAAATTTGAAAACATCTGAAATGTCTATGTGTGACCTTCAACTGCAGTTTGTAATATTAATAACATATGCAATACGATATATTAAAAATTTTGTCATTTCAACTTCTCTGTGCATATGTATAGTGATGCATTAATGCAATTCTGTAGTTGATTTGTTTTGAGTTTTGATTACGTACATTGTGTATTGTATATTTCTCTTTATTTGTAATTTTTCTCCTTCTCCTTGAATTGGCCCCTTACATATCGCATGCTCTGTTCCATTTTTACTTTTCTTGTGTTCTTCACTCATGGTTCCTTTTTTAAGAGCCCACTATTACTGAATTTCTATTGCTTAATAGGCATTTCCTACAGCATGAAATAATGACACTTCCGATAAGATTAATACTTCTAGCTGCCATTTTAAAGCTCCCTAACCAGTCTTAGATGATACAGGCAGCTTCCAGCAGTTTTTTACATAGTTATTCTAATGTACCAAACATTCTAAAAAATTGAACCAGAAAAAAACCACTAAAAAACTATAGAAAAACCAAAAAACCAAAAAGTCGAAATTTCAAAAGTTTGGTTTTTGCCAACCCTGGTTGGGGGCACTGTTTTTTTTCCCCGGACCTTTTCCCCAAATGGGGAAAGGGGTCAAAATTTTTTTACCCATTTTCCCGAAGTCTTTTTGCTCACAGACGCTTTATTTAGGTGTTTTTGAGCCTTTTCAAGCCTTCTGGTGTTTCCAGACCCGTTAATTCATTAAAATTGAGGAGAAAATTGAAATTTTCGAGTTGAAAGTTTAATCTACAAGCATTGGAACAAACTTTCAAGCAAACTATCCAAAAGCATAATGACTTTGAATTACATGAGAAATCGATGGTTAAGTCCTCTATGATGACAAATGAGAACCCATGTTAATCTTTCCGGTGCGGAGCAAAAAAATACTGAAAAATTTCAATTTTTTGACAAAAAGGTCAATTTTTGAACGAAAAATGGTAAAAAATGTAAATTTTCTTGGCGCTTCGCGCCATGGATGCATTTTTCGGTCTGTTTAGGGGAAAATTACTATTTTTCGGACTTTTTTCGTGAAAAAATTAATTTTTTTCCTTGAGAGATCCGTCCCCCCAAAATTTTGGGAATTACTGACCCCGGCTCCAAAAAAGTCGTCCAACCCCCCCCCCCCCCCCCAGACCTCGGGGCTCCGTTACATGTATGATTCAGAAGTAACTGCGAGTAACATAAAGGGGTTCAAAACTTGGTGGAATAAAATCAAATCGAGTACGGCTGGCAGCAAAAAAGTCAGCAGAGAAAAAACAAAAAATTAAACCTGATTTTATTTTATAATTGAGCGTGGAATTCAAATTTTTCACCGAAGTTTATGTTGCATTCACGCTTAAGGTCTGCTGGTATTTTTACTGATTTGAGCAGGATGTTCTGAATGTTCATAGAATCAAGTTTTTTCCTGCGAAGTTCGCTAAGAGGTTCAAAAATTCTTACCCCCCTGTTCATTTTTTTAAAGGTACAAAACATCGGATAAAGGCCACAATAATCTAGAACAAAAATATTGTTCTCAATTTTACACATATACCGATTGAATTGAAGACTTTTCCAGCTCTTCGGCGCATCATGTCTCATTCCACTCACTTCACCTAATGCGTTTTACGAGAAAGTCATATAGTCAGCCGACCTCCGCCCCCCCCCCCCCCCCTAAAAAAAATTCCTGGATACGGGCCTGTTGTGTCCGATATATTTATTCCTACTGATAATGATGTAAGACGGAATTTAGTTTGCCTGACATTTGGATAGATCATTTCTGTTACTCCACTATTATATTATTTACTGCATTTCAGACGATCGCTTTAAATTCTATTAGCTTTATCTGTTAGTGCAACGTAATCTTGTTCGAATAATTCATCATAAAATTTTACGATAACATACTTCATTTACATTATCTTTTCATACCTTATTTAATTACCCGGGTACGCGGGTAATTCGGGTACCTGGGTAATGACTGGTCAGGGTACCCCGGTAACAAATTCGCTCCGTGTTCAGCACTACTACACACCTTATAAATTTCAATATTTGATGCACTAAAAACAGCCTTATGCAAAATTGGACTTGGAAATTCCTAGTCCTTGGGAACTTGGAACCTGAAATTCCAAGTACATACGAATCGGTCCCAGGTCTGTTTTTGAAAACGGATATATTAATGTCGAACCACATCTTTTAATTGATTTACATAGCTGCACACTTATCTAACAAAATTTAGCTTCCTGTCAAATACAATCTTCTGCTTAATGTGAGAAACTCAAAGTTTAAATAATACTATTTTTCATACATGCAAAAAGATATAGAAGACAATTTTCTCTAGCGCTAGATCATGATTATTAGACTACTCTCTGTACAATGCTTTTCATAATGAATGTAAAGCTTTGTTGTTTCCTCGTCAAAGAAAAATACTTATTTTCCGCTTGATCGTAATTGACTATAGAAATGGAAGTATTACTCAGATTCAAAATGAATAAACTGGGTGATCTTCAGCAAACTTGTTTGGATCGGAGTCAAATTGTAAAAAAACGTTTTCTAGGCTGAATGAAAAAGTTTAGACTGCTTAATAATTTTTTCACCTCTTGTAATTTGCACCTTGGGACTGCATTTTTTATAGCACACTACGTTGTCCATATTGACTAGATAAGCCTCTGTTGTCTGTAGAACTTGATATTGAACATAAAGTTCGTCAGATTTAAAGAGCTTAATCGGTAATGATAGTGGTGATTATTTTCGATCTGACTGTTGTTGTTATCTGTGACGATATTAAAATAATGCATGGAACATATGTGAAGTTTCGACAGATAACATGACGTCACAAAAATGGTTGTAAAAAATTCTTTCAATGCATCTTATGCTAATGATGCGGGATTTGAATGTAGTGTTGTTGATTAGTAAATGTCACGCGTCAACGGAGGACAGTTCCCAAGACATTGCTTTGTTCTTAGGCTTCACTATAGAAAAGTTATTCAGGATATTCAGAGTCACAATGCCATGTGAGTGATAAAAAGCTTATTCTTAATATGTTATGGCAGCAGCATCATCACAAAAAGAAAAAACGAATGTACTCAAAGATGTGTGTCCACCAGCTTATCGATTTTTAAGTATTTGATTAAGTTGGATATTGTCAGCTGGACAAAAGCGCTGGTTCATTTCATATACATGTAATGGAGCCCAAGGTCTGAGGAGGGGGTTCTCAAAATTTTAGGGTATCCTTCAGGGGAAAAAATTCGATTTTTTACAAAAAAAAAGTCCGAACAATGGTTTTAAAAAATGATAAATTTTCTAGAAAAGCAGCGATCTGCAAGGTTTGTGCAAAAATACACTTCAAACCACGGTTTTTAGTGTACCAAACCAGTCTTCTCGTTCAAAGATTTTTTCCTCTCTTTGTCACGTAAAAAGAAGCTCAAATAAATACAACGCCCTTGGAAGCCTTGAAGTTTTGAGTGGAGTGGCATATTAAAATTAAGTCTAGCAATCAATAATTTGTTTTATCCTCAGGTTATAACCGTGCGTCAGTTCAGGAAATTTCCATAGAGGCGAAATCGCCAAACCTGCGCCTAACTTTCGTAGCACTTCGGCGCCGATCGGCGAAAAATAGCAGGGCCCTAATCTAATATTCTGTTTTTTACTTTCAGAAACTTTTGATTACACCGTTTTTAATAAATCGTTGAAATTTTACACTTGAATCATGGCGGAGGAAAGGCGTTTTCCTCCCGTCGACGATCATCGTTTGTCGGTGAGTTTGGCGCCTCCTTTATCCAAAGAGATGGGTCGCGAAGGATCGTTCGTTTCGCCTAAATGTTACATGGGCAAAGGCATCGCGGTTTTCACGAGCGGCGGCGACAGCCAAGGTTAGTGAGGCGTTTGATTTTGACTTATATTTTTTTATATTCCCATGATTAGTATTGTCTAATTTCTTAAATAATATGTAGTTTGTATATTAATTGAGAATTCAAATATTATATGCGATTTTCAGGAATGAATTCTGCTGTGCGAGCTGTTATCCGCATGGGAATTTATCTTGGATGCAAGGTTTACGTCATCCATGAAGGGTATCAAGGTGAGGTGCATGGATTGTCTTTTTTCACGAATCCTAAATTCTTGAATGTCGTCGGATGCTAGATTTTAGTCATTAACACCCACGCAGGGCCGTGCACAAGGGGGAGGCGGGGGACGGCCGCCCCCCCCCCCCCCCCGATTGAGGCAGTATGTTAACAGTGTAAAGTGTAAAATCAACATTTTCTGGGGCTATTGAGTAAAAAAAGTTAGTCCGCCCCCCCCCCCCCCCCATGAAAAAATCCTGCGCACGGTCCTGCGCCCACGTGAGTACATAGTTTAAAAGCATATATGTAACGGGGCCCCGAGATCTGGGGGAGGGAGTGGAAGACTTTTCTGGAGCCAGGCATTCCTGATTCCCCAAAATTTTAAGGACGGGGTCTCTGAAGGAAAAAATTCGATTTTTTCACCAAAGAAGCCCTAAAAACGGTTCGAAAAATAGTAATTTTTGTCTTTTAAAAACCGTAAAAAATTTTACTCAGAGCGCGGAACACTCAGAAAATTGACGTTTTTGACCATTTTTTGTTGAAAATTGATATTTTTCAGTATTTTTATGACCAAAAGTATGGGCGTCACTATGACTACCATATGGCTAGCCATAGGATTGGAAAATCTGGGGAGGGATTCCTATAGCACTTCCTCCAAATTACATTTATGGTTTAAAGAAGATGCATGCATCTGATTTGAAGGAAAGTGACTTTTGAAGTTAATCAGCAAGGGACGCGTTTACGTCTGAATTCTCGGTCAGCCAGTGATCTAAGTGCGTTTGTTTGTTTTTTTGTTATTTTTGAAATGAAATTTTCCGCTAATTGAATCAAATTTTTTCAAAAATTGATTTTATGTCTCACGGTTGAAATAGACGTAGATCGCTGTAAAATCGAGAAAATATAGGAGAGGGTGTTAGGAGATCATAAATATATTACGAATAAATAATAATCCAGATCATAACACATGAAATTCGCATTTTAAGAGGAAAACGTCATCTGAAAGATTTGGTTAATAAATGAGAAAACTGAAAATGAATGAATGAATGCGGAAGTTGTAGCACCGAGAGGTACAAAATGAAATCGCGTGCATTGATAAGACCCCGATTGATAAATCTCGTCGTTTTTTCTCGATTCGATAATATCGCTCTATGCATTATTTTTGGATTTGTAGTCAAATCAAACTTGAAAATTTTGCACCCAAAATTTTCTGCAGCAAATTCCATTGTGTATAGAATGATAGAAAATTAAACTCTGCCTATGATATCTGTGAAAAGAGTAATTCATCCTCCCAAATTTATTGGAATTTATACAAAAAGTTGAAAATGAAAAAAATTGAGTTTTTGCTGTGTATAATAAAACATAATTTTTTTTACTATCATCTTTGGTTGTGTTCCATCGGACGTAATTTTTTGCTGCGTTTACCTATTTTGTAATGGCATATTTTTCTTCATGAACTTTTTTTCGTCCGTCTTATCTAAAATTGTTATCTAGGCAGCTGAATTGTCATTCATCATCGTTATAGTCAATCATTCGTCATTTTAGTTTATGATTTTGATTTATATGCGAATTGTAACCTGATGAAAACCAGACGAATGACATCTCGATAGTTCCACACGGCCTTACATAAAGTAAGGTTTGAAAGAAAAGAAATGTCGAAAACGTAAACACAGAAAAAATGTGGTTTTCTTAACGCGTAGGTGTAGTGCTCATTTGCATAAATGCAGGGAACTTGACGTCATAAATCTTGGGGATAATGTTTTCTTTTCTAGGAATGAGGCATTTCCCGCGCTAGAAAAGTAAATTAAACTAGCTGTTCCATCCTAAGCGGGGAAACGTTTCGCTAAGCAGCTTTGCGAAAGAACGAAAATTTTGCGATCGATTTTTTCGGAGGGGCGTTAATTTGAATGAAAACGTAATTTCGATATGACGCATAGAAATTCGACAAATACGTAGCCGGCAAAGAGTTTTTAAATAGTTATACATAAATAACAAACGAGTCAAGTTTTCCTAGTTTACTGTAAAAATTAATGAGGGATACATTCAGAACAT
Source organism: Romanomermis culicivorax (assembly GCA_963922205.1). Taxonomy (NCBI): domain Eukaryota; kingdom Metazoa; phylum Nematoda; class Enoplea; order Mermithida; family Mermithidae; genus Romanomermis; species Romanomermis culicivorax. Next base: position 454,591 of record CAWUHX010000237.1, on the reverse strand, counting down.
ACATGTGATTGAGGGGGAAGTGCTATGGGAACCCCCCCCCCAGAAATCGTCGACCATATGGCTAGCCATTGGGCGACCGCCCCCCCCCCCCAGGATTTTCCAATCCAATGGCTAGCCATATGGTAGCCGTAGGGACCCCCATACTTTTGGTCGGAAAAATACTGAAAATTTTCAATTTTTTGACAAAAAAGTCAATTTTTGAACGAAAAATAGTAAAAAATGTGAATTTTCTTGGCGCTTCGCGCCATGGATGCATTTTTTTCGGTCTTTTTAGGGAAAAATTACTATTTTTTGAACTATTTTTCGGACTTTTTTCGTGAAAAATCAAAATTTTTTTCCTTGAGAGACCCGTCTCCCAAAATTTTGGGAATTACTGACCCCGGCGCCAAAAAAGTCGTCCAACCCCCCCCCCCCCCAGACCTCGGGGCTCCGTTACATGTATGATTCAGAAGTAACTGCGAGTAACATAAAGGGGTTCAAAACTTGGTGGAATAAAATCAAATCGAGTACGGCTGGCAGCAAAAAAGTCAGCAGAGAAAAAACAAAAAATTAAACCTGATTTTATTTTATAATTGAGCGTGAAATTCAAATTTTTCACCGAAGTTTATGTTGCATTCACGCTTAAGGTCTGATGGTATTTTTACTGATTTGAGCAGGATGTTCTGAATGTTCATAGAATCAAGTTTTTTCCTGCGAAGTTCGCTAAGAAGTTCAAAAATTCTCATCTATAACCGGAAAATTCATGAAATGACCGTTTATAACGCAAACTGCCTTAAAAATTGATACTGTTGATACAATTTTGGACAAAATGTTAGCGTTTTTAGTCAAAAAATTCACATCTTTCCGGTTCCTTTCGGTGAGGCGTGCTGGTTCGAACATTCTCCAGCATATTCTGCCTTAAATACTGGAGCATTTGTAATGTTAATCCTATCATTTTGGTTAGGAAGCAATTCTATGTAAAACAGCGTATGTATTTCGAAATTTTTTCATCCATTGTCGAAAAATTCAGATTTCTTCAAAAGAATATGCATGTGTTATTCTCCGATAACTTGGCTTTTCGTATCACATCTGCTGTAAAATAGCACATCAAATTGATATTTCAGACGGAAGGAGACATAGAACAGTGTCAAAATTATATTTCAATATTTTTAAAAAACACAAAATATCATATTTTCAGAATATTAAGTTTTGTGCTGATATTCTGATATTTCAATCAAATGGTTCCATTAACAGGTTAGAAGTCAACCGTTTTTGAAGAATTCACGTAAAATACTAAAAATGTTGTTAAGTTTAAGCTGAAAACAGGAAGACATAATTTAAAGACCAGGGCCCACTTGCACCAACGTTCAGATTTAAGAACCTTTAAAAAGGTCCAGAAGTTCAGCTGTTAGTTTGCAAAAACATTTCGATTTCTGGGCATTCAGAAAGGTTTAGGAGTCCCTTAGAGAAGTCTGTTTTCTACCATCAGAAAGGCTTGCGCCAAAATCCAAAAGTTCAGCAGTCTTTAAATATGCATGTTTCCAACAGTCGAAAAGCACTTCTGATAGATGGCTTGTTCCTTTATTTTCCCTCCGAAAATGAGTTTTAAAATCTGCATTGAAATAATAAACATAGTAGTGACCGTGAGAAAACCAGTGACTTTTAGCCTAAAGGCGACTGTATCATCCACTTGTGAATTCAACGCGCATTTTTCGATTTACATAAGGACTTATGAACTTTTGACTAATAGAAAGTCGACTCGTCTTCCTCGCGTATCCTCTTTTTACTACAAAATTTGCCGATTTTTCGATTTTTTTATCGATTCTTCTTACCTAAAGCATATATATATAGTTAAGGCGGAGAACTGATATAAGAACCCTCTCATCGTCTATCATATGGAAATTTGTCGATCACATGGCTGAAGTGGACTAGAAATAGGAAACGTATCTTTTTGTCCAAAAATATTTACCCCTGGACCTCGGAGCACCGTTACATGTATAGCTCAGTTAGAAATATTCTAATATTATTATGCTCAAAATTCATAAATTCCTACTTTTTTGGTACTAGGAGAAAGAATAGCATTGCCATATTTATCTTTCTAGGAATGGTCGATGGAGGCGACAACATAAAAGAAGCCGATTGGAATTACGCTTCGGATATCATCCAACGAGGTGGCACGATAATTGGCAGCGCTCGATGCAAACAGTTCATGGAAAGACCAGGTCGATTGGCCGCGTGTAAAAACTTGCTCCAGCATAATATTACTAATTTGGTTTGCATCGGCGGCGATGGCAGTCTAACCGGTAAAATTATGTGAACTTTCTAAAAATACGGCAACCCAAATTTAGATGGAGATGTGTTCAGGACTTTTCCAAGAATTTGATTTATACGTACTATTTCAAGATCCTTGACTTATTCCGATAGTTTAATAGACTATATACAAATAGCAATGGCTAAAATACACGTATTTTTATTTATTCATTATTAAATGTAAAATACGATTATTTCTGAGTAAATAAATATCTACCAAATTGCAAATTAAAAACGTTTTTGCGGTCAATCTCTACATCGGTTTTTTTATTTTTTGATTGATTTGATTAGGATCTCGAGCTCGCTAAAGCTTTCAAACACGCCTCTTTTTCCGAGTTCAATTCATTACCACAGTCAAGCTTTTCCACACGTATTCGTTCCTACCGTGAGGAAATGACTCAAAATTTTTGTTGTACCGTTCCCAGTTAAAATCATTTGAAAAATATGTGAAACGGGCGAAAATGGTAGATTACCTACCATAAAAATCTTCAAACGCATCTGTTGTTCTAACTCAACAACATTATTTTAGAATAATTGAGAGATAAAATAGTTGCTGATAGCATTTCTGTAATTGAAGCTGTTTGGGGTTTTCATTAATGCTGCGAAAAAAATTCTCGATTTTGATATTCTAGAACGGTGGAAAATACTTAGAATTGCAAAGTTTCAGTCAGATTGCTTAAATATTGACCGACTTGAATGAAAAATACCAAACGCCGATTCTTTCGCAAAAAAATCAACATGTTTTATAAAAACAGATCCAGTCATATGAACCATATAACAGTTGAAAACTACAATAGAGCCGTTTTAATGTCTCCTCCTTTCTGTTTCACCACTAATTTTAATCTTTTTTTGAAATAACCAATGAGAGAATTGGTTTTGCTTTCTGTCGAATTTCAAAACAAATGATCTTAATTTTGGTGAAATTTACCTAAATTGAAACGAAGAGCTGGTGACTTTAAATTACGTGTAAATTAAAAATCTGAGTCATTTTAAAAGTATTATGCGTAAATAGCTTTACAAAACATTTTTCACAATAGGACAGCGTTTACTTTGATTTCACAGTTACTTTTTGAAAAATGACCACTTTTACGAAACTTCTATTTATACGGAAACCATAAAGGCCAGGAGCGTAAAACTTAGCCCTTACAACAAAGACGAGTATGGGATTCTAATGCAGCAATCCGCATTAAAAAAGCTTCATTCGTTCGAAAGTTATGAAATTCGGGTATGGCCTATAAGCGCGAACGGCCCATAAGCGTGAATTTGCCCATTTGCGCGAGAACCCAGGAAGGTTCATAAGTTCGAAATGTCCAAACGTGAAAATGTTATTTCTACGCTATCACCTTAAAACTACCGGTGAGAAGGTGTGTATAATATGCAAATGAAGATTCGACTTTTTGAGTTAAAAACAAACAAAAAATACAATTAAGAAGTTCAACGAAACAACAATACATTCAAAAAGTTGGCTGTCTCGTTGAGTTTCAACAGATCGGTGTTGGAAATTATGGATTTTGGTGACGTTAATCTGTTTTTGAATAGAAATCTTCAGAATTCTTTATTGGAACATGCTAGTCTAGTCTGCATACATTAACATGGTTTTTTAGCACGGTGCTAAAGGGTAAAATTTTTAAAAAAGTTCGAGAGGTAAGTTAAAGATATCGCAAAATTATGGTGAAAAACCCAAAATCGTTGTTTTGACAAATAACAACTTTTTCAATATTTTTATTCTCTTCATCACCTTTGCTTAATGAATGACTGTGGCTTGAATCTGAATCATCTTCGGCTTCCACCTCTTGGACACTACTTTAATGATTTGAAAACAGCTGTTTTGACGTATGCTAAGTTTATGCAAATCATTAAGTAATGCAAAATAATTGTACGTTTTCTGGAAATCAATCGAGAACCTAAATTGAAGTTGAAGCGCAGCTCCAGATACAATGAAAACATCTAAAATTTTATCCAAAGAGAACATGACTCGCGATTCCTAAAAGTTTTACTGTTAAACTAACCACTGAGCTTGTCGGTTAACTAACCAAGCGCATAATGTAAGAATGAGAAAGAATCAGACGAGTGCCTTTTGATTTTTGAAAGTAGCAACATCAAGCATGATTTCATGAGTTGATTACACAATGAGAGCAGGTTATCAGAATTGAAAAACTTACACATTAGTTTGCCACCAACAAAGTAACATTTTTCAACCGTGCTAACTGTGCTAATGAAATATTTTTTCATCGGCATAAATATCAATGGGACTCGTGGTAAGAAAACCCTGTACAGGAAGTTTCTTCAAATTATAAAAGACAAACTAGCTCTTACAATCAGGAGTCTTTCGCGCTTATGAGACTTTCACAGTAGAAAAAATAGGGCACACTAAAGTACATACTGTTTTCGCGCTATTGGGCTCATTCGCTGTTATGGGCCGTTCGTCCTTATGAACCCCAACCATGAAAGTCAGCACCGGTCGCCTTTTTCGGCTCACTCTGTATTTAACACAATGCTCCTCTACATCAGGATAAAGTGGGATGAGCCTAATCTGTTCAAAAAATCTAAGCATCCTGCGATATTTTTTCAACATTCGAGCTATTAGGAGTAGGATGGTGGAACAGGTCGTCCAACTGGCAACTGTACGTATAACATATTAGGAAGAAAAAGAGCTGAAACAAAAAGTGAGAAACAACAAAACTTAATATAATGGAAATATGAAAATAACAAGGTAAAATGCTACTCTAAACTCAACAGCAGATTTTTAAGATTGAATCACCGATTGAAGAGATGATTTTGCGATTAGACAAAAGAAAAAACACATCGAATCCGTTTTGATATAACATAGATCAGCAAATTCAATAAGGCTTTGGTTTTTCAGTTAACAGCTCTTCGTAAAAAATCTCTATTTTTCATGGCCTTTTTTCCTGACTGACTGTAAATGGTTATTTACATTTGCGGATTTTTTAAACGCCTACTGATGGCCATCTAGCCTATTGAACAATCATTTCAATCGGTTTCGCTGAAAATACCGATAATTTTCTATTTTTTCTGTATTACATTTTGTAGAATAATGATCCTAAGACCAATTAGCACTCTACGCAAGAAACATTTCCAATGAAAGAACAAATTCGAAACGTATTTCTTTTTATCCTGCTGGTTTTTCGTTATTTTATACATATCGGACTTTTTTTATTCAATTTCTAATAACGTCTCTTTTTCCTTTTCTTTTCTATTTGCGATGTAATGATTTTTGTTTTCTTGTTTATCCATATCTTTCAATTGCATATTCCTTTTTGCGTTTTCTACTCCAGGAATTTTCTACAACATTGATTAATGGAAGTTTTCAACAGCCAAACAATTATTTCGAAATTCTCCATATGTTGTTGGATGAATGTTACACCGAGTCCTCCCTCTGCAAGTTTAAATTGCTCAGTCAAAAATTTTCAAAATTCATCTAGAAAAACTAATAGATCCCCAAAAATCGCAGTCTGTTTTTTCCAACCGTGTTAATTGGTCTGTCGTTTTGTATACTTGATCTGACTTGGATAAATTTGAGGAATGCTGAATTATTTCTTCATTATCCTATGTCTTTCGCATGTTTCTGTTGGCATCATTTCACCTGCCGCGTTTTTATTGAGAATTCTGTTTCATTAAATTGAATTTCGGTTTATACCAGGAATTTAAACAGTGTCAGCATGGCCGTATGGCCCAATGGATAAGGCGCCTGCCTACGGAGCAGGAGATTCCAGGTTCGACCCCTGGTACGGTCAATTTTTTTTTTAGTGTCTAGTCAAAACTACCTCATATAAAAAATATACGCTTTTTTCAGGTGCAAACACTTTCCGTCAAGAATGGCCGTCTTTACTCAAAGAATTAATCGAAAGCAAAAGCGTACCGGCGTCTAAATTGAAGGAATGTCCGAACATTAATATCGTCGGATTAGTCGGTTCGATTGATAATGACTTTTGTGGCACTGATATGACCATCGGTGGGTTTAAAGTGTTTATTGTGTCAACAATCTAACCGACAGGATACAAATGAAAAGTTTCTATGATTATGAATAATTGCAAATAAAATTAATTTTTTGGATTGTTCTCTATGTTCTCAAGTACTGACTGAATTTCGACAATGCCAAGCTAAATTTCATTAGGAATTAATTTGAAATTTTCTTCAAAAATGGTCAATTATCATATACGGGCCTGTGGGCAGGGGGCTGAAGGACCATGCCCCCCCAATGTTTGAGGTTTTTTCAAGTCAGAGAAAAGAAAGTCAAGTCAGAAATGCCAATTTTACGTTAAGTTGAGTGAAAAATGGGTGCCCCCCTCCAAAAAAATTCCTGGCTACAGGCCTGATCATATACCATGTATCAGCTGCAAGAGAAATTTGCTTGAGGTCAACCAGATAGAACAAAACTTTAGCTTTCTATGACCTCGCCAAAATTACTGATCAAAAATTTTATTGAAAAGGTATATTTCCCGTTGAAGTCGACTCTCCAGTCTATTTTCGGCATTTTTAACTTTTGAAGCCAAAATTCGAATCATTAATTATTCATTTTATGTTATAGTTTTTGGCAAAAACGGAGTGGATCTTTTTTAATTTTTTTCCAATTTTTTAGGCACTGATTCGGCTTTACACCGTATCGTGGAAGCTGTAGACGCCGTCGCTGCGACAGCTCAAAGCCACCAACGCGCTTTCGTCATCGAAGTAATGGGCCGCCGTTGCGGCTACTTGGGTCTGGTCGCCGCCTTGGCCACCGAAGCCGATTGGGTTTTCACGCCCGAATGGCCGCCGCCGTTGGAATGGCCGGACATTTTGTGCCATAAAATGCAAAAAGAACGAGAAACGGGTAAAAATTTGCTCTTACACAAAAAAATTTGGATTTTTCCTTTGAAATATTCTTACTGAATGAAATTCATTTTTTAACCGAAAATTGTTTGCCGCAAAATGGGGACGTCGATGCTAAAAATCTTGTCCGCTTTTATTTTCCTGGAAATAAAAATTACTTTTGAACCTTCTATGTATTTCCAGTTTTGCATCTGAAAATCCGACAAATTAGGATGAAGTCATTCCTTCCTTCATTTGACTTTGTTCTGTTCCATTCCTTGAATTATAGATTTTCACGTTTTTCTATTGAAAGTTTTTTGAAAATCTGATTTTTTTGTAGTTTTTCTACCTAAAATTGCATTTTTTGTATTTGTCAAATTTTTTCAAGTGGAAAATGTTCACGTTAGAGCTAAAATGTGCATTTGTCGAAATATTAAATTTCACGAACATGAGACATTAATTTATAGATGAGAAATTATACTTTTTGCAAACTTCTCAAAACACTTATATAGCGTAATGTGATACTAAACTGATGAATCATACATTTGAAACTACAGAATTAGATTCGTCAGTCATTGCTAAATTAATTCCCAATAATCTTAAAATTTTTTGTGATGATTTTGAAAACTAGAATCTCGGTCTTTCAGCAAAATCCTTATCTTCGGTAAAAATCACTTCAGAAGATCATAATTCAGCATAATTTCTATGAAAAAATTGGAATGGAATAACTTGTTCGGAGCGACTTGTATGTATTCATTGAAAACTGTCATCAAGGAATCTTTAATGGGTTTATTTGAAAATTGCATTCTTTCCCATGGCTCATTTAAGTTTTATTGGAACACCCCGTTCTAATTTGTCTTCACTTTGGTCTCTAGGTCAACGGGTCAACATCGTTATCATATGCGAAGGCGCCATAAATTGTAACGGCGAACCTATAACGGCCAATCAAGTGAAAGACGTCATTAAAACGCGCCTAAATTTTGATACGCGAGTCACCGTTTTGGGTCACGTGCAAAGGGGTGGCGCTCCGTCGGCCTTCGACCGTCTTTTGGGCTGCCGAATGGGCGCCGAAGCCGTTTTAGCCTTGATGGAAGCCACGCCTAATACCGAACCGTGTGTCATTAGCATAGACGGCAATCAGATGGTTCGCGTACCGTTGATGCAATGTGTAGAACTGACGAAAAGGGTGAGGGAGGCAAATGAGGAATGGGGATGAATTCAAATTTCTAGAATACGTAGACTAAGACAGCGAATATTCGATTACTGATTCTAAGAAGATATAAAATTTTAATTTCATCCTAAAAGTTTTGAAATATTAAATCAGAATATCGACATCGTTAGTTGGAAGATAATTTCAAACTAAATGAAAACACTTACTCAAGATCTTTTAGCACCGTGTTAAATATTATGGAAAATGCTCAGTATTTACATATTAAGATGTGATTCATTCTTGGACGTCATGTAACCACGAATTTTGTGAACTTTGCCACGCAAAAAGTAGAACCAAAGACATAATTCCACTGCTGAATCGGAAAAAGAGTGTAAATTTTTTTAAATGTCTCTGCTGATGAAATGATTCCAAAAATTTTACAGGTCGAAGTTTCAAAACATGAATACTAATATGAAGGCTAGAAAAGTAGTTAATTCCGATAAATAAAGTAATTAAGAGAATGAAAAACTGAATCGAGAACATGAATCGAATCTGAAAATAGACACAAACCAACAAAACTGCAAATAAAATGTATGAAAACAGTGACAAATAAGATGAAAATAAATTGAAAAAGCCAAATGTGTTCGAAAACTTCTCTGCTCAATGGGTCCAAAACGCGAAAACGTCACCCTTAGAACTTGAACTTTGAATCAATATTTGGATTCCCGGTTTTTCGTCTTTAAGTTGCGCTAAAGAGATAACGTCTTTTGTTTTTTATCCTTGTTGTCAGACTCAGTTGTGTTTGAAAGAACGAATAGCTTTTCATTCCCGACGGCACGGTAAAAGTTTAAAAACTTCCAGAATGTTACAGTCGCTGCGAAAAAAGACTTTTTCTGCAAATTGTTTTTTTAAGAAAGTATTGTTAGAATAAGAGAAAAAAATTTTCAGGGCTCTTGCAGAATTTATTTAATTTTTTGATACTGTGTCTTTACACTAGACCTTACTTTCAACACGAATCTTGGAGTTCGTCGAATTTAATCCAGATCAGAGTTTAGTAGTTTTACTGCTGGTTCCACCAGCTAGAAAACCAAAAGCGGCTAAGGTAAAAATCGATCGTTTTTGATAAATGCGAACAAAACTGGAAAAATTATGTCGATCTCGAGTTGAGAACAGGCAGCCGAAAAATTAAAAATCTGACATGTCTCAAGTCAATTTTTAAAATTTCCTTCTAATTTTAAAGGTTGCTAAAGCTCTAGACGAAAAAAATTACGAACTTGCTTGTAAACTGCGCGGTGTTAGTTTCCAACGCAATTTATCCACGTATAAATTATTGACGAAAATCGAACCGGGTGTCGAAAAGGATAATTTGAGCGCCGGTCAACATTTCAATTTGGCGATCATAAACGTAGGCGCCCCGGCTTGTGGTATGAACGCCGCCGTTTGGTCGTTCGTTCGTATGGGCACCTACCATAATTGTAGAGTTTTTGTCATCTACGATTCGTTCGAAGGATTATGCGCCGGAAAATTCAAGGTATAGGCAGAAAAAGTTAGTTATGCAAATTAGAGGGTACATGGCGCTGCTACGAAATGTTGAAATCGTCAGAATTCAAAGTTTTATGATCTTTTTTTTTCATAATCCGGAAAGCGTGACTTTATTTTGATCCTCAGCAGAAGAATTTTGAGTAAAACATGCAACGACAGTTTGTGTCAACGATTTTCAAGTCAGTCCATGATTGTTAGAGATGTTTCACTTTTTTGGGTTTCGCTTTTACAATTTTTGAATTTACAGTTTCAGTTTTACTAATTTCAAAGCCGCGGTTTTGGTTTTAGTGTTACTGTATTGAATGCAGAATATTCACATAATAATAATAGTAATATTAACATACAATTAGAATACAGAGTGAGCCAAAAAAAGGCGACCGGTGCTGACTTCTATAACTTTTGAACGGATAAAGCTTTTTCAATGCGGATTTCTGCATTACAATGCCCTGCTTATCTTTGCTTTAAAAACAAAATTTTATGCTCCTAGCATTTATGGTTATTGTACAAACAGAAATTTAGTAAAAGTGGTCATTTTTCAAAAAGTAAAAGTTGTCCTATTGTGAAAAAAGTTTTGTGAAGGTTTTTACGCACAAAAATACCTCAAAAGTCACCCAGATTTATAAGTTACACGTAATTTTAAGTCATGGGGCAAAATTTCGCCAAAATCAAGGGCTTTTATTTTGAAATTGGAAAAAAACCAAAATCAAAACAAAATCAATTCTGTCATTGATCAGATCGAAAAACGATTGAAATTATTGAAATTATTGGTTTTAAAGAATGTAAGACACGGTAAAACGGTTCTCTTGTAGTTTCCAGCTGTTTTATGGTTCTCATGATTGGATTTAGTGCACTTTTTTGTTGTAAAACATGTTGATTTTGTAAATTTTCCTCAATTTTTCAAAATTTATTTGCAGAAAAACCGACATATAGTATTTTTTATTCTAGTCAGTCAATATACGAGCAATCTGGCAGAAACTTTGCAGTTTTGATGCCAGATGCTTTATCTATCGATGGCAGGAAACCGCATTAAAAAAGCTTCACCCGTTTGAAAGCTATGAAAGTCAGTACCGGTCGCCTTTTGTTGGCTCACCCTGTATAAGAAGCGAAATATGACAACAAAGCTTGAGTAACATTTTTTATGTGAAAATCTACGACGTAATCAAAAAAAAATTTTTTTTGCGTAACCAAATCAAGTTTTTGATGCCAAAATTAAGAAGCTTGACTGTCTGGTTGAGTCAAAACTAAGTTCGTTGAATATTATTAAAATTTAGTTCAAATTTTATTTATTTGGTAATAGTTTGGTTCTTGTATTCTTTTGAGTTTCTGCTTATTTTCTGCGTCTTCAAGCAGGTAAAGTTTTCATCGCTGTCTTTTTTTGTACCGTTTTTCTCTTTGCCTACAAATACAAAGATTGGTCAGAAGAAAATTTCGAAATCAAGTCCGAAAATTCATGATTTGTCGAAAGAACAGAAAATTGAGGGGAAGTTTTTGACGATGAATTTGTAATCTTATCCAACCATGCTTATGTATAATTTTCATTTTCTCATTCAGCTTATGCACTGGAAAGACGTAAGCGGTTGGGCCATGTACGGCGGTTCCAATTTGGGCACTCGTAAAGAGGTGCCACGCGATTTTTGCCGCGTCGCCGAACAATTGCGTAAACACAAAATTCAAGGATTATTGATCGTCGGTGGTTTCGAAGCTTACCATTCGGCATTGTGCCTATTCGATAAACGGGACGAATACGCGGAATTTCGTATACCCATTTGCGTCATACCGGCGACGATTAGCAATAACGTGCCGGGAACGGGATTTTCGATTGGTGAGTTCTTGAAAAATTCTGGCTATTGGATTTTAATGGAAAATTTTGAATCGTTCGAACCGAAAATCGATTAAAGTTTAAATCTTTTCGACAATTTCGTAAAAAGGAAATTTTCGCGATGTCTAAAAGTTCGAAAATTTACTTTTTAGCGGTTGAACAATTGTGATAATTTTTCACGAAATTGAGTTTCACGATAATACGACTTTTTTCAAAGGTACCGATACAGCTTTAAACGAAATTTGCGGCGCCATTGATAAAATTAAACAATCGGCGACCGGTACGCGACGTCGGGTCTTCATTATAGAAACGATGGGCGGGTATTGCGGTTATTTGGCGACGGTTTCGGCTTTGTCGTCCGGCGCTGATAACGCCTACATTTTCGAGGAGAAATTTACCGTCGACGATATGAAGGTTAGATTTAATAGGATGTGGCGGTCTAGGGTGCCCGACCTCATCAACGGGGAAAGATTAGAAAATGTTAGTCATGCATTAGACGGATAATTGTGAGCATTAAAATAATACCAGTTGGAAGAATCGTTCATCTTGAATACCCTATGAACAATACAGTTATGAACTTTGATGGTTTTGAAGAGCACAAAGATGACAAATGGTGCAAGGTCAGGTTGCCTTCCTGTGAGAATCTTTTATGTCATCGAGTTTTGTCAAATGCGATTTTTCTTTTGCCCCTACCTGTTGTAGTCCCTAAAATCAAATATTGGTAAACTTTCGATTGTTCAGCATGTTCAAGCAATGGGTAAAAATGGTTATTTTAACATTACTTAGGTTGCTACTATCAGACAGCACCATAGAGAGGGGTATGAAGGGGTATTACCCCTAGCTTAAAGTCCTGAAAATTGATCATTGGTTGCTTAATTTTGAGACAAAATAACGTGTTTAGTGAACATTTAGGTAGACTACCTCCGCAAATTTTTAACTTCACCCCTACCTGAGAAGTTTGACCTTAGGGGCCTCAACTGCTATACTAGAAAAGTTTCACTTGTTTTATGAGCTGGAATTCTACTGATTTTTGACTGCAACAAGTTAATTTTATGTAGCAGAAGAATAATGTCCCACTGTCGTGAATCTTACCAGGTGTCAATATTGATGGTATGTACACTGTATAATAGAACTATAGTGGCCAGGTATTGAAAAATTGTATGCTGTTGGAGACAAAGAAACTCTTCCCGTTCTGGAGTTATACTGATCCAAAAAAAATGGAAAATTTTGTTCGAAAAAGTGACGGTTAGATGAAAACTGAAAAATATAGGTAAATGGAACAGACTTCATCGAGATCATTTGTATCTCAAGCGAAAAAGCGGTAAAAAATCACTCTCAGCGGAACTCTTGCATAGTTTGGGTTCGTTTTTGTTTTTGGGGTATCCTGTGCGCACCATGGTCACATTTTAAAGATCAGAGGGCAGTGATAATTCTCAAAATGAAAACTAAAAATATATGTATAGTTTTTCTTAAAAATTTAGTTCTTAATCTCGATATGTCCTAAATTTTGTGAGTATCGAGCGTTTGTGAAGTTTTTTCTTAAAGATTAAAATTTATTAAGCTTTATTAATGTGTCGAGGAAGTTTCAGAATAATCGTAAATTTCTAGATTTTTTTCCATTCTGTATCATCAATTTCAATAATTTTCTCAACTTTTGAATCATTCCATTTTCTCTTCAGTCCTGATTTTTTCAGGACGACGTGCGGGTTATTTCGCACAAAATGATGAAAGGTCGTCAACGTTATTTGATCTTGCGCAGCGAAAAAGCTAACCGAAATTATACTACCGATTTCATCACGAAATTGTTCTCCGAAGAAGGCGCCGGGACTTTCGATACGAAGGTATAATATGTGATAGGAATGCAACGCCTATCGAGGGTACGGGTACCCAAGCCATTTTCGGCTAGGTATCGGAAACTAGACCAATATTCCTGAAAATTAATTTATCAATAGTTAGTACCGTTTACTTACCAATATTTGTAGTTTCATTTTAGCAAATTAATTTCGATAAACAACAATTTTTCGGCAGCTTCAGAACTAATAGAAAAGAATTCGGATATTTTTTGTATCTGATTGACATTTGTGGCTTTGTACGTTAATTTTTTACCTAGATTAGCTGTATTGCACAAAAGAAAAAAATGCATTTTGAGGCTCTTTAGAAGATCAAAAACTTTAATATTTGAATAATGTAGCCCAATAAGGGCCAACAGGGAACGCCTGTGGATTGCAAGGCGAAGGTCGAAAATTTCTGGTAGTAGGATAACCCGGTTGGGCGCTCAATAATGTAGCTCAGCTCAATAATGCAGCTTAGCTCAGAGTTTTCTTGCCTACATTTATATACCTGCCTAAAGAATTTTGATAGTTTCATTTTGTAATATGTATGAGTTCATTTTTCACTGGTACTCTTCGATATTTTCTTTCGATTTCTATTGAACCATCTTCGACAAATTTTTTTCTCACTTGAAGTTTTTTCAAACTTTAGGGACAGTTTTGTACTGGATAACGATTAAAGCATTTTAGATCATATTGGGATAAGTATATAGATAAAATTCATTTTCCTGAATTTTGAAATATTAAAATCCGGGAATTAAAGTCATAAACATGTGGAAAAAATTACTGAGTAAAAAGTGGTTTCGCGTAGTCATCAAGATTCGTAACAAAAAGGAATGTTTTTGAGAAATTCAGAAGTCAGTAAGATTCGGCTTTTGTTAGCGGCATACCCATTAGCACAGCCGCTAATTTTTCTTTATTTATTTTCATTCGTATTAATTTCTCTTAGCGCGAATAAAATTATTATTGCGCAGGTCCAACTTTATTAGCGTTTCGGTAAAGAACACGTAACATTGTACCAATTTTTTTGTACTGGCTTTTCCTGCGGTACGAATCAACCGAGATTGAAAAAATTTCTGTACAAAATTATGAATGCTGTAATAAAAAAAATATCTCGCCGATCCTTATGGAATTATCCGAATAAATCGAAATTCACTACACGTTGTGTCCCTTATACAATGTAAACCAGAGATGCACGACAAAAATTTTCCAGATGGCGAGGTCTGAAAGGAAAATTTTAGCAGGAGAGAATGTCAGGGATAATAATTCCCTTCATAAAGACCAATTTAGGCAGGAATATCAAATTTTTGGCCATTTTCGGTCAAAGTTAGAAAGTTCAGGTAGTGGCAAATGATCACTGTCAACCATTTTCAAAAGTTGTGGCGCCAGAAGTTGTGAAATGAAAAAGATCAGCTACAAGTTTCAACAAAATTTGAGCGATATGTTCAACTCGAAATGATGCACATTGTCAAATTTTTTAGTTATTCATAAATTCTATCTTCGAAATTTTGAAGTTGAAAAATAATCATATTTTTTCTTCTAAGGTCAACGTTTTGGGTCACTTGCAACAAGGCGGATCGCCTAGTCCTTTCGATAGAATTTTGAGCATTAAAATGGCCGCTCGAGCCGTCGAATGGTTGGTCAAGATGGCCGTCCACTATTCAGCCGGTAGTCCGACGGGCGAAATTTCAACCGCCGAACCGGAATCGTGCGTTATTTTGGGTCTATTGAACCGACAAGTTGCTTTTACGCCGGTAGATAGTGTCAGGTTAGCAAATTTTTTGTAATGAACTCTAAATTAACATCGCGTAGGTTAACAATTTTGCTAAATTTATGTTTTTGATCTCGCGGGAGAATTTATCTATCAAATTTATAACTTTTTTTAATTACACCTTGGAAGTTATTTTGCAATATTTTTTATTTTGTTCAAGTTTACCAGATTTCTGAATTTTGATTTGTATGTTAGAATTTTTTCTGAGCAGTTCGATTTTGAGCTGTTCATTTCTGAAAATCAAGATTTATTGATTTTATACATGAACTATCGCAGTGAAATATCTGTTTTCTCAGCTTGGAAAAGTTAGGTTTATAGCCAAACGTCCGTAGATTAGACAATGTTGTATGATTTTGTGATAAAATCGTCACACAAGTTTGAGTTTTATATTTTCTGTTTAAATTTTGGGTGCTGAAAAAGTGACTGAAGGTCTCTTGTTTGAGAGAAACATGTCGGTAAATGCTATTAAATCTCCTTAGATTATAGAGATACTTAATGTATCTCAACCGTACAAATATCTAGAAAATATGTGAATAGAAGTAACCAAATAGTTTCTTCGGTTCAGCCGCATTAGTGATAAACAGGGTGCCTCAAATGCTGAAAAGAAAATTTGAAAATTTTCATTGAATTACTGGTTATTTTTCATGAGAAAGCTATTCTTTTATCTGATGTCCTAATATGCTTTGAGAGCACCAAAAAACAGTCAACTATTCTGTCCGGAATTTTCTTCTACATAACTTGACTTGATGTGAAACATAGTGTCCTCCATCGTCGCTCACTTTTTCGCAGATTTTAGGATAGAAGGCAACCAAAAGGCAAGTTTTGCTCAAATTTTTAACTGAAGAAAAAAATTCCTTTGAATTTTATTTGTGATTCATTTACAGGACTTGAACTGAGGCATTTTTTGCAAGGTTCCGATAAAAATATACCGTTTCCACTGTTGTAGTTATACTTCATTCTCATTATATACTCGTTTATTGAAGACACATTTCTGTAGTGAGTAACGGTAGATGAAAACTCTTGTAGCTCCCCGCAAGGGTTCGCAAACCCGGTTAACCATGTTAGACTGGACTTTGGAGAAGTTCTGAAATGAAGAAAAATCTCAAGACAAGACTTCTTTGGAATTTTTTTGTTGTCAAAGTTTTGTAGAAATTGTATAATGCAGGATACGAAAATTCACCATGTACAAAGCATTGTCATTGGAAAACGTGAAACTTTCGAACTGTGGCTATGAATCTATATGTTATATTTTCGGGTATTATATTGACACCTAAGTTATTATTAGATCAATGGAGTGCAAGGTGTAACTTCTAAGCTTCTTGACTTATTCGAATTGAATTACTTCAGTCGCTTGGGAATTTTTCAGGATTAATGTATTTATTCGTTTTTATTGCATTCGAAATTTTCCATTTTTCTTTCCAGACGGGATACTGATTTTGAACATCGTCTCCCTAAAGATCAATGGTGGTTGAAATTGAGACCCTTGTTGAGAATTTTAGCCAAACATCAAAGTACTTATTCGACGTTGGCCGTGTCCGTCGATACCGGCGCGTACGACAACGGCAACGATTACGGTGCCGATACATTGGAATGATTCTGGCACAAAAGCTACAAAGAAAATCGTGTCGCGTTTTTCCCACTTTTTTAGTAATTTATTTTTTATACACATTTGATTGCGTCACGTATTTTTCCAGTTTTTTTATTATCAATCTCCGTTTTCGAAATTTAGATTTTTTCCCAGTCTTCTAAGCATAAAATGTGCATTGCTAACGATACCGGTTTTTCGCGTAAAATCTCATTTATCGCGATTTGGTAGTAAATTATTTCATCGTAGAGAATGAAATGAGCTATAATTTTATACTTTTTTATAGTTTCGATTCTGCACAACTTTTGTGATTTATAAAAGAAAATTTGAAGTGCGCTCTACATTCTGGAGAACCGGGATGCCCCCATAAGATCGAATTTTAGGCCCCTATGCCAGGAGGTGGAGTAGCCTGCTCGCAGAGTAAACGGTGAATTATCTCCAGTTGGCATTCCAGAAAAAGAGTATATCGGTATATGCCAGAAAGAGGAGTAGGCTAATTCACGGATTAAACGGCGAAGTGATCAGAGGATTATCTTTTTTCGGTATGCCAGAAAGAAGAGTAGAGCAAACGGTTCACTAAAAAAACGTTTTTCTTGTCCTTTTCTAGACCTGCACCGGCCAGGTTTATTGGATAAAGTAAGACTGATTTATAGTGATATAACTATGGAAGTTGTTGATTTCATCAATTTTTTTGGAAAACGAGCATGCAAACAACACTCCATGAGTTCTTTCTCGAAGATCAGATCCATTCGGAATGTTTAGTCATTTTGACTTTCAACTAAGATATCGATTTAATGAAGCAACAGTACGTGAATTGATTGGAATTTTGCATAATGAACTAGAAAACTCAACAATGCAAAATTCTGGATTTTCTCAGAAGTCTTTCTCAATGCTGACCCATGCCGATTTTTTGTCATGAATTGGGCTTAATTTTTTGGAGTGATTTTGAGATATTTGACTGCAGGAAATTCAAAATTTTTCGCAGCCGATATTTTTTGTCATTCATAGAACATTCCTTATATAAATCAATTAAATTGATATTCTTCCGTGGTTTTCCTACTAAAAGTAATAGGAATATCCCGTGTGATTAAGAAATTGAAACTTCAGCTCTTTATGTTATCCCGAATGAGATGCATATTTCTTGAAAATTTTCAATTTCTTACAAGCTAGCAGCGAAAATTTTTAAATTATTTTTATGACAAAATATACAAATATACCAAAAATAGAACATATATAATATAAAAGGCGAACAGAAAATTCCACAGTTTGCTTTCCGCCGGATAATGTTAGAAAAAAAAGAAGCTTGTGGCATTTTGATTCATAATCTTGAATTCTAAAACAAACCAACGAAATTCTTTCTAAAATCCTCGAGCGTCTGTATAATAAATGTATCATGAAGAATCAACATCGCTATCTTCCGAAACAGAAAAATGTTCGTCCAAAATACTAAATTCGCTGGCATCTTCGCCCGTATTGTGACATCTGCAGTTAAAAAGAATGCGCTTTATGCGAGAAATACAGCGGCAAAATTTTTTTCACCTGAAATCGACCGCATTTTTATACGCTCGTTTCAATAATCGTTGATCGGATTTTTTATTCGGCGATATCAATTTTCGCCTATCGAGATCATTATCGACGAACATCGGTTCGACTAAACGTTTTTCTAACCATCGCCTAAAAAATTAAATTTTCATAAAACATAATAAGAGTATTGTATAGTTCGATAATTGAGAACTTTGAATTCTTTAATTATTAAAGCATTACAAAAAACTAGTGATTTTATAATGATAAAAAATTGATGAATCATTTTGATTTTCGGACATGGATTATCAGTATGCAGATTTTTTTCCACTTTCAAAACCCTGTCATTCCGCGAATATTGATCAGAAGCGTAGTTTGAACATTGCTGGGTTTTCTCCGCCTTGAGATAAAATATTATTTCCACCAAATTCAATCGGTTAGAATCTTAGCACTTTGTGAATCGTAATCATTTCAGAGTTATATAACAGCTCAAAAACGATGTAAAATGATGTCTTGAAGACTTTTTTGTTTTTGATCTCATGTGGACAAATTTCTTTCAAAGTCACATATCATTTTGCAGTTAGGATGCAGATAGGTTTTCGGAATATTTATAATTCATCAAACACTGACCGACTTGGTGCCCACGTCAAGACTTCGTGCATCCAAGTGCTAGCCTACGCCTCAATGTTCTCTGATTTGAGTATATGTGAATCACAGAAAATTGCGTACCATGTTTGTTTTTTGTCGAACAAATAAATCAAATATCGCGTGGACGGGGACGAGTTAGATGAACCGGTAGAACTAGTGTTCAGTTTTTTGGCAATATCCTTGGGTAATTTTGGTATGTTGGAAGGATAATCATCGGATTTCGGATCTATAACCTAAAATGAACAAAAAGCTCAAAACCGATAATCAATTCAATTTCATTTATCAACGTTGATTACAATAGGAAAAGATCGTTTTTTTAACATTCAAATTTTGAGCTAAACACAAATTAATTAATTTGAAAAGTATCTGAAAATTTAGAAGTTCTTACGACGCCGGGAAAATAATGCGGATAATCGGGCGTAAAAGCCCAAACAATGTCCAAATGTTCGAGGAGCACGTCGATAATTTGCCGAACGGGAGGGTCGAAAAGTGGCGACGCTTGACGTCGGGAGGGCGAAATTTTTAACGGACTATTTTGTCGAGAACGAGCTAGGAATGAAAATTGTGAAGAATGAATTTTCAAAGTCCTCTTTTCTCAATTTATGTAATTATACGGTAACGTATATTAGTGATGAAGTTCCAGGATCAGGGAGATCAAGCGATTTTTTACGCCTGAGTCCATCCATTGCTCAAAATATTAGGACAGGTCACTGAGGGCAAATAATATTGGTTTTTTATCCTTAAAATTCCGGGAAACAGTTCGAAAAATGGTGATTTCAGTCTAAAAAATAATAAACAACAGCGCAAAACGCCGAAAATAGTCATTTTTGATTTGTTTTTTGAGAAAAAATATTTTTTCTACTGAAAATTCACATTTTCTGACAAAAAAGTTCCTATAACTAGCCCATTTTGATTTGTTGGGGAGCGGTTACCGCTGACGACTTTGAAATGTTCGAATGGCCCTTCCCCCCAATTAATGCTGAAATGTTTTCGCTAGAGAAAAACGGTGTAAATTACTCGTCTTAGATGAAATATCTTCTTCCGAATCGCCGCGATTTACGCCCGATTTTCGTCGATTATTAGGCGTATCGGTAGTAACCGATGAATTCAAGGGTCTAACTAAAACCGATCTAGATTTTCGACCGCTATTCGTCGTTTTTTCTAAATCGGAACAGTCGGTCGGACTTCTTGGACTAACTAAAAGAAGGAATTTTAGAAAGGAGTTGAAACGATTATTAAAAACAAACACGTCATGTGATATTCAAGGTTACCTAAAAAATCGGTCAACAAAAAAATCATGTTTTATGTATCTCATTCATTGTTCGTTTTTCAATAGACCCAATATTCATATTCATATCCATGGATATAGTATACCATTCATAGTCATTACCCGTAGTAAATCGCTGCTTTTTCATAAAAAGTTGCACTTGATTTCTTTCACAATTCAGTAAAATAAAAATCTGCCAAACCTGACAAGTGAACGCCTAGTTTCAGAACTGCATGGCCGATTTTGATCAGGGTTTTTTTAAGAGGGTGTTAATGAAGTTGAGTGTGTGCTGATGAAAATTTTATTCGTGCTAAAAAAAGTACTACAAATTAAGGAAAGTCAGCGGTCATGCTAATGGAACTTGTGCTAAAAAAACCCTTGGTTTTGATAATCAGAAAGCACCTTTCCCATGTGAATTTTCGATTTTCTAAAATCGTGTTTTTTTTTTGTTGAGGGCTACATAACGATCCGAAATTGGTTTTAAAGCGAATTTTTATAGCAGACTGCCACGTACGTAGGGACGCCGATGATGAGGGTATTATACATGCGCAAGGTCCTAAAAATTGATCACTAGATGCTTAGGATTTTGGAAAAAGTCGACATCTAGCTACACTATCCTCACAAATTTGTGAGCTTTACACCTACCTTCCGACCTTGAAGACCTCTATTTTATAGAAAAGATTGCCGCCAAGCGTTTTCCCTTCAGAACTTAAGTTTAAAATCTGCCCAAAATCCTCAGAAATTTTCAAAAATTAGTGTTTTGCCCGGCCACCATGCACTTATAAAGCTCAAGATCTTGTACGAGACTTATGAAAGAACCTCACGTTGAATCAGTATCGCGAGCGCTTCTTGCGAATTTTTTTGCTCGGAATGATAGAACTTAGGTTTTTTTCAGAATTCCGATATTCTTTCACAAAAATAAAGACGTAACAAAATTTGTCGGAAGCATTTTTGAAAGCTATCGATGCTTTCTAAACCTGAAATTTTTCTTTGAAAATCAATCATTAATGCTCAATTTTCTAGCTAAAAATGACAGCACCGGTTAGAGACGGTCTAAATCATATCAAAATCTGCTTAATCTCTGAAAGAACAACTGCTTTCGTGAGGTTGTCAAGACGGCCCCTTAACTCGCTCGGAGCCCGCACGAAAAATTTAACACCCATAAGCTGTTTTTATCCCTCATAACCTCAAAAAGTTATTGAGCAGTGCGGAGAGAGCACTAACATCGATTTGATTTGTCAAAAAAATTCATCGATTTTTTGAGTTTCGTTCTGCCAAATTTTGTGGCTTTGGTTAAGACTAAGGCTCAAGCTTAGACCTGCGATTAAGAAGCAGTAAACATTTTTTGGTCAATCAAATTGACAATATAAATTTTTTCGAACAATGAAATTTATGATGAGATTTTTTTCGACCAATCAAATGGATGCTGATGCTCTATCCCGCAATGCTTTGTAAACAAATTGGGGAAAAGTTGTCTCTTTCAGCTTTTTTTAGAACATTTTCTTAAAAATAGTTTTTAACTTTTCAATGTCATTTTCGACACCCCAAAGGATTTAAGAGAAGCTGGTTGATCCAAACCACAAATTTTGGATGTACATTAACGTTTAAGGCTTGAAACTAGTGTTGTAAAAATCAGAAACAACTTATACTGCTTTTAAACTTTAAAAAGTCAGAAAAGAGCGTATCGATTTAGTACCTTGTCTAAACATCTTAAAACTATCGCTTTGTAAAACTTTCGATTTATTCGGCGATTTTCGAGTCGGCGACTTTCGATTCGGCGATTTATCCAGCGAAGCAGCCGATTTCGCATCATAAGAATGTAAAGCCGGCCTGGCGCAAGCGATCGCCGAAAATGTTCCGGGGATATGAATGGACGAAAATTTGATAAAATCGTCTTTATTAGTACTAAGAAAATTAGGATTTCGATCGGACAACTTATTGTTCGGCGACGTTTTTTCTTGTTGTAAGATTTCGATCGGTTCGACGGATTTTTCGCGTAACCCATCGGATTTTTGATCTATATTATTATTATTGAAAAAATTCCTAATATCCGATTGACAATTCGATAATTTGGACATCGTGAGCGATGGCGAATCAATTTTCGGTCTTAATTTCTTACGATGTTCGTTAATCTTTATGCGATTTTTGGTCAATTTGACTTTTTTCTCCTTCCTAGTGTTATCCGATCGTCGTAGATTCTCGAATTGTATTTTCTTTTTCGTTTTTTTCAACGTATTATACTTTTCGAAATAAAGATTGAAATTTTCTTCCAATTTGATAGGGGAAGGGGTTTCAGGTTCGTTAGTGATCAAATCTCGTTCTAAAATGAAATTTTGATCAATTCATAACAAAGTTCAAGGATGAACAAATACAACAAATATGTACATCTACTATACAGGGGGCCCAAAAACTTTGGTACACAGATAGAGCAATAGTGTAAAGTCATGGTGTGAATTGGCTCACACCACTAGATAAAGCGTCCATTCTTGTAAAACTTCGTTTCCGCTGATTTTCATCATGTCAAAGGCTGGGGATTCTGATTTGAGAAAAGATACTGATAGAATAATGGCGTTTTCTTGACAAATTGCAATAATGGCTGGTGCAACGTTTATCAATCAATCTTAAATTGTCAGAAGCTTAAACTGGATCACAATGGTCTGGAAGAATTCAGTTGATCAACTTCTGATTTTAGTTAACTTTTTTTTATACAGAATTAATTACTCTTTAAGTAATGTATTACATTACATGTTATGTTCTCGAGAAATGATCCAGTTTCTCTGTATCCCTTGTCTGGAAGTTTCTAGACACCCTGTCTTTAGTAAAAAAATCGATATTATTCAGAATCGAATTTTAACCCTTAAAAATTCTGTCTGTTTTGAATTCAGTCGTGATTTCTGCGTTGATTCCTGATTTCTAAACAACTAATTAATTTATAGGTTTTTTAAATTATTCCGAAATTCTTCAATTACTTTCTTTTTTAACATTTTGATATTAACCAGATCGAAACATTCGTAATTTTACGATTAAGCACTTCTATCAGAAACTTTTCTACTTTTTACTCAAATATTCGTCGAATTTATGGAAAATCTGATGAAAATTACGCTTAAAAACTGGAAAATTTGAATTTCCACTTTACAACGCCTATAAAATTTTTAATCGAAATTCTCACTTCAAAAACGGAATACTTGTACGTTACTGTACCTTGCTTCAAACTAGCGAATAAAGCGGCGACATTTTTGCAAACGTCTTCGTAATTTTCTCGACAATTATTCCAAACTGTGGCGCACTTGAAGACATAATGATGTAACGAACGTGTGAGAGTATCCCAAAAAATACTTACATCTTTTCGCATTTCCTGGGCATACTTTAGGAAAAATTGATTTTTCTGATTGAACTTCAGGCAATTAGAAATCATGAGATTGAAGTCTTTCTGGATGTCCGCGACGTCGAAGTATTCGTTCTTCCCCGCTTTTTGAGACATAGTTCCTATAACACGAAATTTCGTTGAATTATCTAAGTGCGGGTCCCAGTTTTTCGGAAATTTCTGACAACGGTTTCACAATTTAAAATATTATCTTTGCTACATATTGCATATAACCCATCGAGACTTAACAAAAAAACATTGATCCGTGTAGTCATCGGTAATTTTTGAGGAAGAAGGGAGCTACAAAATTTCTGAACAAAAATTGGTTAGAACTCTACTAATAAAAAATGAAGAACCAAAGTAAACCTGAAAAATTTGTCAGATCCCAGACTCGGTTTCATTTCGGGTAAAGAGAAAATCCAGTTTTTATAATATTCGAAAGGAATATTTGTTTCTACTACTCCGACGAAAAAATTTAACTGTAAAACGAAAATTTATATTTTTTATTACAATCTAACCAACTATGATGTAAAATTCCATTGACCTTGGTCTAAGATGTCGCCATATCCAACATAAAATGTTGAAGTTTCATGTAAAAAATTGGCCATTTTTTATCTACTCACCTAAATCCATAGGATTTGAAATGAATTTGCTATATCCGGGAACTTCTTCGTCGCTGACTGGTTTGGCAAAAACGGATAATTCGTCGAATTCCGATAATTTTTCGACTATACTGATCATAAACGCCTTCATCGGTTGAAGGCAAAGTTCAAAAAGGTCCATAGAAGTTTGAGTCTACGGAAAAGAAAGCCCGATGAAATGGAAATGTGAACATGTGAACCGTGTATACTCTAGTACAATTTCTCTTTTCCTTTGTTCTCTTTTCCGCAGTAGTTCGATCAATAATCGAGCTTTTTCTAA
This sequence comes from Romanomermis culicivorax, assembly GCA_963922205.1. Lineage (NCBI taxonomy): Eukaryota > Metazoa > Nematoda > Enoplea > Mermithida > Mermithidae > Romanomermis > Romanomermis culicivorax. Next base: position 430,076 of record CAWUHX010000237.1, on the reverse strand, counting down.
ATCGCGACGGATTTTCTTCCAATAGAAAATTTGTGTAGCGAAATCTTTGTTGTCTTGAACCATCTTCTCCTTGAAATGAAATGAATAGTATTTCTACTTAGCTACTACCTAACATTCTTGCTCAGTGCATCAAACCGCTGGGCATGAATCGTCTCGTGATAAAAAACGCGATTTTAGAGAAATTTATGGCAAAATTTGGTAACAGGCACTTAAAATCCAGAACATTCATAACTAACTTCTGCGTTTGACCGCTTCTGCTGGGTGACTTGCAACCGCCTCAGTAAGGGCACGCCGAATCTAGATTGTCGTTTCAACGTCCAATAAGCGAGAATTCGAATTAAAAATTCTTCTTTGCCGTTGAATTTCAAATCGGCATTCAACTCTTGAATCCTAAAAATTTAATTATAAGGCCCAGTAGTCAATGAAAGACTTTCACAAGGTCAACATGAGGAAAATCTTTTACGTTTTACCTATTTACATCAGAGAATACCAACCATTTCTAAAAATCAGATTTTCATTTGTCAATAATGATCTTGTTATGTGGAAATACATAGAGGGTGTAAAATTTTTACAATGGAAAAAGTACAATTTGAATCGCAGCAGAATTTCAACAAATTCACATCACCGAAATGCATGGACATTGAGCAACATTTTTTCACAAAATTGGTGCATCAATTTTGAATGGAATTCAGCTCGCCAAAACTTGTCTTGCATGGGTGACAGGTAGAGAACGCTCCCTGAATTTAACACAGAAGTTGACTTAATCGTCAGACTTGTCGCAGCTAGATTAATCGTTAATTGAAATTTTGATAACCAAATTCGAAGCGTAATCAGAATGAAACTCCATGTGTTTATCAGGTTTAATTTTCCAGACTTCATTTTTATTTCACTGACTTTTTGAAATTTCCAGGTTCGTTGGTTATTATAATGATTAGACAATTAGATGTCCATAATTTAGTTTTGAATACCTAAAATCACGGACAAAGTTCCTTCCATGTGCAAAACTCAAATGTTGGGATTAGAAATGTTATCTATTTTTTCTGATTTTTAATTTTTGATGGAGTGTACACACGAATCACCGAACTACCGTCATCATGCGAAAACCATTTTTATAAATCTGTATTTTATACTTCGCTTTCGAAACGATGGGTACAGAAACATTCGGCGACGTATTCCGTCGTCGATTTAACAAGCGTCGAGCTTTACGGATCCGGTTACGAGATTCTTCGCGTCTTTCTTCGGCCGTCAGTTTACGAGGTGCGTCGGAGCTAAAAATATTGCAAATTTAGAACTAAGTTCCGAGAAAATTATATGAATTCGAAATATATTCTTTCAAAAATCATATGGATCATGGAAAAGTCGGTAAGAACATTTTCGAATTAAATTTGACAAATTTTAAACGAAAGCAGGTGATGTAATCTTATACAAAATGAATTTAGTTACTGGACGGTTTCGGTTCATGGTACAAAGTATATAGATCGAAGTATGATCCCGAAAATGCTACTTAAATACGAACGTGGTAAAAAAAATTTTTTTTAAATTTATACTGCAATACTCTGGTATATCCACCGGGCATAATTTGGATAGAAATTGAAAAGCATGAACAGCAGCCGGGTCATGTTAAATAATCAATGATTATCTGGTGACTGTCCAATGAAATTTACTGACAAAGAAGAATTGGAGATTTGCTATAATAGCGACAGAGAAGAAAAATTCGCATTTTTTTATTTAGTGCTTAAAATATATGAGAAATAAATTCATTTTGATAGTTGATAAAATTTCCAACAAAAATGCAATTTTTAACGGATTCGGTTTCTCAAAAATCCATATTAGACTCCAAATTACAAACTTTTCCGCACAAAAACATATGCCCAACTTTATGGAAGTTTTTGTTCCGCCAAAAATAAATCCTTTCCGCTCTCTGACTAATTGACCGTAAATGTAACCAAAATAAAAAATTGTGAAGTTTTCAATGAAATATTTCAATGAAGAATGTCGGGGAAAAATTTACAACTTATTTGAAGATATACTCAGAATTAAGATTCGGCATATACCAGAGTAGAACTGCACTCAACTTCTATCAATGCGGCTTAAAACGACGATATTTTCATGTTCTGAACTTTACGAAAACTTTGAATTAATTTCAAATGCCGAACGGAATAATTTGATGCATTTAGAACCAGTATTTTCCACTGAAATGTATCGGTTTCGAACCCGCTTAACGCTTGCATTTATAATGAATATTATGGAAACATACCATTTTTGTATGAAAAGTTCTGAAAATGGACATAAAAAATATAATAGTTTTTTCAAATTACTGTTTAACGATCAAATCGTCCTCGTTGCCTTCGTCTTCGGGTTCGTGTGCGTCGCAAAATGCGGTTTTACGTACGGCGTACGACGACGCATTACTACATCCGCCGCCGCTTCCATCTTTAATCGGCTCGATTTTCATATACAACCCGGCCAACTGCGCGCAGGTGACGTGAAAAGCCGTATAGCACGACGGCTTGTGGCATTGGATACAAGCTCCGGCGTTTTTCTTTTGTTTGCAAATGAAACACGAAAGGCGCCAACGAGCGGGCGGAATTCGTTCGAATCCTTCTATTGGTTCTGTAAAAGTAGAAGGATTATTGCGATGCGACCTTAGAAAATTCAGGCTTTAAAATTTATCATGAACAACAAAATTGATTTAAGTGCAAAAAAACATTCATGAAATGGGAGAAATGAAAATTTTAAAAAATATCAAATTCATCTTGAAATTCCGAATTTCACCAATTACGTCATAGGCCGTCACACTAATGATTTCTTGAAATTTCCAAGATTTCAACGACAACAGAATCGTCAGTCCGGAATGGGCAATCAAAAAATTGATCAATTCAAAAAATGATGACTAAGAAACAAAATAGAATACACGAAGGTAATTTTAGCGTCTTAATGACTTATTAGATTGCCTTGACGGCAGAAATAATTTTCGACGCAAAAGAAATTGTCGAAGACTTTTGTGAATTGTGATTCCCTATGGAATTGCACACTCACAAAATTGATTCAAATCTCAAAAATCAACGATAAAAAATGAAAAAGCTGGAGACAATTAAGTCCAAGAACAAAAATAATTGTAGAGAGAAAATAAAGCCATGATGAAAAGACTTGAAATGCAGAAAGTAATTCTGAAGAACAAACAACAACAATAGTGACTTTTGACTTATAAAAGGTCGTATGGGGTTTTTGTGATCCTCGGAAATGATGAATTTCAAACGCGTACGTACAAAGAAAAAATGATCAGATAGAAGACCGAATTTGGCATTAATTTCTGAAAATGACATATTTAAACTGGCCACATATGTTGCGAACTAGATTTCCTATATTTTCGACTGAAAATTGGCTATAAAAAATTTATTAAAAATCGAAAAGCAAAATATTGGAAGAAAATAATGTTAAAGAAAACATGACAATTTTTGTAAAAGGGCCAAATATATTATAACATTCTAAAAAACTGACAAAACCAAATCACGCAGGAATATGCAATGCGCGAATTGGATTTTCGGCAGTAAAGACTTTTTGCAGGACTCTTGTGATTTATGGAAATTGTGAGCTAAAAACATTAACATAGCATCAATATCTCAAAATTCGTCGAGAAAAATATAAGTAAATAAATTTAGCGAGAAAATGAACATTTCGGTTAGAACATGGGATTTAGAAAAAAAATTGGGAAAACGCCACATTCAAAATATAACATGAATTTGCGATAGGAAAAGACGACATCAAGGTCGGAAATCTAGCAAGAGATAAAATCCTATATGGTCAGGCTAGTACCCCGAGCCGTGACTCGGCGGGGGTGTATATTAGACCGGCTCCCTGAATACAATACGCGTACAGCGATGTCTGTACAACAAATCACTTATTTCCTAGTAACTTGAGCTATTTCACATCTTCAACTTATAAAATGTGTATCAATGTTTTTTCACATCAAATTCCAAAATTGTTGAGCTTTTCGAAACTTTTTTTAAAGCAAAATTTGGGAAAAACTACTTACTGCGCAATCCGCATAATTACAAAACAGTTTTGCGGCGCGAGGTGCCACGAAATTTTACGGTCTTTTGATTTTACAGCTTGGAGGAACGTTTTCTAACCATGTAGTATCGACTAAACGCCTTCCACCTTTGCACGAAGATTACCACAAAGATCTGCGCACGGAGCCAAAAGCGTTTGTCTCGTACCGAAAACCAGTGATGCCTTGCAGCTGTCAGTTTTCCCAATTTCACTCACCAAAATAAGCCATGCAGTCTGTGGATACCCTAAACGTACTTTTCTCAAACTGACCATACACAATCAAAAAATATAAGTCAATAGCTATACTTCTAAAAAGTACCCACACACCCATTTCCTACAAATTGACTTACTCATTAGAACACTTATCAAAATTTTGTATACCAGTAAGTCATTTTTCTCCCATTTTACTCGATCAGTAAGTCATTCTTACCGGGGTTGTGAAGTAATTTCCAAACCTAAGATCGGGGTAATACCTCCTGTCCCCTTATGGGATGGTCTGGATAGGAACAACAGTTATTTTCGACAATTTTCTCAAGACTTTAGAGGCTGTGAAATCAGGCGCTAAACATAGTTAAAAAATTAATCAGAATTTTGAAAATCATCGAAGAATGGAAAATCAAAGTATAAGAACAAAATAAACTTATATTTAAAAATAAAAATTTCAACCTAGACTAAATTCAGCAAGAAATTTAGGGAAAATGATATGAGCTGAAGTCCGCGAGGAAAAGTACCATTACTGATTTATAGTAAAATTTGCTTAGTATTTTTATGATTGAGGGGAATCGTTGACAGAATAGGTAAAAAAATTCATCACAATTGCAGAGCCATCGACGGAAATAAAAACTAAATGAAGATGAAATAAAAAAGAGACAAAATTCTGAAAATAGCAAATTGATATTACCTAAAAATACTGTGTTTGCGAATTGGATTTCGGGCACCCATATAGCGCAAACGACGTGGGCCCAACGACCGTCACTAGTTTGTTTGAAAGCTCCGCCGCGATTTGGGCATAAAACACAATCAACGGCTTGAGACGGCGACAACTGGCAACGTCGGCATAGCCATTGGCCTTCGGGTATGTAAGGGACACCGTAGCATTCCTTAAAGTGGTCTTTGAATAGATTATTTTTTCTCAATAGTTATGTGAACAAAATTTTTCGAAAATGCTTTTAGATCTAACTTAATGCAATCAGCAAAATAGATAAACACTTTCCCGATTGAACTTGAAGTTTTGATGCTTCATCCGTACCTGGTGAACAGACAAATTGCACATATCGCAAAACAGGATCGCGTTTAAATTATCGCATTCGCCGTCTAAGCAAACGCAACAAACGGCGTCTTCGTCGAATAATTGTGGCTGATTGCCGGACGGCGATTGATGACGCCCCGTCGAAGCGAAATGACAAGATTTTTCGAAAAAGTCCATAATTTTTTCTAAAATCGATTCAGAAACGGGCGGTAAATGGTCGCGTTCCCTAGATTCGTTAATTATCGATAGCCAAACGTAATCCTAACAAGAATGTCGAGTGTGAAGTGATAATTATTAATTAAGTTTCTAATAACTATACATTTATTGTCAAAATTCATTTTAATTTATAGTAATAAAATAGGAAACAATCTTTTCAGAAATATTTTCATGAAAAATGAGTGGATCGAAACTCAAAATTCTGTTAGGAGACCATTCAATATTTTTTCAATATTAAATTTAAAAATCGATCTTAACAAAAGTTTTAACTGATGCAAAGAAGCTTGCTCAATCGGCCTGAGCGGTTAAACTGGAATTTTGTAAAGGAGTGACCATTCGAGTTATGTTGCTATATGTTTCAGAATACTTCTGCGGTTATCTTATATTTCATCTAACGAAGCATAACATTCGATGAATTAGTATGAAATATAAAATGGACAAACGTCAAAGGTCCGAAACTTCTCCACATAAAACTTTAAGGACTACTTTACATAAGTGTAAACTTCTATTAGTTGAATAGTAAATTACTGACTGCACACTAATTTGTGATCGGAGTCATATAATTAGCTGGTACATTTTGTGCATTGAGCCAGAACTGCGTTTTCAAAACTAAAAAGCTAATGCCCGATACTTTTCAAATTTTGAAGAATGCGCTTTCCAAAGAGGGCAAAAAATCACTCGACAATTCTATTACTTACCTCTTCGTCCATATCGTATTCGACTTCGTCTTCTAATTCTTCAATAGGTTTTTCGATGTATTTAATATAAGATTGTGGCATGGGGGACGCTTTAACAGGCGAAAATTCGTCCAATATTCGAAAATTCGCTTCGGGGATTTTTTCTGAAACATCGAAATTAATGTTTTGGTACAATGTTTGAAGGTAACATCTTTACTCGGCGACTGTTTAGGCGAGGTGGGGGACGAGGGTTCGGCGGGAATACTTTCGATTAGCTCCCTCAGCGTTTTCAACGGTTTAGCGTTCGCATCGTTATTTACGAATATAACCTAAAATGAAAAATTATTTGTATCGATTTTGTTATAGAATTGCTAAGATTTTCGACAGAAATGATGAAAATTAGAAAATTGTATACAAAAGTAGGAGGCAAAAAATTTTCATGCCACTTGGCAGAAGCTGTAAAAAATTTACCTCTAAAGGCTCCAGCACGTTAATTTTATACGTTTTACCGTCTCTTAAACTTTCGTATTCAAATATTTTTTGGTTTTTGTCCGTTGTATTTTGTTGCTCGTTGTTCGCCGATCTGCCGCCTGACGTCATAACCGACCCGTTGGCATCGATGGCGCTATTTTCGTCGGGTCCCGCTGCCGTTTCGTGTTGTTTAGCGTTCATCAAGTGCGCTTGTATACCCGAGAAACTTTTGTAGACGCGACCACACCCGGCGACGGGGCATTCGTAGGGAGGTTTGGTGGCGCGCAGATTGTCGATAAATGTTCGCCGTTCGAGTTCATTCATGATGGACGAGTGAGTTTGACAAAGTGAAATAAATATAGATTGTTATTTGGAGGAAATATCTAAAAAAACACCGATTAATTATTTTTATAAAATCATTCCAAACGGCATACTCCGCTGAAAACGGACTTATTTATAGCCCGAAGCGATGGAAAAATTGATAGACATTCCCGATTCAATGTTCGATAATGAATATTTTCAAAGAGATCAGGTTTCAAAGACAATTTTCTGCTAAAAATTGACCACTTTCTAACGTAAAATTAGGATTTTCAATAACTTTTGTTCGTACACGCAACTGAGCCCCTGGCTGGTCTGAGGATCGGAGCAGAGAACGTCATGGAGAGGGGTATGAGGGGGTATTACCACTACCTAAAGTTCTTAAAATCGATCACTGGCTGCCTAATTTTGAGACAAAACGACGTGTATAGTGGACATTTAGCTACACTACCCTGCAAATTTTCAATTTTACCCCTACGTGAGAAATCTAACCTTGAAGACCTCTTGATCGGAGTGAAGCGACAGATATGTGGGTGGTCTCATCAATTGCCAAAAATCTTAAGTAGAGGCTTTGTTTTGCACACAGGAACAAAATGACTGCGCAACCAAATTTTTCCTGTCAAGTTGCACAGTGCAATTTGAAGCCTGACCGCCCTTTCGATTAGGTTATAGGGTTTCCTGTCCGTAGATGAATTTTTATGCGTTATAAAATGGAAAATAGTAAAAATTTCCCCGGATTTCAATCATTTAATAGTTTTTCTAGTGCGCGGTTAGAAAATGTCATTCTAACTCATACATGTAATTGTGGGGTTAAGTGCTATGGGAACGCCCCCCCCCCCAGAAATCGTCGACCATATGGCTAGCCATTAGCCCATACTTTTTGGTCGGAAAAATACTGAAAAATGTCAATTTTTGAACAAAAAATGGTTAAAAATGTGAATTATCTTGGCGCTTCGCGCCATAAATAAATTTTTTCGGTCTTTTTAGAAAAAATTACCATTTTTAGAGCTATTTTTCGGACTTTTTTTCGTGAAAAAATCGAATTTTTTCCCCTTGAGAGACTCTTGCCCCAAAATTTTGGGAATTACTGACCCCCGGCCCAAAAAAAGTCGCCCGACCCCCCACCTCCCAGACCTCGGGGCCCCGTTACATGTATGTTCTAGCTCATGCTAATAGCTTTTAATTATCAGCATATTATGGATAAATGTTTGATAATGTGTGTTTTTTTTGACGAATTTGACGAAAAGCAAGATTTTCCTCGGTTATTCTCCCAAATTTTTTTTGCGATCTCAACATTTTGACATTCGTGTGATTAGAATATTTTGAGTTCAAGTAGAAATTATTGCTAGTTGAAGAATCGAAATTCTTGGCTTTCCTCTAGTTTTTGAGTTGTAGTCTGCCCGTTTATTGAATTCCCTGAAAAATTAAACCTTCTGTCGTGGAAATAAAAGTTGAAAAGATTCATTTTCTAGCGTTCTAGAATAAGAAAAATTGTTGGCTCTACGCGCCGAACAAGTTACTCATATCAAGCTTTAAATTTTATATTCTAAAACGCTGTAAAATAAATCTCTCCAATGGATATTCGTGAATAAAAGTTCTAAAATTACAGTCTAGAATAGTGATGGACCGATAGCCAAAAATTTGCCATCGGCCGATGCCGATGCATCGGCCAGGGTCACCGATGGCATCGGCCGATGGCCGATTGCCGATGCATCGGCTGTAACACGTACAAAATGCAACCTGAAGTTGCTACACTGTAGTAAATTTAAAATTATTATGAATTATTCACAAAGTTGTACAGATATTTTGAACATTCAATAATTAACAACATTTCCTTCATCCAATTTGTCATCAACAACGGCATCTGTTGTACTACGACATGTATGAACCTGGCCTGTGCAAAAAAAACCCTGCTTCTAGCTCATAGCTTTTGGGCATTACCTGTAAGAGGTCCGACCAGTTGGAGAGGGGGTAAATCCGAAATTTGGGCGGAGGGGGTCGAAAAAAGTCGAAATTTTTCCCAAAAAAAGGCCAAAAAACCTTTTTTGCAAATTTTTATAATTTTTTCCAAACTGGGGGAGGGTTGGGGGCAGTGTTTTTTTTGTGCCAAAACATGGTTTTTGGCACAAGAAAAATTGGAATGGCACAAAAAATTTTGAGCGTTTGTGCCAATTGACACAAAAATTTTGGCTGGTCAAACATTAAATTTCCTTGATTTTTAGACGTTTTAGGGGCTGAAAATGTGAGAAATTTTCGGCGCTTCGCGCCGAGTCAGCGAATATAATGTTTTCTATTCGTACATTTGACCCGAACGCGAACGATTTCCCTTCGAACAGTGTATTAGTATCGTTGCAGCAAACTCTATAGGCTGTCATTGTCAACGACTGATGAATGAAAAGAAATTCTAAATATTCTGTGTTCATTCAGTCAGGTTCGGATTTAAAACTGGAATTCTCACTTTTTGTGTTTGATTGATTCAAATAGAATAATAGAAAAATCGATATCGTTAGTAATGGTACAATGTTTCGACCGAAAATTTACACAATTTTCGACTTTATTTTCTCTAGTCTTTGTTGATATTCATATTCGTAGTCAAAAATTCAGTTTGAATTTCAGTTTGAAGTTTGAATCGGCAACAATCCATACGTTAGAGATCTTGGTATACTTATCTCCCAGAATTTAAATTTCAGGGATCACCTCAATCATATAATTAAAAAGGCTTTCCAACGGAGCTATTTGATAATGAAAACATTTACTTCTCGTAACGCCTCTAATCTTATCCGTGCCTTTACAGTTTATGTTAGACCAATATTAGAGTATTGTTCCACTGTTTGGAATCCCTATTATGCTTCTGATATCGACTTAGTTGAAAATGTTCAGAGGAGGTTTACTAAGCGAATTTTTGGTTTTAAGTGTGAACTTTCCTATGACCAGCGCTTATCAAAACTGGGTATAGAACGCCTAGAAGTTCGTCGACTGTTATCTGCATTAAATCTCATGTTCCAAATCTTTAAGAACCAATCCTGCCTTAAACCATCAGATTTTTTCATTAGCAGCAATTCTGACTGTACTAGCCGTAAAAATGACCACAAACTGATTACTGGCAAAGCCAAAACAAATGCAAGGCTTTATGATTTCTCCAACAGATATGTCAACATATTGAACGACATCCCAAATGATGTTATTAGTTCTTCCAATCTACAGGCCTTTAAAACTATGGTGTCAAAAATAGATTTTTCAAGGTATCTTGGGAGGGGGGGCGCGTTAGTTCTGTTACGCATAGTAACCTGCGCTTCCTATTACTTGCAGCGTGATTTACTGTAATCATTTTTCGCCTATCGTCACATCTTTAATATGGTTTTTTTCGCATTTTGTTTACTATTAGTAAAAATTTTGTATATTTTTTTCTTTCCTTGTAATTACCGCTGAAATTATATCTATTTCCATCGACTGTCATCGTTGTTTATTTTTTCTAATGCAAGTAATAAATAATTTCATTCATTCATTCATTCATTTATTCAATCAGTTTGAATTTCTTGAACAATTCCGGAGTTAATTAAATTTTCTCAGCATCCATTTTTTTTTTGAGTCATCGTGAACTATTTTCCTACACAGTTTTTTCTTATCTCACTGACCTGCACTATTTTTTTCCCCCCAAATCGTGTTTTTTCGGGAAAAAAAATTCGGAAAGGGGAAAAAAATTTTGGGCTCTTTCCCCATTTGGGGAAGAAAATTTTGGGGATCGGATACAGAAAGATGCATTTTAGAATGTCATAATCTCAAAATTTTCCGGCGCTTCGCGCCGTTTATAACTTTAATAATCATTACTATGCATTACTTAGCTCAGGCGCGGCTTTTAGCACGTCTACATTCATTTATCATATAATCTATAATAGTTTTCATCATTTTGAACGTATTATCTCATGTTTTCATTGGTAATCTTCAATATTTTATCATGATATTTAATGAAGATTCGCATTTTTTCCTTTTGAGAAAGATCAGTACGTCAAGTCTCCAAGCTTTTTGATGCGATTATTTCTTTTCTAACGTGAAATCAATTCAAACGCTTCATGGAAATATCTTTCGGAAATTTATACCCTGCATACTTATATATTTTCGACCAAGTATGAGAGTTTACAAATAAATTATACTGGTTTTAAAATTTTTCAAGTAAAATTCTAGAAATTACGACTTTTGAACACAAAATTCAAATCTAATTCTTGAAATAAATGTTCGGAAAATTGATTTTCCAGCGTCGCAGAATATCAATACCCAAAAAATTTTTCCGGCGCTTCGCGCCGGAAACATTAACATCCATTTTGGGTTCTCACTTGTCATCATAGAGAACCTAACCATCGATTTCTCATTTAATTCTCAGAGTCATTATGCTTTTGGATAGTTTGCTTGAAAATTTGTTCCAATGCTTGTAGATTAAACTTTGAACTCGAAAATTTAAATTTTTTCCTCAATTTTAATTAATTAATGGGTCTAAAAACACCAGCAGGCTTGAAAACATACCTGTACTTGGGGGGTTGGGGGGGACCTCCCCCCCAACTCGGCCAACCCTGTACCCAAAATCATTCCCCCCCCCCAATTTGGAAAAAAAAAATTTTTCAAAAAAGTGTATGTTTTTTGGCCTTTTTTGGGAAAAATTTCGACTTTTTCCTACCCCCCCCCCCCCCCAACTGCTCGGAGGTCTTACAGGTATGCTTGAAAAGGCTCAAAAACACCTAAATAAAGCGTCTGTGAGCATTTATAAGCGAAAAAAACGACTTCGGGAAAATGGGGAAAAAAATTTTGATCCCTTTCCCCATTTGGGGAAAAGGCCTGGGGGAAAAAAACAGTGCTGACATGGTCAGCTGAAAAATAGGTATTTTTACAAAAAATTAATGCGTCAAACGTTAATTTTCCATCAAACTTTTTGGCCTAAAACTTTTCCGCAGTTTTCAGTATGTTGCTAGTAGAAAAAAATTTTTTGTGCCATTGGCACAAATTTTTTAGGCCTCTTGTGCCAATTGGCACAAATGTCCGTGCACAAAAAAAAACGCTGGTTGGGGGCACTGTTTTTTTTCCCCCCAAATCGTGCTTTTTCGGGAAAAAAAATTCGGAAAGGGGAAAAAAATTTTGGGCTCTTTCCCCATTTGGGGAAGAAAATATTGGGGATCGGATACAGAAAAGATGCATTTTGGTGCATTTTAGAAGGTCATAATCTCAAAATTTTCCGGCGCTTCGCGCCGGTTATGACTTTAACAATCATTATTATGCATTACTAACCCCTGGCGGGGCTTTTAGCATGTCTACTTTCATTTATCATATAATCTATAATAATTTTCATCATCTTGAACGTATTATCTCATGTTTTCATTGGTAATCTTCAATATTTTATCATGATATTTAATGAAGATTTGCATTTTTTCCTTTTGAGAAAGATCAATACGTCAAGTCTCTAAGCTTTTTGATGCAATTATTTCTTTTCTAACGTAAAATCAATTTAAATGCTTCATGGAAATATCTTTCGGAAATTTATACTCTGCTACTCATATATTTTCGACCAAGTATGAGAGTTTACAAATAAATTATACTGGTTTTAAAATTTTTCAAGTAAAATTCTAGAAATTACGACTTTTGAACACAAAATTCAAATCTACTTCTTGAAATAAACGTTCGGAAAATTGATTTTCCAGCGTCGCAGAATATCAATACCCAAAAAATTTTTCCGGCGCTTCGCGCCGGAAAGATTAACATCCCTTTTAGGTTCTCACTTGTCAACATAGAGGACTTAACCATCAATTTCTCATGTAATTCAAAGTCATTATTCTTTTGGATAGTTTGCTTGAAAGTTTGTTCCAATGCTTGTAGATTAAACTTCGAACTCGAAAATTTCAATTTTTTCCTCAATTTTGATGAATTAACGGATCTAAAAACTTCAGAAGGCTTGAAAAAGCCCAAAAACACGTAAATAAAGCGTCTGTGAGCATTTTTAAGCGAAAAAAACGACTTCGGGAAAATGGGGAAAAAAATTTTGATCCCTTTCCCCATTTGGGGAAAAGGCCCGGGGGAAAAAAACAGTGGTTGGGGGGGTCGGGTCTTATATGGTTGGCCAAGTTGGGGGCCCCCAGGTATGCTTTTCGGCCAAAGTTATGGAGGTTTCGAACAAATTAATGGTTTTAAAATCTTTTGAATGATAAATTTCTAGAAATTACGATCTCTGAACACAAAATTTAAATCTTAATTTTTTATATGATCAGAATGATTATCAGAATGCTTGAAAAAGCTCAAAAACACTTAAATAAAGTGTTTATGAGCATTTTCAAGCGAAAAAAACGAGGATTTTTACATAGATACATTTCTTTCGAAATTTTTTTCCTCAAAAGACCCCATTTGATGAAAAAAACGGTGCCGCAAATGCTTTCTCCAAAAATTACCCGGGATTTTAGCAACAGTAAACTTGTCTTTTCCTCATATAATGTTCAAAAAACAACAACCTGCGTTTAACATCAATTCTGATGATACGTTTTTTACATCAAATAATATTTAACACTAACGTTATCTCCTTGAAAGTTAAGTGCGGCTATTTCTAGTTTTAACACTCCATTTCAGTTTTTCACCCCATTTAATAAGTCTAATGCAAAAACTGACCAAAATTTTAAACAACGTATTCAACAATTGTACGATCCGAATCGAGCCGGCTCTCATCGAATTCGCGCGGCCGCCGGCCGAAACACAAATTTTTTTGACCAATACGGGTGGTAGGAAGGTGGTCTGTTCGGTAAGTCGAGGATAAGACCAAGATCGGCAAGTTACAATTTTCAAAATTGGGAACTTTGTCACAGTGATCACGTATCTATGTAACTTTCGTATGCATATTTTTACGACGTCAGCAATAGATCATGTAATCTCGAATTTTGATTTCCACTAGGATTCCATTTATTTTGAAACGGTCCATGAAAGCAAGTTTAGTACGGCGGAAGAAAGCTAGTGAGCTTATTACTGTAGTCAATAAAGAAAAAAATTTTGTCAGTGTGCGGCAAACAGATCAGCCGAAAATTAATTTAAAAATCAAATCACAATCCCATGTTCAAAATTTCTAAAGTAGCATTCAGATTTCGATGTAGTCCCGGCCGAAACAACAAACATGTTTTCCAATGAGATTGGCTTTAGCCATTCACATGAAGAAATTTCATCGTTTTTCTACAGAATACATTTTCCACAGTGTGAAAATTGTGTACCTAATTGAACCTTTCAATTCGCATGGGCTGTAGTCTTACTCAAAAATATTGTTTTAATGTCTTGCTGACGTCATTCATAATTTACTGTATTGATTTCGGTATTCTCTTATCAATTTTTCCGTTAATTATAGTTGAAAGTGACCGAATTCGATTGTTTGCGAGCCAGTCCCATTAAATTCTATTTAAATCCGCAAGAGAAGAAGAAAGTAAAGTTGCAATTTCTACAGTACGACTCGGAAGTGTTCACATTATCGAAAACCGAAACCAATGGGAAATATCCTTTGTGGTTCGTTTTTGCTTTGGGTAAGTGGGTTCCATTGTCGATGGGCAAACGGTAAACCTGCGTTGAGATTCTTTATGACTTTTTAACACTTGACAGAAACGAACAAAAAAATTTCCATCGCGCGACTAGATATACAGTAAACTTTTGATCTTGCTGACTTCATTGGTTTTTCACTCAACAGCGCAAACGCACGAATATAATCCGCTAGAGGACCACATTTTCGCCATGGAAGACTCCTGTCCGGCCGACTATTGCCGCATTGTGCCCGACGACCAATGGACTATGCATATTTTGGACGTCGATTTGCCGCCCGAAGTGACCAAAGAACCAGCCAAGAAAAGGCCCAAAGAGAGTTACGCTGAAGTTATTTTACCGTTAAATAAGAAAAAGTGATGATAACATTCTTCGTTCATTTTTTGACTAACCGTCAAAATTATATAACTATCGATTAAAATATTTACTACAGTAAATTTCAACTTTTCTGGTGTTTAGATTTGAGGTAAGAACAATGAATGAAGAAAATAAATGTACATATACGTACGGCTACCAAAACGTGGTAAAAATATATAGCCTTAGTAAATGCAGCGTATCTCGTTCAAGTCGCGATAAAAAACAGCGTCGGCTTTTGTTTGATTCGCAAGGTCTTGTGCTTCGAGAAAAGCTGCAGATAGTGTTTGGTATACTGTTGTAGTCAGCGCAGAAAAATCAAAATTTTCGTCCGGCGCTAAATTTTTTCGTTTTTTTCCGATTTTTTTTTTGTTTTTTCGCGCCCAAGGTAGATTTTGCCATGGAATTCGACTAATGCAATCGAAAAGCGCATCGATTTTTCATGAGAATGCTTTTCCTCTCATCGAATTACCTTTTTTTGATATGCTTGTGACCGAAAAAAGATGAAATGAAGTATGCATTGCTTGTTCAATTACCGCGCGTGCGCACATTATACTGTATTACAATAAAAAAACACGGTAATTGAAGTTATTGACGTAATTGAAGGCTATTTGTTAGGAAAAAATAGGAATTAGAAAAATTTTTCGCACATATTCTCACTTAATGAAAAAAATCCGGAAATCAAGATCGTGATGCGTTGGAAATTTGAAATCTCAAAATCCGGCGCATCGCGCCACAGCCCTGGTCATTTGCTTAACTTTTTCTGCGCAGAGCAGCGAATATTTTTTTAGCCGTGCGAGATTTTTTTTGACATTTCCCGCATCGGACGGAAAGTATTTTTAAAAGAGTTATCGAGTTGAGTTGAGAGCTTAGTCATAGTTTACAGTCGCCGGTTGATCGATTCCTAACATACAGTCAACAACGATATAGTCTTGACACGAAATTCTGCATGCGTACTTACTTCCAGCTTTTTTGCGTTACAAGCATTTGAAAAAAACAGACTATAGCATAATGTATTTTTGAAAAACTAACGTTTTTTTGGCTTTTCAAATTATTTTACACAATGCCTAAATAAAGCGTCAAAAATTATTGACAATTTGTTCTTTCCGAAGTATATGTGCCGACGAATCCTGTTCCATCCGATCTGTTATCCTTTAAAGTAAATAAACGACAGTTTGTATCAGACATGCACGGCTAAAATGTTCCAGAGGGAGGGTCCTCGGACTTTGGGCTGTTGGTGGGTGAGCAAAAAAAACATAAAAAAGTTCCACAAGCATGATTTTCATACGAAATATGCATCAAAAATATCGAAAAATTGTCTTCGAAAAAGTTCAGGGAGGGGTGTTTGACGATTTTTTCAG
The DNA here is from genome assembly GCA_963922205.1 of Romanomermis culicivorax. Taxonomy (NCBI): domain Eukaryota; kingdom Metazoa; phylum Nematoda; class Enoplea; order Mermithida; family Mermithidae; genus Romanomermis; species Romanomermis culicivorax. The sequence continues at coordinate 413,832 of CAWUHX010000237.1, read as the reverse complement.
GCCAGATAGGGGTGTTCAGGGTTTCGGGTAGGAGGGTTTACCTACCCTTGACCCTCATATGTGCATGTATGGTTTGTTTGAAGTTTCCATAGACAAAAGTACTCAAAAACAACCAGAAAAAAAGATATTGGGTCGATTCGACCCCACAGACGACGTTAAGAGTAAAAATCATGGTTTCAAGATCACCATTTTTGGACACTGCGTGATCAAATCGAAACTTGAATGCGATAAATAGTAAGGTCACTGTTCTAAAAACAAATTTGTCAAAGATTTACTATACCCCATTCATTTTTAAATAATCGATGCAGACGATCATTTGAAAGTAAGTTCAATAGGGAAAATACTAGTAAGCTTATCACTGTAATCAACGAGAAAAAAATTTCGTCAATGCAGCGAAATCTCTGAAAATTTCCTCATATGACCTTTAAAGTGGTCAAAATTTCTAGAGTACATTTCCTTTCGAGTACTCGTAAGCATATTTAGCGTTTTTCTGCAGTATAAAGCTTTTAACTGAGTAAAAATTTCGCGTCAAAATGAACCAATTTTTTGGGTTTTCGCCTGCGTTTAAGTTTAAAAATTCGTTTTATCAGCATTTCATATATAATACAGAAAACAATATTTTTTAAATTTCAGAATGCATTTATTACGACAGTAAGAATACAGTAAGACATTGTATCGCTCGAACTTTCCAGATTGTGGACCACACTGATCAATTATTGAAACTTTCCAACTGTCTCCTCACCGGTTTACTGTAGCTAAAGGTTGTGCTAAGTTTTAGCCAGATTAGATTGGAAAATTGTTTCACGGGATTGTCTGACGTCGGCATGGGAGTACGGAAAAAATAAAAATTTTCAACTTCAAAAAACATACAGTAACAACAAAAGCTTTAGTGTAAATATAAACAACTTTTCGTCATTTCTTGCCAAAAATACTAAAAAACGATTGAGCACCGTTTAAAAAACTATCGCCCCATGTTTCCAGTTTATTCACCACTGGTTGACCATTAAAACTTTGCAACAGTCCTCTGACCGGGTTACTGTAGCAAACGGCGGCCGATTTGTTAAAAGTGGAGAAGTTTTCTTTGAAGCAAAGGCTGGCGGTCAAATCGCAATTGAAAGCGCAATTAGGACACGGCGATGATTCTACAAATAATACGTAAGTACGAAAACATGGAATATCTTTGAAGTCAGCAAGGGATTAGGGTCGAAGCAGAATCAAAGAATCAAAATGGTTCCATTGACAAGTCACGTGATTTCAAGTTGATCCGTTTTCAAATTTTTATCGATGAAAAATCGGGTTTTATCGATGAAAAATCAATGAAAAATTTCATAAGCATGGTTGCAATAAAATACAAGACCCATAGTGCCAAATTTTTCATTATGAGATTTTTGAGGGTTCACAAATTTTCAGTTTCATATGACATGGTAGTAGAAAATAAGAAAGATATGAAAGTTAAACTGAGGCATACCTGTGACGTAAGCTGTTCCTTGAACTTCATCGCATATCACTGTATAACTCTGCAGAAAGTATAGATCAACGCATCGACTTTTGCATGATTTGTAGCACAGGGCATGTTCCTTGCAGCACCTGAAGAAAAATCGACAATAAGAAAGGTCAACTTGCCAGAATGTTGCATTTTGCTTCAAACTCCAGGGAGTTTTCCTGGAAATCCATGTTTTTGTGGTCCAAAACATGCGCCGTGTCCAGGCTGTAGCTTACATATCGATGGCGTCAACGGGCAAATACTCCCGACCGCCGCTAAAACCGCAATGGCAACCGTAGTGGTAAAATTTGAAAGGATTTTGACCAGTGATACATTGGATAACTTGACGAAAGTCGAGGAGATTGGCTAAAAAGCACTGAGAAGGATCATAATCAATTTTTTAATGTGGGCATTTCATTCATGGCATTTCCTGATGAAAATGCCGGTTCAAAATAAAAAAGACTTCAGGAGACTCACAATGACTAGCCGAAAAAGTGCACAGTAAGACGACTACAAATGAAGCTTGAGCATCCATGTTAAACTTTTCAATATACAAGCATGGAGGACGGATATCGGGGAATTAGAATGATGGGGCAAACGAAGAATCATACAACTTCATAAGAACAGGTTCTTAGGTCAACAAGAATGTATTTTTCGTCACAGAAAACACGAAAAAAGACAAGAAAAGACTACTGTATAACGAACTCGTTGCACAGAAAGGACGCCATGGCCTCCTCCATGGGGTCACATGTTTAGGCAAGGGTAATCACTTGAGTTGACAAAAACTAGTCTGGATAATCCGGTCAAAAATAGAATTATTCAACTTGAAATTGTTTTTTATATCTTGTCGTAAACTGTAATGTTGATGGTATCTTCTTTTCCTTTCCTTTCCTTTCCTTTCCTTTCCTTTCCTTTCCTTTCCTTTCCTTTCCTTTCCTTTCCTTTCCTTTCCTTTCCTTTCGTTTCCTTTCCTTTCCTTTCCTTTCCTTTCCTTTCCTTTCCTTTCCTTTCCTTTCCTTTCCTTTCCTTTCCTTTCCTTTCCTTTCCTTTCCTTTCCTTTCCTTTCCTTTCCTTTCCTTTCCTTTCCTTTCCTTTCCTTTCCTTTCCTTTCCTTTCCTTTCCTTTCCTTTCCTTTCCTTTCCTTTCCTTTCCTTTCCTTTCCTTTCCTTTCTTTTCCTCGCTCCAAAGTTCATATTGCAGCTCAGGAAACTAGGATCAGCATTGTGGGATTTTTGCTCGTTCCACTAATTTCATTCATCAGAATTATATCTGCCATTGTTTGTGGGAAAACTTTTCGGTTTGTGGTACAAGAGATACTAAAGACTCTAGTATGGGAACTAAGGCTCAAGTTCCAATGTCACCAAGGCCAAGGTGCATCGACTAAGGAATCTTTGATATTTAGAAGTTTTTTTCTGTTATGACAATGTCGAGTATGAACGTGAAAATTTGAGTAACGTGGAAGCTCGTTAACTCATTCTTTGAACACATAGGAAGAAAACAAGGCGACTCGTGTGATTTTCTGGTGTACGCGGTCTTGTAATACATATAAAAACTAGTTAATTAGAAAATGCCCCGATGGGGCAGAAAAAAGGAGAATATACTTGCTTCGGCAGTTGCCATGGTAGAAAAAGAAGTGGACTAGATTTTTGAGAACTTGGGTCAAAGTTGGAAAAAATTCACTTTCTTTATATTGGATTTTCATTTTTTCTCAAAAAAATTTTCTATGTCTGTGAAAAAGTATTTTCTGCAGCATCGTGCATTCTGACCTTCAACTGGCATCAACTACAGTAAAATTTTTCTATATGAAAATTATATGCACCTGACTTCAAGTGTAAAGAAATGGTAGACCGATAGGATTCTAACTGCGGACCAATTCAAAACTCCTGCCTTTCACACTAGCTGAAAAATAGTGAGGGAGGCATATTATAATCATTTTCAGAACTATAAAGGAACCTGAGGTTCGTTGCACTAACCCAACATGAGGATAATCTCAACACCGGGATTAAATTGATGAACCTGAGTTTAAGCTATTCACAATGTCCAAATTATATTCTTCCAATGCACAAATCATACTCACTTCAGGATTAACTAAAACTGAGGTTTAAGTTCGGGTTTGGGAATTGCAGAAATTTTTATATTCATTTGCTTTAGAGATAAGAAAATTATGCGAAAATTTTAGTGCAATCCGACAGCTCAAGCTGGGGATAATCTCGACGTTGAGCTCGTTATGATCCCGATGACATTCGAATTATACTGAACTTGAGATCAAACCGAGTGGCCTTTTTGTTTGAGATTACCTTGAGCTTGAGCTCAGACCCTTTTAGTGCAACTGGGATTTGGTTACAGTCATTGGGCACCGATCTGTAAATGGGATTCAGCCATGCATATATTAGGGGTGTGCGCCAAATCCAGTATCTGGTTCTCCCCGACCCTAATTGGAGTGACAAAGATGGGTGAAATTGCTTCCCATTTGCAATCCCACAAAAAGCGCTTTTTCTGCAAATTTCAGTTTAAATCTGTGAATGATGCTCTCAAAAACTGTGAATGATGCTATTTTGTTCAATAGTCAAATAGAAGAGAATAAATTTGTTTCTAGCTTGCAATCGGTAGAACTTACAGAGTGAATTCTATGCGATATTTCATATAAAATGAGTGAATGAAACGTATCTTGCACAATCAATTTAGTTCTTAGAAGACTTTGTGCTGTAGCTCTTTTTCTAAAAACGCTGAATGGGATTTTATAAGCCACTTTCCCACATGATTCCTTTTGTTGACACCAAATTCAGTAAAAATGTTTAACACAGTTGGAAGCAAACATGTGTGAGAGGGGACATGGGGATACAAACTTCCACAAGGGTTTTGGAACTGGAAAATTTGTTATGCAAAAAATTTTTTGGTCAACTTTTTCTGAATTTTTTGTCTCAAAAAATTCTAAAACACCAAGGTCCACGCCTGTACCCTCCTAAAAATTTCAGAGATGCACATGCTTGGTTGGAAAGCGTGTTCATGCACTCAGCTGCAGAATATACTTTTTCACAGACATAGACAATTTTTTTGCGAAAGAATGAAAATCCAATATAAAGGAAGTGAATTTTTTCCAACTTTGACCCAAGTTCTCAAAAATCTAGTCCACTTCTTTTTCTACCATGGCAACTGTCGAAGCAAGTATATTCTCCTTTTTTCTGCCCCATCGGGGCATTTTCTAATAAACTAGTTCACCTCTTTTTAGTGGGTCTCAACCATGCACGAAAACTTTCATAGAAACGCATTGAAGTTTTAAATTTGGTCATCTGCACTTCAAAAAAACAATTAAAAAAACTTCAAGCAACGAATTCTCACATCCGGCAAAAGTAAAGGATGTGTAAACCGCATAGTTACTTAAACAATGTTGTAAAGATACTGAAAATACTGAAAATTTTCCATGTCTGTGAAAAAGTATATTCTGCAGCTGAGTGCATCAACACACTTTCCAACCGAACATGTGCATCTCCGAAATTTTGAGGAGGGCACAGGGGTGGATTTTTTGGCGTTTTTTGTGACAAAATTAAAAAAAGTTGAACAAAAAATTATTCTTCATAACAAATCTTCCAGTTTCAAAACCCTTGGTGAAGTTTGTACTCCCCCATGTCCTCGCTCTCACACATGAGTGTTTCTAACTGAATGAGCTTTTTTCTAAATTTAGTGTCAATAAGACAGGAATCAACTCTGAGTAGGTGACACATGAAATCCCACTCAGTTTTTTTAGAAAATGCTACAGCAAGTCTTCTTAGAACTAAATCGATTGTGTAAGATGTGTGTAATTCACTCATTTTATTTAACATATCCTATGGAATTCACTCCATAAGTAACCAAGGCCCAGTTGCACTAAAAGGGTTTAAGCTCCAGTCAAGATAGTCTCGAACAAAAAGACGACTCGGTTTGATTTCAGGTTCAGTACAATTTGAATGTCATCAGGACTTGTTGGAATTATAACTATAATATGTCTCCCTCATCATTTTTCAGCTAGTGTGAGAGGCAGAAGTTTTGAATCGGTCGGGAGATAGAATGCCATTGGTTTACCATTTTTTACATTTTAAGTCATGTGCCATATTATTTTCATATAGAAAAATTTTACTGCAGTTGATGCCAGTTGAAGGACAAAATGCATGATGCTGCAGAATATACTTTTTCACAGACATAGAAAATTTTGTTTGAGAAAGAATGAAAATCCAATATAAAGAAAGTGAATTTTTTCCAACTTTGACCCAAGTTCTCAAAATTCTAGTCCACTTCTTTTTCTAGCATGGCAACAATCGAAGCAAGTATATTCTCCTTTTTTCTGCCCCATCGGGGCATTTTCTAATAAACTAGTTCACTTCTTTTTAGTGGGCCTCAACCATGCACGAAAACTTTCATAGAAGCACATTGAAGTTTTGAATTTGGTCATCTGCACTTCAAAAAAACAATAAAAAAACTTCAACCAACGAATTCTCACCTCCAGCAAAAGTAAAGCATGTGTAAACCGCATAGTACTTAAAAAACGTTGTAAAGATACTGAAAGGTGACCATATCTATTGAATTCCTCATGGTTTAGAATCCTTCAACCCAAAAAATCGCAGAAATACCTTTGTTTACACAAATGACTTTTTTCATGTAAACTGACTCCGTTCATTGAATTTCCCATGGTCAGAAACATCTTCCCTCAAAAATCGCAGAAATACATTTGTTTACACTAAATATGAATTAGTGTGTAAAAAGATCACTTTCATTAAATTCCCAGTGGTCGAAAACCCCTCCCACAAAAAACTCACGAAAACAGGCTTGGTTAAATCCGGAATAAATTTTTTGTCTAAAGTGACACATCCATTGAATTCCCCGCACTCGAAAACCCCTTCCATAAAAATCACAAAAATACGATTGTTTACACCCGCGATAGTTTTTTTTGTAAGATGATCGCATTCATCAAATTCTCGGTGATCGAAAACCCCGCCCACCGGGAAATCACGAAAATACGTTTGTTTACAACCGGAATAAGTTTTTGTGTAAAGTGCTCGCATTCATCAAAGTCCCTGTGGTCGAAAACCCTTTCCAGCAAAAAATCACGAAAATACGTTTGTTCACACACGGGATAATTTTTGGTGTAAAGTGATCACATCCATTGAATTCCTCGTGGTCGAAAATCCCCTCCACAAGAAAATTACGGCAATACGCTTGTTTACACTGTGGATAATTTTTTTGTGTAAAGTGAGGACGTCTATTGAATTCCCCGCGGTCGAAAACTCCCTCCACTGAAAAATCACGGAAATACGCTTGTTTACACCCGGGATAATTTTTCGTGCAAAGTGACCGTGTCCATCAAATTCTCAATAGTCGAAAACCCTTGCAGCCCAAAAATCTCAATAAGGCTACAGGTTTGAAACTGCAAAAAAATTGGTAGTGCATTATGCTGCAAAAAAATTTTATTTTGAACCCATAAGTATTATGTAACAAAATTGGGGAATTTGGCGTTTTCCGGGACTTTGGACAACCATATAATTGAATTGAGGCCATATTTCAAACAAACAAAAAAATTCGCATTTGAGATTACACCCCCAAGATGCTTAGGCCGAAGTATGGAGGTTGGATATGGCACACCGATTGCTGGGCATGGTGGAACTGGGGGCCTTAAAAAGTGCGTTTTTTACCTGTTTTTGGGGCCCCACCGAGCACCATTTGCAGATAGAGGCGAAATGACAAAAGGCACCCCATAGTTTGCCCCTATTCCGGATATTATGCAAAAAACCCGAAGGTTCTAGCTCTCACCGTTTTGGCTCTAGAGGGGGGGACATGAAATTTGGGGGCCAAGTATATTATAGGTTGACGCTGTCGCGCCACCTATGATTATAAGTTAAGAATTAAGCATATCTCAAAAATACATATTTTGTACATTTTTTTGCTGAACAATGTGCCAGTATTCGGTTGGCCCAAATATCAAAAGTCACAGTACGTCATCAATCCAATGATTGAAAGTTTTTGTTATTTTTCGAATTTTAGGTCACAGTCATTAAAGACCTATAAGTAATCAGGTGTGCAATAAAGACCGATTATAGGTCAGTATGTGAGAAAACGTATTGTATATACACCACACACGTATTGCTATGTGGCGTAAAAACTGTGGTTTACACTGCACTTTAAATTCCAGCTTTTAGCTGCTATTAATCCAGTGACTAACACATTTATTACCCCATCAAGCCAAAATATGAGTGTCATTAATCCAACTTCACTATGTTATGACCTGACCTCTTGGTCACATACCCACAAAGTTTTATTACAATTTGAGAATCCTTGAGTGTGCCACAATGGAACAGGTGAAAGTCATTTTTCAATTAAATTATGAAAATTCTTGTTTAAAATTCCAATCATTCTCTCAAATTGTGATAAGTTCTGAAACATGTACGCCTTGCAAGCAGACCATCTGACCATAATCATAAAGTTTGTTTAGGATAGTGAAAATGTCAATAGTTAATTCAAGCCTTAATCGATTATGTTGTGGCCAGAAGGTTTGGTCACATACCAACTAAGTTTCATCATAATATCGGTATTGACCCATTCTATATAAAAATATAATGAAGCCATAAACTCCCCTAGAAATCATGGATGAAAATTGAAGCTTAAAAATATTTGTTACCTGCATTGGATCTTAAAAGCTAGGTACGCATCGTTTGATTTATTCATTCACTATTTTTTAATTACAAAGTATAAAATTTCATTCACTTGAAGAACTATTGTGCACATAAAATCATGAACGAAGTGTATTATATCCCAGAAATCAACATTACTGGGACATAAGACGCCTTAAATATAAAAATTGACTAAAATGTGTTTAGGAAATAAAAATGCTTGCTCTAAAGCAAACGAAATGTTTTTTGAAATCTGGTCTTTTTCTACGTTTTCAATAGTTCTATTTCATATTCTAAATGAGGATCAAACATGGCCGGATCTTCATATGGTTCTTTTCCATCATCACCATCACATCCTCATTCTGAGTAGCATGCACAGCCTTCTTCAGGGAGACATTGCTCTCCATTTTACATGGCTCATCAGTGGTAGCTGCAAGATTAGTTTTTCTGCTCCAAGTATGATTTTTGGATGAATAGCAGTAAAGAAGTTTATAACCTCTGGCTTGTATTAATGAACCACACAACGGATTTCTGGCTGTGGTGACTATCAATATTTGTGTTTTAAATATGCTTCCAGTACTAACCTTTGTAAGCTATGGTTGCCCTGACTTTCTTTCCTTTTCTCATTCCCGTGCACAAAAAAATACTTTCAAACTCCTTAAAAGCTGAAATCAGGTCACCATGTCAGCGAAATTAGCAGGCACCTTATCATTTCGTCTTATCAGGGATGCAACCATGAGAATTTCCAATTATTGCGCCGCAAAAGTGACGTCACAATTGTTATTATATCTTCTACTGCAAAACTTTTAGTTTTGATACAACGCCAACCATGACAAATGTTCTTCAGAGGAAAAAGCTGCAGGAATTTCTGCAGTCTTATTTCCGCACGGATGCCACAGTAGGGACCTTGGCGTCCACATTAGTGTCCAAAGGGACTGGATTCATGTCTGACGTCGAAGTTGTAAGCCTAAAATGGAATGATGCCGCCTATTGTCGCCCATTGCCTAGTTCTGTGGTCACAAAAACTGTATCCACAACTGGCGTCAATGAATTGGCAGCTGCGGTCTCTTGCGACTCGTTAACGAATGATGACGGCAAAAGCATTCTCGAAAGGATGGTAAAATTGTTGCACGAAGCCGAATGTCGAGCCTACGGCATTTTTCGACAATTGCCAACACCGCCATTGCCTGTTCCCGCCATCTTTGGATTGAATAGAAAAAGCCCCGCCATGATCGTTATGGAGGATTTGACCAAAAGAGGAGCTATACTTGATGACGTATTAGGTAAGCCTATTTTCCATTACTGTAGCCTACCTGATGTTTCAAAATTTACAGAAATAATAAAATAAAGTAACTTCAATATCATGAAGTATCCTAGAGAAGTTACTGTAAAGTTTTTTTGTAAATGTTGTGCACGTCTTTTGTTGGAGATAAAGAAAGATGGCTGTTCGGAAACCAGTTAGAACTTCTGCTTGGCTAGGCCTCGGGTATAGAGCAATAGTTCTCGCCCAGACCTAGCAACAACAACAAACAACTACTAACAAAAAAAACTAAAAACAAACGAAAAATGACCTCACAAAGCGGACCTCGTAGACTCCCAGAGGAAAATGGACACCCACTGGGAGGAATAGTGTAGAAGAGCCCCTGCCTGGTCTGTTTTCTACTCGACGTCTGCAAGAGACGACGCCTCGGCCTAAAGCCCTTCGTGCACTCATGGTATGTCGACCCAATATTTAAATAAATATAGTCAAACAATAATAACGTTTAAGAATGTGGACCGACCACTAAGATATGTATGTAAATGTAAAAACTATAGCCGAGATAAAGTTTATTGACGGGCACCAGCAAATACTATACCGAAAATACAATCAAAAGTAAGAATGATTTCATCATTATTTTTTTTCTTTGGCACTCCATTGCTATGCAAATTTGTCTGCATCAGTCGCTCATTGTTGATTTGCATGTCGACTTCCTGACCGCGAAATGGGCAGCAACAGGGTGCCCGACATAAATGGCATAGACGAGTTGAGATGGGGAAGTGATTCTGTGCCGCTTAGCACTTCTCTGCAGTCATACAGTAACTGGTGACAACCACAATTCACTACTGTCCTGCATTTCAACAATCTAAGACAAGAGAATTCACAGAACATCTCCACTTTTACAACGCTTACTGTAACTGCACTAAAAAGTCGTGTGTACCTCAATAAGTCTTTTGTACTGAATCTTATCCTTTACAGGCATATCTTTCGAACAATGGCGGTCAGTCGTTTTGCATATGGCACGTTTTCACGCCTGGTCGCTAACGACAAACGTAGACTGGAAAAGTTGTATGAACGAGAACGTTATAGCCAAAAAATTCATGATCGATTCGAGCAACGAATTTTCCAAACAAAATGTTCGCATTATGAGAGAAAAATACGCGGAATATTTTGGCGACTTAGACGAGAAACTTTTGGAGAAAGTAAGAATAAGGTGACCATGTTAGTAAAAATGGAAAAATCTTGGATGCTTGAAACTTTATGTTTGAAAGCTGATGCTTGAAACTTTATGTTTGAAACATGATGCTTGAAGCTACTCAAGGCTTGAAACTTTATGTCCGAAAACTCATATTGGAAACTTGATAGTTAAGAATTGTGAAACCTGATACTTGAAATCTGAACTTTGAAACTGGATGCTTGAAAATTGATGTTTGAAACTCGATGCTTGAAAATCAATGCTTGAAAATCAATGCTTGAAAATCAATGCTTGAAAATCAATGCTTGAAAATCAATGCTTGAAACTCGAGACTTAAAGCTTGATATTGGAAACTTGATACTTAAAACTTGATGTTTGGAACTTGATGCTTGAAACTTGATATTAGAAACTTGTGAACCCTACTGCTCGAAGTCTGACCTTTGAAACTAGATACTTGAATCGTAATGGTTGAAACTTTATGCCTAAAGCTTCATACTTTAAGCTGCAATCAAGTACGTAATTCTAAGCATGAAAGCAAAAAATTCTCAACTTGAGTCCTAATTCTAAACTTTCTCTTGTCGTCGTCTTACTGTAGTTTCCATTTTTCCTGTGCTCTTTGAAACTTTAGCTTTAGATCTAAAATTTGGTTTGTACAAAAAAACAGATAGAAAAGTCACGTTTGCTATGGCATCTGCTAATCTCTTCCTAATTTTCTCAGACCACGACATGGGAAGCAATGTCCGAGCACGAAGAAATGTACAAAAAAGTTATGCCTGAAGTGATGACTCACGGTGATACGTGGATTAATAACATATTATTTAAAATTGATCCGAACGCTCCGGACGCCATATTGGACGAAGTCTTGGCGATTATCGATTGGCAAACCAGTTCTATCGGTTGCGGTTTGACCGATCTGGCTCATTTAGCGGCCTGGTGAGTTGCGAAATTGAACTGAATAATGCTGATCAATGACACTATGATCAAGAATAGCTTAATTCCAGGAAGTATTTTTAGGTGTTGTGAATTTTTCAGAATGATATAAAATAAATTAGAAATGTCGACTGAAAAATCTCCATTACACTGTCGCAAGTTCCAGTGCTCACAGCGCTCATAATTTTTTGAGCCAATAATTTTGTCCGCATATTCTGCTCTTACAATGGATTTCTAGAATACCGATCAAAGCAATGTCTACTGCATGAGAATTTTCATGTGAACTTTATTAATTTCCTCTGAATTTTATCTTGATCAAATTTGATAATTAGGAAAATGATGTAGAATGTGAACTGTTGCCAAAATCTGTTATTCACAATAGGACAAGGCTGGGACCATAAAACCTAATCTATGGTCACAAATTTACGTATCGATGCTGATTCTGGCTGGAGTCGAATGTTTAAAAAAGTTTCGCAGTGTTAGTTGTGGAAATGCGGCATAAAAGATTGCAGGATTCCACCATGTTACTGTAAGCTACAAAGTGTAAATTTACGTAATTTTCCATCTCTACAGAAGTCTTCTAGTTCAAGCAAGATTCTTTGTATGCATTGTATTTTTTAGGTGCGTTCCCGTACAACTGAAACGTAGTCGAACGTTCGACATTTTGAGAATTTATTACGAAGAACTTCAAATGAACTGCGGTTCAATTTTGAACGGAAAATTAATTTTGGACGACGTATTTCGCCTATATCAACACGCTTTAGCCGTTCAACAAGTGATTTTGGTGCCATATTTCGAGATGTATAAGATTTTCGCTAAAGTTGATCGAGATGGAACGGGCCAACGTGAAAAACAAGTGATAGAACATATAAGATATTGTTACGACGATGCTGCGAAATATTTCGAATATAGGAGAAAAAATGTTATACATTCTCTATAAAGCGAAAACTCATTAGTTTTGGTAGTGAAGAAAATAGTATGACGTCGGCAAGATTTTCCTCAATTATGTAAAATATGGCCTTGCAATGAAAATGCAAATTATATACTGTAGTCGCTTGTCAGACACAGACATGCACGACAAGAATTTTCATGGTGGGGTCCTTTGTCCTTTTACGGGGGGAGTCAGTGCGCTAAAAACAAAAAGATACCTCATTAGCCATTATTATCATGTGCAGGGTGAGCGAAAAAAGGCGACCGGTGCTGACTTTCATAACTTTCGAACGGATGAAGCTTTTATAATGCGGATGCTGCATTAGAATGCCCTGTTTGTCTTTGCTACAAAGGCCAAATTTTATGCTCGTAGCATAAAATAAAGTTACTGTACAAACAGAAATTTTGTAAAAGTGATCACTTTTGAAAAAGTAAAAATTGTGAAGTCAAAGTAAAAGTTGTCCTATTGTGAAAAAAATTTTGTAAAGCTGTTAATACACAATAATACTTTAAAAATCATCCAGATTTGTAAGTTACACGCAATTTAAAGTCATTAACTTCTGGTTTCAATATGGGCAAAATTTCGCCAAAATCAAGAGCTTTTGTTTTGAAATTGGAAGAAAAACAAAATCAATTCTGTCATTGACCAGATCGAAAAACGATTAAATTTATTGGTGAAACAGAAAGCAGGACACACTAAAACGGCTCTCCTGCTATGGTTCTTATGATTGGATCTATTGTACTTTTCCGTTCTAAAATATGTTGATTTTGCCAATTTTTGTCAATTTTTCAGAATTTATTTGCAAAAAAATCTACGTTTAGTATTTTTTATTCTAGTCAGTCAATATTTGAGCAATCTGACTGAAACTTTGCACTTTTTATTGCAGATGCTTTACCTACCGGCGGCAGGAAACTGCATTAAAAAAGCTTCACCCATTCCCCGTATAATATCTGGAAAGTTATCACAGAACTGTTCTTCAAAAAAAGTCCGGTTGGGATATCCAACGACTTTTTCAGGCCAGGTGAGTTTAGCCGGCATCTCAGGTACCGGGGTTTATCCCTTACCCCCTTGGTGACGATTGACTTACCAGGCATTTAGCATCACAAATCCGCTTTTTCGGTTCAGGTCAATGAAAAATTGAAACTTTCGGCTCCGTATCTTGAATTTAAAGAACCGATGGGCTCCGGATTTGGTTTCAGTTACGAAACAAAACCAAGAAAAGTTTAATGTTATAAATTATTTTTTTTATTACATGCTCCGTATACTCTATGTGTTATTTGGCGATTAAAACTGTGAATTTCAGTCTTTTATTTGGTACCTTTCAGCATTTCCTTGCGGTATACTTCTCACAAAGGAACGTTTCCAAATGTAAGTTCTGAAATTGTACAAGTCATAGCGCATTTTCAGACAAGGAAATGTAGTAATGTTACACTATCCGTTTTTTTCCATGGGCCTTCTTAACACCCAAATTTGCATAAATGTGCAAAACGATAAAAAGTCGCATTTCATAGATTATTCAAATATCGAAAAAGTATTTCATGTGGCGGAAGACTGACTTTATACATTGCGACGGAACTAAAGCTCTTCAAACACGAAAGAAATTCAAAGTTGCACATTGCACAAACGATTCGAATACAGATGATTAGTCATGTGAGCTTCATTGCAGTTTTTTTTGAATGTATGTTTCGCCTTCAAATCATCCATGATAGCTGAAATGGGGTATAAGCCAATTTTTTATTTTTTACACATTTATGAAAATTTCACTGTAAAGAAGACTTGTGTGGGCAAGAAATGGTCATGTGTACATTACTCAGGTTGCTAATCTATCGATTGAACAACATCATGCATAATGTCAGAATTTACACTTCAAGATCCCTTCTTGTTGAAGTATGCACATCCGACTCTTGTAGCCGGCCATCCCAGATCCCTTTTATGGAACCCGACTTCTGAGGCTCATTTCTGAGCAGAATCCTATAGGCCAAATCACAGAAGATGGAGTGAATCAGTTTAGCAGTTTCGGGAGAGAAAATTTCTGATATCACAGAAAGTAAGCGATCATGGATTGAGATCCCTCAATTCACTCCTACACACGAAACATTTCGAGAAAGTTAAGCTGCAGCTGAGCTGCGCCTTATCGGCATTGGTAAGACATAGTAAGTTAGGCCACAGGTAATGCTGCAGCTCAGCTGGAACTTGAGTCTCCCTGATGAAACCGGACTCTGCCAATTTTTTCATATGATGAAAGTAGGACTGCCGATCATCAAAATGTGTGTACAAGCTGTCAAATCATTCTCAGCGATAAAATCTACATGATCCATATTTTCCTAAGTCACGACAAGATCGCCTACCAAAATTTTTTTGACCAGACAGCAGCAGATTTAGAAAGATTCACAATTCTATGCACATTTGTTTTTTTGCTCCAAATCAACTTTTTTCAACCGGAAGTAAATCTTGGTACAGTATTCTGCAACCTTGCTCTATTTTGCTCAGAGGATGCTCCAAGCTTACCAACTCCATCTTCCGTGATGCCAAAAAAAATTCTTTTTAAAAAAACTGCCCTTGTTTCACAAGGTTGAAAATACAAAAAAGAGCAAAAAATCAAGGAGCAGAAGTGGAGTAGATGGTTGTATTCCTACTCCTCGAACGTCTCTTTTCCTCGAAAGTTCCGATTTTTCAAAAGTCCCGATTCCTCGAAAAGTGGATAAAATTTCCGATTCCTCGAAACATGCTTTAGTGCATTTTGAATTTGCTTTCCAGATTCCTCGAAAGTCCCGATTCCACGAAAAGAAGATGAAATTTATGATTCATCGAACATTGGTGCATCACAAATCCCAGTTCATCGAATGTGCACATACAAACAGATCGACTTTCTTGAAATGTCTTTGAATTTCATCGTAAATACTATAATTTCAAAATTACCATATGCGATGATATGAAGACTCAACGGCATTAAGAGATTTTTTGTTGATGACCATCCATGCACATTTTTGATTATTTCGGAGTGCTCTACTTCGATGCTCAGGCCTAGGCTTAGGCTTAGGCGACCGTGCGAACCTTATTTCGTTGGAACCATCACCTTACAAAATGGTAAATTTAAACCTGCACATTTATTATTTTCGAGTAAACGGGATTTTTTGAAAAAAATATTTTCAAAGAATCGGGACTTTCGTGGAATCGGGACTTTCGAGGAATCGGGACATTCGGTGAATCGGGACGTTCGAGGAATAGGGATATTCGATGAATCGACACACGGTCGAGTAGATAGTCCAAGATTCCTCCTGCATTTACTTCTGCTCGGCTCGTACTCTGCTTTGTCTTCTGTCGTTTGGCCCTTATGCTCGTTGAGACATTAGTTAAAAAAAAGTTGAAAAAGTATGCCAGCACTGTGTTAACACATACCCTTTGGTTAAAAGTCACTTTCCAAATAAATAAAAATGGTGATTTTTTACATGTGTTAATGAGCAGAAAGCTAGTACTCATTGGTTTTTATTAAATGTTATTTCCACAGTTTTTTGTTTGTTGACAGGCTTTGAAATTTGTGGTCGTACTTTTGGATCTTTCCAACCTGAATCTCAAAAGCCTAATTGAAACTGTTATCCATGCGCTTCTTAATCCAGTTCAAATGTTTATCACCTTGGCATTGGGCACAACCTGTTTCAAAGTGGTCGTTCAGGGCAAACATAATTGCAGGCACTCTTTTTTGGGACATTCATTACTGATAACCTAATATTTTAGATTGGAAATATCTTTTGTTATAGTTTTGATATGATTTGTATCTTTCTTTATCTATTACACGTTACATTTTTACTTACAGTATGCCTTCGATTAGTTTACTTGCTTTAACATCCATTGTTATCGTTTTCGCTATCCTACACGACGTGGCCGACGCCGAATGTTGCAAATACATTTGCCAGGAGCACGGCTTCCACGGCGACAATTGCTGCGGCGATTGCAAAAAAGCGACGCCCTATTGCGGCCTGGGCAATTGCAACGTTTTCGGCTGCAACTGCGACGGAGGCTGCCGCCGCGGAAAATGCGACGAAACAAATTCCTGTTCTCGCTATTGTATGAAGAAGCAGCAGGATAGCGATGAAACCGATAGAAAGCACACTAAAGTATTCACAAACAAGAATTCCAGAGAAGCGGTTACAAAGAAGTACTCGAATTTTCCGTGAAATGGTGAAATGAACAAGCATTTATTGTACTATGTTTTGGTTTTTTGCTGAAACTCGAAGCTTATTGATGTCATAACAATGAGTTTTATCATGTACGAAATCAATTCATTTTTACATCTTAGATGCAGCTAACAGACGAAAGCAAGTTCAATACAGAAAAAATATCGAACTTATTACTGTAATTGACGAGAAAATTTTTTCACGAAAAGCCGCTAAAGAAACAATCTGAAGATTTCTGGTCAATTTACAAGTGAGCGGTTCCAATGAAAGCGGTTCCCAAGTGAGTACATTCTCAAATGATCCAATTTTCGATTGGGCGATACTCAAATGAGCGATCGAGAATGTGATAACAGTTTTTCATATTTTTCATTTTTATTCTATATTTTTCTCTGTTTGTATTTCTTTTTTCTTTTGCTTCCTGTGTGTGTTGCTTATGTTTTCTTTATGTATGTTTTCACGTTTCCATCTTTTGTCTCTGCTTTCTTTCATTTTCTTTTTTCCTGTAATCAATTTTTTTTCTTTTTTGCTCATGAATCATTAGTTTATCGTATAATTCTTATACAGTTCGGCAAGTTTTAGTGTTTCATCGTTGCATGTGTGAGAATCTTTATAAAAACATAAACAAAAGAATGTCGGAAGAAGCAAAATATCGAGAGATAGAAAACTTCGACAAAAGTGAAGGCATTAAGAACAAGTGACAATGGGTAGAAAAGGATTAGAAAAAGAAAGACAACATGGAGAAAAGTGACGAGAAAGAAAAAGCAACATAGAGAAAGCTGCAAAAAGCAAAGAAAAAATAATGTGAAAGAGGACCAAAAAAAGTAAGGACTGAAGAAAAAAATCATAAAAGAGAAAATTAAATAGGAAATAGAGCATGACGAACTGTATAAGGATTACATGGGAGGTTATGGTTATTCTTAATGACGACTTGTAGCACTTTGTTTCATGAGCAAAAAACAAAAAAGTTGATGACAAGAAGAAGGAAAATGAAAGAGAGCAAAGACAAAAGATGAAAACGTTCAAACGTGCGTATAGAAAAACATAAACAACACACACATAAAACGAAAGAAAAAAGAAATACATACAAATAAAAATATAACGATAAAGAAGCAATATGAAGAACGTGTTATTACATTCTCCATCACTCATTTGAGAATTTGCCAATAGGGAATTCGCTCACTTGAGAATTCTCCCATTTGAAAATCGCTCATATTAGAAAAGACCTCCTAATTCCCTTCAAAAAACAGGGCCCGGCTTCATCGAATAGGCATAAGCTCCGTTTCAGCTAAAGCTAAAGCTATAGATTAAGCTTTGTTCTGCCATTACGCTGCAGGTTAAGCTTCATCTCAACTCTCTCGATATGTTTTTGGCATGCGAGATGCTGCAAATAGACGAAAGTGAGTTAAACGCTAAAAGATATCGAGCTTATTACTGTCGTCGACGGGGAAAATTTTTTTCATGCGCCATCCGCTAAACATTTCCTTCAAAAACCAAAGCTTGCTTTCATCAGAGGCATCCAAAAAAATTGAAATTGTTGGCCGTTTTTTGTTCCAAAATGACAATTTTCTATCAAAAATGTGACATTTTGTAGTTTTTTCTGACCAATAATATAGAGGTTAATATGGCTAGCTCATTTCACTCATATGATTAGAAAATCTAGAGGAAAATCACCATGTGGCTAGCCAAATGCCTAGCGATTTCCAGGGGGTTCTTACGGCAGTTAACACCGATTATGTGTATAAACCCAAGCCCCAGTTAAGCTGAAGCTCAAGCTACAGCTTGACTCTCTCGGTATATTTTGTGAGGGAGCTGCTCCTTGAAATAAGTTGCAGCTTAACCTATAGCTAAGATGCAGCATGTCTCTCCGATGAAATCGGTCCCTCTGCTTCATGGTCAACATTTTCCGAGTAGTGCGTAAGGTGTCACAAATCAAATTCGGCTAAATTCGATATTGTATGGCCAGGCCCGTCTCACTATAGCCACGATCACACTATAGCCACTGTATCACTATAGCCTCCATATCACTACAGCCACCATCTCACTACAGCCAATGTATCAGAATAGCCACCAAAATCTCACTAGAGCCACCATGACGCATAATAATGATTTCGCTACAGCCACCAGTGTCACACACCAAAAGTGTCACTACAGCCAATGTCTCGGAAGAGCCGCTCAACAGATAATGCCGAAAATTACTTGTTTTTCTGCACAATAAATATTATGTGCATGGTATATTTTAATTATCCATCTATTTTTGCAAAAATAACTGTTAACCCATCAAATGGGCTACATGATGCAAAAAGTGATCGATTTCAAGAACAATTTGATCATTATTTTGGTCATTCATTATAGCACGGCGAACATTTTCGAAACAATATTTTTTATAAAAAATTTTATTAATATTATTATGCTTTTTCCTTTAATTATTTTTTATGCATTTTGAAATAAAATGAATTTAACTTCAAATTTATTTATATTTTCAATAGGGGATTCTTTTTGAATAATTATTGTTTTTTTATCTCTAAAAATAGCAATTGTTTACATGTTAATAGATGTATTAATATTTATTGTTTTTTTTTACTTTATAAGAATCAAAATAAAGAAATTTTGGGGTCTTTTAAGTTTCTATTCAACGCTTAGCAGTTAACATGGCCTCTTTATTTTTAGCACAAAGCTTATGCAAATGAGGTGACGAGGCTCTCACCCATGGAACAATAATATTTTTTTTTAAAAGCATGAAATGTGCTGCATCTTTACTCATTGCTTGCCGTATACTCGTACTTAAAAGCCCATTATGTAATGCCAATACACGTATCATGTACAAGTTGTTTATAACATTGCATTTTACAGGTTGTCCCTAGTGGCTGTATTGAGACATTGGCTGTAATGGTACCTTTGAATATGTGACA
Organism: Romanomermis culicivorax; assembly: GCA_963922205.1. Classification (NCBI taxonomy): domain Eukaryota; kingdom Metazoa; phylum Nematoda; class Enoplea; order Mermithida; family Mermithidae; genus Romanomermis; species Romanomermis culicivorax. The sequence goes on along the minus strand of CAWUHX010000237.1, from coordinate 394,313 downwards.
CTGGTGGCTGTAGCGAGATCATTATTATGCGTCATGGTGGCTCTAGTGAGATTTTGGTGGTTATTCTGATACATTAGCTATAGTGAGATGGTGGCTGTAGTGATATGGTGGCTATAGTGAGTCGGCAGCTCTAGTGTGATGGTGGCTATAGTGATACACAATCGTATGGCCTCCTAGCTGATATAAAAAATTTAGCATTTCTAATACGGTGTGAAAATCTCAGATCAGATTAGGACTAATTTTTCTAGTTGTTGCTGCGCCCGCCATTGTTAAAGTAGATCGGCTGTAATTTTGATTTCGCCAAAAGCATGTTGAAGATGTTTTGAAATTAAATTGCATAAAAAATAGTTAAATAATAGATAAAAATCACAGCATTGAATGAAACAGAAAGTGAAAGACATTGGAAAATATACTAGAAGTCAAAATCTGCTGAGACTGAATCATTCTGCTTGAGGCCAATAGCTAGCCTCCCCGGGGTCCCTCAGAGGCACTATCGACTGGACTCGGTTCGAGCGCCTGGAAGACAAAACAGGGACTTCAAAAAAATCTGAGACTCAATACTAATGCCACATCTTTATTTTTATCATAATTTTTCAACAATTCCTCACAGAGACGATCAGTTAAATAGACTTTCCATATGTGCTAATATTTTCAAAGAAATTATAAATCAATCTACTGTACTTTTCTTGCAGTCTAACGGTATTGTGGTGAATACTTAGGTGTTTCACTCCACTCGAACTGCCAAAAAGTAAGTGAACTTCCGTGCCAAATAAGATACGGTTTCAAATTGCGACTATAGCAGGATGGTAAACTATTTATTGCTCATGACAGTGAAAAATGGAAATGGTTAAAATTACAAATAATAATATCTTGGATAATTATTTTCTCCTCGGTTGTCGACCATCTATCCGTATATTGGGCTAAAAATTAAAATAAATTTAAAATAAAAATTCACAAAATTTTCCATAAGTACTCCCTACCTTAATTTCCACAGGAGATGTATTAGAGCCAACAATTGAGAAGTCGCTTTTTCTGTTTTCTGTTATTGGTCTTAGAGTAATCAAAAGTAATTTATATTGACATTACTTATAAACTGTCTGAAACATGCACATGAAGGTCTCAACAAGTCTTAAGGCCCTATCATACTTCGCCGCAAGGTACCGCGCGGTACCGCGCGGCGCCGGCGCCGCTTTTTTACTTTTGGATTTTGCTCTTCTCAAAAAATGTGTATTGCCTGTCTCGACAAATGCGAAATACGAAAAATGCGAAAAAGATAAAAAATACGAAAAAAATCGAAAAATAGAAGCGCAAAAGAAAAATAAAAATCAATCATTCCTGCACGGTGCAGATAGAACTTGCAGAAAAGCCTAGTCTAAAGATTTTGGGCTCTTGCTTCAATTTGCTTCTCATTCCAACGATTAATAGCTCTTGAACTGCTGAGAAATATCACTTTTATATAAATTGATTTTGAAAAATTGAATATACAGGGTGAGCCAAAAAAAGGCGACTAGTGCTGACTTCCATAACTTTTGAACGGATGAAGGTTTTATAATGCGGATTGCTGCTTCAGAATGCCCTGTTTGTCTTCGTTACAAGGCCCAAAGTTTATGCTCCCAGCATTGATGGTTACTGTACAAACAGGAATTTAGTAAAAGTGATGATTTTTCGAAAAGTAAAAGTTGTGAAATGAAAGTAAAAGTTGTCCTATTGTGAGAAAAAGTTTTGTAAAGCTGTTTACACACAACAATACTTTGAAAATCACCCAGATTTATAAGTTACGCGTAATTTTAAGTCAGCAACTTCTTATTTCAATATGATCAAAATTTCGCCAAAATCAAGAGCTTTTGTTATGAAATCGGAGAAAAAGCAAAATTGAAGCAAAATCAACTCTGTCATTGACCAGATCGAAAAACGATTAAAATTATTGGTGAAACAGAAATTAGGACACACTAAAACGGCTCTCCTGCTATGGTTCTTATGATTGGATCTATCACAATAGATTTGACAATAGAATAGATAATATACTTTTCTGCCGTGAAACATGTTGATTCTGTAAATTTTTAAATATTCATTATCAAAAAAATCGACGTTTAGTATTTTTGATTTTAGTCAGTCAATATTCAAGAAATCTGACTGAAACTTTCCTGTCTTTATGTCAAATGTTTCATCTATCGATGACAGGAAACCGCACTAAAAAAAGCTTCACCCGTTCGGAAGCTACATAAGGCAGTACCGGCCGCTATTTTTTAGGCTCACCCTGTATATACACAATTATTCATTCAGGTATGTGCTATATACAGGATCCAGATCTGATCTGGGTCCGATCATACCTGCTGTTTAGGACCCAGATTCAAAGTGGCTCCATCCTTTCCCTAGTATTCGGAAAATCGGGACGTTCAGGGAAAAGGGACTAATGCATTTTTCGGGGAAATAGTTAATGTATTCATTATTCGGGGAATAGGGACCTACGGGGAATATGAACTTTCGGACAATCGGGATATTTGCAAAAAAGGGACGTTAGGGGACACAATCGAAATGTGCGAGTACACTTGCTGTAGGAACATGTTTACACCTACTCTGCATATTCATAATTTTTACACATTAATGTCTTCATTGCAAATTGAGTAATCAACTTCTTGGTAAATCTTCATTGAAAATGAAGTAATCAATTTGTTAAAATAATTTGACAAGTGTCAGAATTCACCATTCAAGTGAAAGATATGATTCAACTACATGTATAGATGTCACAGTATGCAACAATATGCTACAACAACAGTATGCTGCAATTTTAGAACACGTAACTTGTTCGAAAATTTCGGTTCAGTTGAAACTCGCAAAAATTACAAAAACCTATTCATACTTCAAAGGTGGTACTGCGCGGTACTGCGGTGAATTATGGAAGGGCCTTTACAAACTTGATGGTGGCGCTGCGCGGCGCCGCAAAAATTACAGAAACCTGTTCATACTTCAAAGGTGGTACCGTGCGGTCTTTTTAGTATGGATTGGAACAACCGGCGCTGCGTGGTGAAGTATGACAGGGCCTTTATTTTATGCTAAAAAGCGGCTTTCCCAAGAAAGTCATAGTATTACAAGCTAATCGTAATCGATCTACAATGTTGAGACTTTACTCCTAAGTATAGTCTTCTATATACTGCAGCCTTCTAATCTGATATTTAAATGGATATTTTTCAGTAGTAAGAGCTTTACTTCACCTTATCAATGATGAATCAAACGATGATGAGTATATGATTATTAATGCACCATTATACTATAGAAATATTCGTACTTCACGATCCAGGAAAGATTTATTGCGATTTTGATTTTTTTGTGATTTTTTTATAACTGTTTAGTTTTATTTTCCAAGTTTTTAGACAAATTCAGGATTGTTCTGTAGTTCCTATATTAAAATGATACGAAACTTCTAATCAAAATGCAGTACAGTAATTTTGTCCGTTATTATCAGAGTAGATACTGTAGCTCAGAAATTCGACTTTTTCGGTTTATTTTTTGTTAATGTTATAGCATTTTTACGTGAAGCTTACTTTTCAATAGCTAAACACCGATGATCAATTTTATTCATAAAAGAAGATGCGAAAAGACATACCGTAGACTATGATTTGGAACGATAGTGGCAAACAAAACTCGAACATTTTGTTCTTTTAGAAAGTGCTTGTAAAGCAAAAAATAACAATGAATAATAGTTTCACTGTAGTATTTTCTGCTGACAGAATTACCAGAGGTAAATGGAATGTGCTCAAAAAATTTCAGTCCTATATGACGTACATAACTGAGCAAAAATCGTAACAATATGAACCCCTCTGTACAAACATATCTGAACCCTCAGCTCCATTATGTGGACATTTTTCCTTTGGGTCATCATACAGGGGGAACCTTTGCCTTAGTGGTACAAGTCTCAAGTTCAAAGCCGAAGAATGCATTGGTACTCACTTATAGGTTTGGCCGAAACCATACGGGATGCTAATCGGTGGTCCCATGGGACCCTGCATGGGTTGTTGCGACCTCGCTTGCCAGTACATCTTCAACAATTCGGAATAAGAGGGCACCTGCTGCCCGCTCTGCCATTGTTGACCCGAACCGCTATTGTCGAAGGCGTGGGGTGTGGCGCGGAAAGCCGCATCTGAAGCTAGGCCGCCGTTGCCGCCCGCGTAATAATGGTCGGGCATTCGGGGCGGCACGGCGAAAAGCATGGCTTGGGCATCGGCTAGCTGCTGTTGCCGCCATTGATTCGATCGGCGGCGCTTTTTCGGTTCTTTTTTATATTTAATGACTGGGACGTCGATTTTGAAATCGAAACCGCTGCCGGCGCCGCCAGGTGGGCTGCAGCCCGCTATCCATTTGCCGTCTTTGATGCACTTCTGCCAGCCAGGGCCTCGATAGCCCGGGTGACCTGAAGGAGATTAATGCAGTGCATCAGGGCTGGCTCTACAGATGCCTATGGGGGTTGGCGGGTATTGACCCCCAGCAGATTCTTGCTGATCAGATTCGACCCTCAATAATAATCAAGAAGACGATGAAGAAAAATGGACAAGAGATAAGAACTGAAAGTTCTCTTAAGAATAAAAATGACGCTGCAGTTTAAGGATTTTTTTAAACAAATCATTCTTGATTCCAAAGAAGTAATATTAAAACTTTAAAAGTGCTGATCAAGCAAATAGTTTTACACATTTGGCCTATTTAGATTGAAGAATGTGCTTCTTGGATGTTAGAAGATCTTTTTTTATCAAGAAAGAAAAAAATTTCCTACTCCATTCCCTGTCCTGGTTGACCCCAACAGTATTTTGATGTGTTTGCACGTGCACATCATGCTGGTGCACGTGCATATAGTTTTTGGGCATGCAAATTTTGCCCACGTTTTGTTATGTTGTTTTTGGTCCACCCACCTACTGACCCACACAACATATTTCTATTCTGTGCATGTATGGCTCGCTCGAACCAACTAGCCCAGGGTTCCGTTTCACTAACTAAAACTGAGGATCATCCCAACGCAGGTGTTGAGTGTCCGAAACAAGTTTCAGCTGAGCACGACGTCAGCTTTATCTTTTTTCAATTTCACACATTTCACTGAGGTTAAAGTCTGAGCTCGATATGATCTGGACGTCGAGATAATCTCGAGCTCTGGATGATCTCGACCTTAGTTAAACCGCTAAAATCGAGATTTTACTTTTTGTTGTCAAGAAAATCTCGAGCTCTAGCTTAAACCACTTTAGTGAAACCGGCCCCTCGAGTTCAAGAGTGTTTACTTGCAGAATAGTTTGCTCTCTAGGGGTTCATGAGTCGATGGGTTTAGGAGTAAAGATCGTTATGTAATGCTGTTAGAAAAAAATTATCGATTTTTATCTTATTTAAATTTGTTATATCTGCCAGTTAGGGTCGATTGTGGTCAAAAAAGACTTACGTGAGAGTACTACCCTACAGTGTCCAAAGGAGACATAAAGTTCAGGTTTTTGCGTACGATAAGAGAAATCATTCTAGTATCAAATGTCAGAATTTCATCTATGTTCGAAAATCACGAATTGGCCTAGTATGGTTTAAGACTAGCCGAAATCAACAAAAAATATCACTCAAGGGTCCAGTTTTGAATAAAAACGTTCAATAAGATATTTAACTATGGAAATTTGACTTAAATTTGCTTTAAAATCAGTTTCTGAACATCAAGCGGCTTCCAACCAAAGCAGTACGGAAAATTCTGAAAAATTACCAATTCTCCCAGAAACAATATTTTTGCTCATAGTTGAGAAAAATAACCGTTTTGCAACTCAAAGATCGGTCGTCTGTTCATTTTTCATTGGTGTGCGAGCATCGTAGGAGACGAATATAGTTGATTTGAAAGAAATAAAAAAAATTGACGTCAAAAAACAGTAGTTTACTATGAAAAGCATCTCACGGTATACCGATATGAAATTTTGAAGTGAAGAACTACAGTAAATAGACCTTATGAGGAAAACGCCAACACTAGCTCTACCGGCTGACGTAGAATAGGCACTTTAGGCAGACCATTTCCAGGGAACACCTTATGATTCTTGACAGTCTAACGTCAATTAAGAATTACATGGGGCATCATTTAGTAATATGACCCATGGCTATGATAGCAATTGATTTCTAAAAATTAAATGTGTAGTCGTGCGCTAAATGTTCTCCTCGACTAAATCTAACAATATCAGTTGTAAAAGTCTACGAGCAAAATTTTTCAAAATTGACATATAGTCCTGTGCTTTATCATCAAGAAGTAATTCTGCGTTTTAGCTACATACAGTACGAAGTTTTCACTCGATGAATTTCGTGTCAAATTTAACCAGCTTTTTCCATTTCGTCTGTCACTGCAAATTGAACGGTGAAATGCGGACTAAAATGCTGACTAAAATGCGGCTGTTTTTGGCAGAATTTGCCAATCATAAAGCTAGCCATTGTATCAAAAAATCAAAATCGGAAATTTAAATTTCCGGATCAATCGATCAATTTTCAGATGCGAAATTTCATGGAACTTCTACATTTTCCTCTTTTTTTGGATTTCTGATTTTTTCGTTCCGCCAAAATTTCCTCCATTGATTGGGCTACTGGTTCATTCCACATTAAAGCATAAAAATAATGCATCAAATTTCAAGGACGAAAATTGCGGTTTGCCACCAAAATCGTCAGATTTACTGCTCACGAAAAATATACTATAGATGTTTATTAGCTGTCGACAAAAAATTCATGCATGCTAAGAGCAGAACTATACACAACAGAATTTGCATAAATGAGGCGGAAAATGCAAAATTACTGGATCTCATCAACAAGCAAGACGAGAAAAATGCCTGTATTTGATGAATGTAGTTAGTATTATAGTCTTTTTTTTATAAAATTGTAAATTTAAAAATGGCAAAAAATGGATTATAGTCTGTTTTTTATAAAATGTTTCCAAATAGAAAAGTGACACAAATCAGTACTGTTGTCAAAATCGTTTACACAAAGTTCTTACTGTAAAATTTTTCACTCGAAAAATTGGTAAAGGCCAATGCTCAAACATTTCCAGTCCTACAAGCTGTATTGTTTATCAGAAAATCACAAAAATCTGAAATACAACTTGCTTTCCACTCTCATTATTAAGAAGCATTTCGAGAAAAACAAACTATAGGTGTCGACTCATCGAATGTCCCTATTCCTCGAACGTCCCGATTCTTCGAATAGTGCTTAAGATTTTATCTACAAAGTCCCGTTTTAGTGAAAGTCCCGATTCCTCGAAACTTTTTTTTTTCAAAAAATCCCGTTTCCTCGAAAATAATAAATGTGCAGGTTTAAATTTACCATTTTGCAATGTGAAGGTTCCCACGACATAAAGTTCCCATGATCGCCTAAGCCTAAGCCTAAGATTGCGCGTAGGTCTAAGACTAAGCCCTAAGCCTAAGCCCTAAGCCAAAGCATCAATGTAGAGCACTCCAAAAATGACCAGAAATGAGCAGGAATGGCCATTAACAAAAAATCTCTTTTATGCCGTTCAGTCATCGTATCATCAGATATGGTAATTTTGAAATCATAGTATTTACGATCAAATTTACAGACGTTTCAAGAAAATCGATTTGTTTGTATATGCACTTTCGATGAACTGGGATTTGTGATTCACCAATTATTGATTGAATCATAAATTTTATCTTTTTTTCGAGGAATAATTACCTCCGAAGAACCGCGACTTTCGAGGAAAAGGGACGTTGGGGAATAGGAAGACAAGCAAATTTTTAGTCATGATGTGCGACATATGGTTTAGCGGAAAATTAAAAAAATATAAACTATTTCTTGCCTTTCACATCCATATATTAAGTTCTTACCTACTCCGTGCGGATTTGGGCAATTGTTTGGATCCTTACAAAAACTTCTATGGAGGTTCACTTCATACACGGCGAAAATGAGCAACAGCAAAACTGAAACAAATGTCAGATACCGTATTTTATTTTTCAATAATACACACCGGTCCAATAGATTTTTTCCGGTTTATGATGATGGCGGATTCTATGATTTTTCCAATAGACTATATAGAAACAAACATTATGCGTTTCCGTTTTTACATGAAAAATTTCACAAAAAAATATTTTCAACCGGATGTATTTAATGAATAACATCAAGTCTAATCCATTTATTCGAATGAAAAGTCAATAAATAATTAAGGCTAAAAAAATAAATTTTGTATAGTTTTAGCAAAAATTCAACACTTACCGTCCAAATTGAATCCGTAGCTCATGTATCAAAGTTCACAATTCCACAGCATTATTAAACATTTTAGAAAATTTGAAAAAACTGAATACGGCCTCCATGTGGTGTAAGAAACTGTACACACTTATTTCTACTAAATATTGAGCACTTTTTCAAAGTTATGTTTATACAAGTAGAATTTTTATGCAAAACAAAAAAACTTTTATTCAAAACAAAAAAAGACAAAAAATTGTTCTTATGGCTACATACAAGCTCATTAATAGGGTAAAAAGTAGAATAACTAGAGATTTTATCAACATTTTTTATCAGTCTCAGTCGTTTACATAATATCTGATTTTGTGAGATGCACGTATCACCATATTGAAATTTTTAAGTAAGAATTCACAAGTGTAGCCAATTGATCTAGAATCAGATATATTTTTTGTGGGAATCTTGTACTCTTCTACAAAAATAAATTCTATCACTTTAATTAGTCATTCACTTGATGATATTCGAAAATGCACTACAGATAAGATTCTTTCCAAAAAAGTAATTGACGATCAAGCAGTATGTAGAATCGTATCATTTTTTACTTTTTGAATCGAATGAAAAACTCGACTTACCAATTGAATGAAATGACATTATTCTCACAAAAACTATAATATGAAAAATATATAGGGAATAGATTGAAATCTTCCAAGGATCAAATGTGTGTCTGTGTATATTCACTCTAAAAATAGCACTCTGATCTTTTGATATGGTATCTTTGCAAAAAATATGGTGCCATGTTTTCCGCGTTTTTCTTTTTATTTCATGAGACCGTAAAAATTAATGAATAGGAAACCCGTTTTGTAGGATTAGGCATCCGTAGACGAGAAATTTTTGCGATATGCACCGTGAAATGCTAAATGATAGAATACAACTTTAGTAGCACGAGACGAGGAAATAAGGCGCGAATTCAACTCAGTTGTGAAGAGTAAATGAAGTCACATGAAAATCACATATACGAGGTAAATTGAAGCTTTAATAACGAAGAACGAAATGATGATCATTTCATCTGAAAATCAAAACCGGCATATCCATAGTACGACAAAAGTCAAAAATTTTCTATCTTTGAAATAAAATTGTTTATGCTGGTTTACGTTCGTCAGACATTATGTTAATGTGAACTTATTCGGTTTCAGTTGAATGCAAGGGTTACAATATACTCTAGGAATAGCAAGTGTAAAGTGAAAAAATGCAACAATGCTCGAAACATCAAATTCTAAGTGCAAACATTACGAATTTTTTCAGCAAAGATCTTAACATCAGAAGTATCAAAAATTTCTCTGTACAGCAGATAAGGTTATCTATGCTAATTTTATTTTCTATTCAAGACGATTGATACACTGATATTCAGCATTTGTTGGGCACCCAGTTGATGGCAAGCCGCCTCGGGAAATCGCCATGCAAATCGAGCAAATTGGACGACCAGCGGCGCAAACATTTGCATAGAAATGGAGCGCCAAAGAAAGACCAAAAAGTGATAGTGAAATCATTCTTTCACTATATTACGATTTTTATTATATTTTGATATATATTTTGCTGGCGTCCATTCAAATATTCCCAGCAACGTTGTGTTATATTTACATAAAAATATTAGTGGCCATTCCACATCTTTTTTGTTATTCGTCGGATTTATTGCTACATATTTTTGTTTATTCTTTAGATCCGACTATTCGGTGAAAGCAAAGGGCCATTGGCCCAGGCGCCAGCTTGCGAACCGCAGGCTCTGGAAGACCCGTTAGGGGATCCAGTGAAGTAAGTCTATCCCTGAGGGGATTCCTTGTCTCATCTAGGACACTGCGGAGCTCTCTGGTGAGGCCCCATCTTTGTTGTTGTAGGTCTGGGGAACTGGACTGTTGCGCAATCTCCGAGGCTCAGCCAAGGAATTAGCTCTAACAGGTCAGTTCAGACCAGAAGCCTCCATCTTTTCTTAAACTCCTAAGGAAAGACCTGCACAACACATTTACAACTTTTCGTAATGTCTTGTTATTGAAATTTCTCAATTTGTAATTTCTTCGTAATTGAAGTTGCAATTCTCAACTCCAAGTACTGAGATCTCCTAGCACTACAAGAAAAAAAGGGAAATTTTTGGTGCGTCAGAGCTTTAGCAGTAGATATGACGACTATTATAAAAAAAATAGGTGACTTTTCCAGTTAAAATTTGATGTTTCGCGCACTGCAATATTGTTACAAAATTCTATGGTAATGACTTTCTATTGACAATTTTCACTTTAATTTCCTTGTCATATGTTCATCAGTAATGAATAGTGAATGAGCTGCATGAACATTAAATTTTGAACATGCAAATAAGGTGCAAACTCTTCAGAATTTCCTACTAATGTGCTTTCCTTCTATAGTCCATTTTTAACTCTGAACGCCAAAAATTTTCATTAACTGTGTAAAAGTGAGGACTACTTGATGCAAGTTTTACTACTTGCTGATTTGCTCATTTAGAAAACCAGGCCATATTTGGTCTAGCAGTCTACTCTTCAGTTTCACCTGTATTCAGCGGAACACACAACAACGAAACTCAAAATAGCGAGACTCATTAGAGCCATTCTCGAAACAGCAAAGTCGCAGAACAGATAGCCAAAATGACGAATTTTCAAAAAATTCTCTTTAAAATGAAAAATGGAGGTTGAGCGGGTAGACGTTTTGGCGCATGGTCTATTTGGTCCTCTATTTCGAGCTGGTGGATGTTGGTTTTCACACATTTTGGCACCAATCGACAGATTTCTGACATTATCGCTTTATAGCATATGTTTTCACGACACTACAGCTTTTTATTATGGTTTGTTTATTATTAACATATCCACATGCATGTTTATTGTTTCTTTTTCCTTTATTGACTTAGTCCATTTTATATTCTTGTTGTAACGACCAGATTTGTGTGAGGTACTTTACTTTCAACCAACAGTCGATACGGCGGGGACGGAATAACGGGACGGGGGCGCGGGCGGTACGACAATACAAAAATACGCGAAGGATCGACGGTCGCTCGAACATCGACAATACAAAAAGGGACGGCCCGTTTGCTTGCAAATAAAATAGACGATACGGTTTAATTGCTTTCGAAGACGATTGCTTGCAAATAAAATACGAACAGCCGCGGATCAAAATTCACAAAATAACAACTACCAAAATCACACTTTGCTTCTTCTTTTATACGACGTTTTGGCCACTCCCTGGGCGTCGCGGGAGGTCGAGCTTCTGTCCATCTTCTTCCGCCAATCGTTGTTTCCTGCTATGCTTTTTACGCTTTTCCTAGTTACGCCTTTCTAACGCTTTTCTGGTACTGTATGCTTTCTGTGCTTTGCTTGCTTTCTACGGTGGGCTTGACCACACCTCTGTGCTTCTGTGCATGCTTCCTGTATCGGTTTCTCTGTATACACATGTTTTGTGGGGCCGCCACTACCGTTACACTTGAGACTACTGCCTGGCGGGGCTTCTACGTATTTTACTGTGTGCAGGTGTTGTTTACGATTTTTACGGGGGATTACAGTAGCTGTGGAATGTGTAGTTTAGTGTAAGTTCTAGGGGAACAGCTGCTGTTTGTGCAAATTAATTGGGCTACCGGGGTGTGAACCGATCAAAATAAAGTACTTCACGTAATTTTAGAGGAATGTTTGGGTGTGAATCCCAGACACCCTTGAGACGATAAAATGCGAGAATAAAATAATATCTAATAGTTGTCTATCACATACAGTATGCTACATATTTACAGTACTGCTTTAGCAGGTACGTTACATTTCCCTCCTTCCAGAGTTGAACGTCCTCGTTCAAGGCTTTCGAGGTTGAGGAGGGGTGCTGGTAGTTTCGATAGGTGCTTTCCGAGGGTAGAAAGGGGTTGTCTCGTTTACATGCACCGTAAATGTGATATTCTTATGGGGGTGTTTGAGTGTAACATTGGGGTACATGAAATGTTGAACTGTATAGGGGCCGTTTTGGCGAGGGAGGAATTTGGGAGTCAGGCCTTGTTTACACGAATGATTTTTGTACAGAATAAGATCACCTGCCTTGTAATGTATGTTCTGAGCATGCTTGTTATACTGACGGGTATAGTGGTCTTGAGCTTTCTGTAAACTTTTCTGCACGGTTGAGAGGGCTTCTGTAAAATGTGATTTTACACGAAGGGCATAATCGTCTAAATCAACCATGTAGGATGTGGGGAAAAAATTTAAGGCTGCGTCTGATGGCAGATTTGCTTGCCTACCGTGGAGTAATTCAAATGGGGGATACGAAGTGCTATCATTTTTATGAATGTTGATCGAAAAAAAGGCATATGGGAGATAAGTATCCCAATCAGTGTGATTTGAATTGATGTACATGCGGATATGGGTGGCTAGGGTTTGGTTGCAACGCTCAACTTCCCCATTGGCAATGGGATGATATGGGGTAGTATGAATTTTCTGAGTATTGCATAAACTAGTTATCCGTGAGAAGAGATCGGATACAAAATCGGAGCCACGATCACAATGGATGATTTTTGGGGACCCATGAGGGCAAACAATTTTGGTTACGAATAGCTTGGCAATAGTGGCTGCAGTGATGTCAGGGGTCGGGAATGCCTCTACATACTTTGTGAAATAATCGATGAAAACGACAATGGACCGGTTGCCATCTTCAGTGAGGGGTAACGGTCCCATGCAATCAACACCGACTCTATCAAATGGGCCAGTCGGCTGAATTGGTACCAAATTTGCATGTACTTTGTGCCTGAGGGCTTTCTGTGTCTGGCATGGGTGGCAAGTTTTGCAGTACCATTTGATATCACGGCTCATTTGGGGCCAAAAATATTTTTGTCTGAGCAAGTGTAAAGTTTTTCGGGCTGCAAAATGACCTGTGAATTTGCTGTCAGGATGTGAGGCGATGAGGTGCTGGACCTGTGACTTGGGAATGTATAGTTTTGCTTGTTTGTCGACTATACGAAAGAGGATGTTTTGATGCACTGCAAATTTGATCAGAGTAAGGGGGTGTTTTCGGGCGATTTTTGCTAAAATGCTTTTGACGGTTGGATCAGTGCGTTGGAGTTCGGCAAAATTTTTCTGCAGCTCTTCTTGTTCAGTTGCTTCAGCTTCCAAAACCGAATTGATAGTGGATATTTCAGGGCGGGTTTCTAATTGCTCAATATCGAAGGATTGCTTTGCTGTCTGTGAGAGGAATCGAGAAACAGCATCTGCGTTGCGGTTACAGTGCCTTTCTTAGGTTGGATGTCTAGCTGAATACCAGAGAGGGCTAATCCCCAACGGGCAATGCGAGGGGACGGGTTTTCCTTTTGTAAGACTGCTTGAACTGCTGTATGGTCGGTGTGTACAATAACATGTTGCTGGAAAAGGAAATACTTGACAAACTCAACTACTGCAAGGGTTTCCAACTCAGCGATCCTACGGAAATACTTGACAAACTCAACTACTGCAAGGGTTTCCAACTCAGTGATCGGGTAGTTGCGTTCTGCGGGTTTCAATGTGCGGCTCCCAAAAGCAATGGGGCGATCCTGACCTTTACTATCTAGCTGACTGAGAATGGCGCCGATTCTGAGTTTTGAGGCGTCAGTTTGCAGAATAAACGGTTTTGTGAAATCGGGATGCTGCAGTATTGGGGCATGAATGAGTAATTCTTTTAGCTTAGTGAATGCATTTTGCTGTTCGGGGCCCCAGGAAAATTCTGAATTCTTTTTCAGTAGCGATGTGAGTGGGCTAGAAATTGAGAGCAATTTGGGATGAATCTGCGATAATACGAGGGTTGGCCAAGGAATGACTTAACTTCTTTTGAGCTTTTGGGTGTGGGTATGTCATAGATGGCCTGTACCTTATGGGGATCTGGTGAAATGCCTTGCTGAGAAATGACGTGGCTTAACAATTGGACTTGGGGCTGGCAGAATTTGCATTTTTGTATGTTTAGCTTAAGGCCTGCTTGTGAGAATCGGGCAAGAATAGTGTCTAAACGTTCCAGCATTTGGGCATGGGAGTCTGCGAATACCAAAACATCGTCGAGATACACAAGGCATGTGTTCCATTGTAGACCCGAAAGAATAACATCCATTAACCTTTGGAATGTGGCTGGGGCATTGGTAAGTCCAAAGGGGAGGTAATTGAATTGATACTGGCCGGCTGAGCAATTGAATGCAGTTTTTTCTCTGTCTGCTTGTGCTATGGGAATGGAATAATATGCATTGGATTGGTCAAGGGAGGTGAAATATTTCATTCCACGGAGGGTGTCTAGAATTTCGTCTATACGGGGCAAGGGGTATGTATCTCTTTTGGTGACTTTGTTGAGGCCTCTAAAATCAATGCATAAATGATGGCCTCCGTCTTTTTTGGGAACTAAAACGGTGTTGGTACACCATGGAGAATTGCTTTGGCTTATGACACCTGCTGCTGCGAGTTGCTCAACTTCTGCTTGTATGATTTGCTTTTCTTTTGGGGAAGTCCGATAAAGTTGTCTATGTACGGGTTGGGAGCCATTGGTGTCAATTGTATGTGAAACAAGAGTGGTTCGACCTACGTCCATTTTGGATTTAGCATATAATGTAGGGTACTTCGATAGGGCCTGTAGGAGTTGCATTTTTTCGGTTTCTGTGAGGTCACTGGAGGTTAAATTGACATTTTCTTTTAACCATGTGAATGTATCGAAGCGGTTTGGCTGATTTTGCATGGAGTGGGTTACGTTAGCGGGAGCATTTTGTTTTGGAATGTAACAGGAGACTGTACCAATGCATGTTCCGGGGTAAAGAATTTGAGCTGTGTCTTGTGTGTTTAGGACCGATATGCGTATGCGACTGTTTTGATTTTCAGAGATACAAGCTGCGAAATGGACTTTAGGATTCTGTTTGGGTTTCGGGGTGAATTCAAGTTGTTTGACCTGTAAGAACGATTTGGGCAAGGGGACAGTAAATTCGGTTACTGTACAGGGTGGTAATTCTAATTTTCCGTCTAAATAAGTTCCACCACGGGTCGAAAGTGGGCTGTATTCTAGGCCATCACAGGGTAGTATGACATTGCCAAATTTGACCTGAGATTTCTGATTGTTGATAGTATATTCCGAAAACCGACTGAGAAAGTTTTTGCCTAGAAGGATGTCTACTGCGCAATCTTTTTGGACATGGACCATTATTGTTTCCTGGATTGTTTGGGCTGTTACAGTGACAAAAGTGGTCCCTACAAAGTGAATTGGGAGATTATTTGCTGCTTTTGCTTGGACTAGCGGGGGTTTCATGTCTAACTGTAGGATTTGAGCGATTCGGGAATCAATGAGTGAGTAAACTGCACCAGTGTCAATCATGCCTTTTGTGATTAATTTGCCGTTAAGTGTGATTGGAATATGAGGGGTATGCTTCTCCAGTACATTTTGGGGTGACTTGTTTGATGCAGATTGCTGAATTTGATTAATGAGTTTGATTGCAGGAGTTCAGGGGGTATCAATATCGACAAGGACGTATTTCTGCTGTGTTTGTGCCCCATGACCATCAGCTAATTCTAAGAGAGCATGGCCGAATGATGGGGGAATGGTCTCATGTAAACGTCCGTTGTGTGATGGTATTTCGTATGCATGTTCGTTTGTGGCCTGATGCTTGGAAGAAGGGAAATATTTTGGAAGAACGAGAAAAGGATAAAAGACGCCTGCAATAACTACAGTAATAACGGCTAGATTGATAATGATTTGGAGGGGTCCTTTGAGTAGATTGTTTAATCCGTCTGTGAGACTTTGGGTGGTACTGGTTATTACATGTTCTATGCCTTGACGGGCGCCAGAGAGGGTATTTCCGAGTGCTTGGCCAGTGCCTGAGATCATGTTGTAAACTGTATCTGAGTTAAGGGACATTTGGGCGGTGTAATTGACGAGTTTTTTAACAACGTTTTCGAGTGTATGAGTTTTGTAAATGTATTGTTTCAAAAAGAGTAAGTTGGTTGAAATGGTTGCAAGTTGATCATGAAAAATGGCGGGTGTATTAAAATGGAAAAGGGAGAAATTTTGGTTCCAGACGATTTCTAAAGGTAAATTTGTGACATGTGGGGATCCTGTTTCACTGACCCATGTATTATTCTGTTTGTAGAGGGCTACATGCATATGATGGCAGTCAACAGTTTGTGAAAAAGGGGTCAAATCGTTGCCTCCTGGATTCGAAAACATGAGTTTGGTTCCTACGAGAATAGGTAAAAGTTTGTAGCATGTTTGGTTGATTTTGTGGTTGTAAAAGATTTTAGATGCATTTACCTGCTTGCAGGGCCAGACTGTGAGGGCTTCTCCTGTGAATTCTGCTATGATGTCGGTTCGCTGTAGGAATGCTCGCGCCCCAAGGGTTGCATCAAGGCGTAAAATTTGCCATATGAGATCAAGGTGACGCTGTGCCTGTCTGCATAATTCATTCCATACATTTTTGAAATTTTGAATTTCGAATTCCTGGATTTTGTCTGCTAGATAGTTTAGTTTCGCGTTAATGGGTTCAAAATCATCAAAGTCGTAGAGTGTAGTATGGGTTTTGTTGGTTTTTGGGGTTAAAAATGCGTTACGATGTGGTGTGCTTTTGTCTAATTGTACAATAATGCCTTGTTCGGTTAGAATGCTGTCTTGGATATCTGGGCAATTGGGGTTCGAAAAGAGTGTGTTTTTAACCGAGAATGCACCTTGTAACTCTTCTATTATCACGTGGGTTTGTGTGAGTTTGATGGGATGTGTGTTTTTGTATTCAAAAGGGCATAAGTTTTCAAATGCTGTTTCATTCCAGATAATGGATCCATCGGCTGTGACACAATGACCTGATGTCGGTTTGCATGACCCCAGGTCACCTAATGTACCTGTCATAGATTTTCCATTCCAAGATGCTATTTGTCCTATTTCTATGATGACGTTAATGACCGAGGTACAGTGGTCTGTACAACACCATGTGTATTCTACGCTTAGGGAGTTGTTTGTTGACCAAAATCCTGGTTGGGTTTCGTACAATTTTTGACCGTGGTGTTCTTTGTCTATAACGATTGCCTTACAAACATGTGGGGTTAGATTTTGCATTTCGGTTTGGTCGAAGACAATACCTTTTGAGCCAAAAAACCTGTATTAGTACAAATTTTCCGTTTGCGAACACTGCATTTGTATGCGTCTGTTATGTGAGGTTTAGTGGAGGGGATATAGATTTTTCCGAATGTCTGTACGGGTTTGTCTATTGTGGAAGGGGGCATGCATGATGCAAGTTTTGGTATGCTGACTGAGTGACCGCTCAATGAAGTTCCACACATCTGAAATTGGACACTACACGATGTGGGGATTATTATACAAAGAAAAATACAAAACATCGGCCAATAGAATGTTTTAGTGGAGGCGGCGGGGCACTGTATGTTTTCGTTGTGGCCGGTTTGGTGTTGGGGCTTTTGGTGTTGTCGTTTTGCGATTTTGAGCTGGGGGGTGGCCGGTTTGCAATCTGAACATTCTGTAAAACTTTAGAAAATGAGTTATGGGATGGGGTTTGGACTTGCTTACTTGTGGGGGTTGGTAGAAGTGTTTGGCGGGGGCGGAATTGGTAGGGTTCGGGGGTCAGGCCATGTAAAAGGGACATTAAGTTGCGGCCTGTTTTCGATGGGGTTTTGGGGGCGTTGGGCGGCGTGGTGTCTTGCTTGCGGGGGATCTTGTAGCCTACGGGGATGGTGGGCAGCGATTTTTCGATTTTTGCGGCTTCAGGCGTGGGGGGTGGTGACATGGCGCACCAATCGGGTACGTCCAGGTCGAGGACGTATTCGTCACTACGGCGGTGGATAGTGGGCATAATGATTCCTAAAGTAGTCTGAGGGCCGTTAGTTATGGCAGGTAGTGTTGAGTAAAATGCGGGGTCATCAATGTCCATGAGGGGTTGAGGTTGCCTGTACTCAATGCAATTTTGAATATTACCACTCTGCTGATTCAGACAGTACCTGCTTGTATGACCTCTTTGCTTGCATAGAAAACATTGAAAATTTGAGTAGGGTTTGGAAAGGCAGTTATCAGATCTATGTCCTGTTTGGGAGCAGTGGATGCATCGGCTTTTACAATCACGCGTACTGTGATTATTACGAAAACAGATTTCACATGATTTTCGGGTGCCTACTGATTTACAATTACGAGCTAGGTGTCCAATTTGTCCACACTGGAAGCATGTGGGTTGCCTAGGGGTGGTATTGTTCCTGTAAGCATTATTCCTGCTGAAAGTATTGTTACTGAAATTGCTGTAGCTACTCTGTTGTGGGGGTTGAGGTTTTTGTTTGATCTGCAATTGTAAATCTTTTACTTGTTGTTCTAACTGACGCAAAAGATCCTGTTGGTCTGTATTTTTGGTTAGGGAAAAGGTGGGTTCGGGTTTTGGGGGTATAAAGGGAAGGGCCTTAGATTTTAGCTCATTTCTAAGGATTTGCTGTTCAATGTAAGCTGCTTCGTCTGACATTTCTTTTAGAGTCGTGAATCGTCTATACTTAATTGCTTCCCTGATTTCGTTTTGCATGCCTTCTACAAAGAGGGGTTTTATGATCATTTCTCGTGCATCTGTGTTAAAGTTAGGGTAGGCGAGGGTTGCTAGATGTTCTAGATCAAACAAGAATTCAGTGACTGTTTCTGATCGCTTTTGTTTTCTTTCGCGTAAGAATTGTTGATGTAGCTCATTATCTCTATTGTTTGGGAAAAAGGCCTGTAACGCGACTTTATACTGCTCCTATGTGTGGGGAGGGTTTTCGGAATTGGCTAAACTTTTGAATTTTGCTAACGCGGCTCCTCCTAGATGAATTTCTAAACATGCCAACTTTAACTGTACATCTGTATCTTTCATGCCTTGGAGTGCCATGAATTGTTCTAATCTTTTGTTCCATTCACCAAAATGTTGGGTCACGCCGCCCGTGAATACTGTAGGTTTCGCATAGAAATTTTAGCCATGTTATTACGAATGTTTGCTGTTCTTAGATTGTCTATTAGGGTAGGGTTTACTGTATTCTGGTTCAATGGCATGCGTAGGGTACGAAAATGTTCTGAAAATAAATCGTTTATCTGCTCTCTAACGATTTCTCCTAAATGATCTTGCGTTTGGTGGGTCATTCTTGGTTTACGATGGGATTTCTGCTTAAATGCTTCAATTTTTGCTTCACGCTGTATTTGTTTAAATGTATCGCTTAATGTTTCATTGGAGGGGATTTCCAGTTTGCTTTCTATGAATACTGTCTTACTGTAGGCAATGATTACTACTGTATTATCTAATGCTTCTAAATGCCCGGATAAGAGTACACCTAATTGGGGGCAGGGAGTTCCAGTGGTTAACGGTACGGTACGGTCACCAAAATATGTAACGACCAGATTTGTGTGAGGTACTTTACTTTCAACCAACGGTCGATACGGCGGGGATGGAATAATGGGATGGGGGCGCGGGCGGTACAACAATACGAAAATACGCGAAGGATCGACGGTCGCTCGAACGTCGACAATACAAAAAGGGACGACGCGTTTGCTTGCAAATAAAATAGACGATACCGTTTAATTGCTTTCGAAGACAGTTGCTTGCAAATAAAATACGAACGGCCACGGATCAAAATTCACAAAATAACAACTACCAAAATCACACTTTGCTTCTTCTTTTATAGGACGTTTTGGCCACTCCCTTGGCGTCGCGGGAGGTCGAGCTTCTGTCCATCTTCTTCTGCCAATCGTCGTTTCCTGCTACGCTTTTTACGCTTTTCCTAGTTACGCCTTTCTAACGCTTTTCTGGTACTGTATGCTTTCTGTGCTTTGCTTGCTTTCTACGGTGGGCTTGGCCACACCTCTGTGCTTCTGTGCATGCTTCCTGTATTGGTTTCTCTGTATACACATGTTTTGTGGGGCCGCCGCTACCGTTACACTTGAGACTACTGCCTGGCGGGGCTTCTACGTATTTTACTGTGTGCAGGTGTTGTTTACGATTTTTACGGGGGATTACGGTAGCTGTGGAATGTGTAGTTTAGTGTAGGTTCTAGGGGAACAGCTGCTGTTTGTGCAAATTAATTGGGGCATCTTAATTGGGCTACTGGGGTGTGAACGGATCAAAATAAAGTACTTCACGTAATTTTAGAGGAATGTTTGGGTGTGAATCCCAGACACCCTTGAGACGATAAAATGCGAGAATAAAATAATATCTAATAGTTGTCTATCACATACAGTATGCTACATATTTACAGTACTGCTTTAGTAGGTACGTTACATTGTTTTGAGCCACTCTTTGTTCTTTTTGTTTAATTTTTTCAGGTTGTGTACCTTTGTTTCTTCACCTACTTTTTATTACATTACTTTACTTTTCGTTTTTTATCATTTGTTTTTTTTCTGTCTTTAATGCTTAATTATTTTATTCATTTCATTTTGTTTTCTTTATCTCATTAATTTAATTTTTTGCAATTGAGCTCCATTCAAAACATCTTTAATCCGGAATCCTTATGATAATTTTTTGTTTTCGTTTTTTTCAAACGTTTGGCAAAAATGTTTCTCTGACAGATATTTTTTTGTGATTTTGGAATGCTTCGATGGTGCCTACCTACCGCAACTGCAGTACAAAAATGGCCAGGTGCAAATAGATTATCTCAACTAGCAAAAACGATTTCAATATGCCTATAATTTGCATATTTATTATAAAAATGATGTGTGCGTTAACTCTAATGCATAGAACTTTTTACTATTCGCTGTATTGAGATTCGCTCTTTTGAGAATCGCTGTTCCCAGACTTCGCTCTTTTGAGATTCGCTGTTCCCAGGCTTCGCTGTTTTGAGAATCGCAGTTTTGAGATTTCGCTGTATTGAGACTTCGCTATAATGAGAATCGCTGCTTTGAGACTTCACTGTTGTGTGTTTCGCTGTATTGAGGACACGCCTATTCTTGAGCATGTACTTCTCAACTTTATCTCCAGCAACATAATCAATGAAATGATATTTAATATAAATTCACTAAAATCAACAAAAACATTCGAAGTTTTTTTCTATCTATCGAACAATTCCCGATTCTTCAGCCATACTATGAAATATGGAATCTTTTTTAGCCAAAAGAACGTTCGGTTTGTCGAATTCGGCTAAAATTCCATTTTTCATAACCATAATTCTGGAAAAATGACAAAATTCAAATATTTAAGGAATTTAAAACTGAGAATGTGTAAAATTTATCCTGTGAAACCAGGATGATACGGTAAAACACGCACCTATCATTATCCAAAATCGTATTGATCCTATGGGCTATTGTCAATATTGTACAATTGGCAAATTCTTTCCTTATGGTTTTTTGTATCAAATCGTCCGTTTCCACGTCGATCGACGCCGTAGCTTCGTCCATGATCAAAATTTTAGTCTTTCTTACCAATGCTCTGGCCAAGCATAACAACTGAGTTTGGCCGAAACTGTAAAATTCACAGTGTTAATGCTGTATCGTTGGATATTCGACAAGAAAAAATAATTTGCCAACAAGATTGTCCAAAAAACGGTGGACATTGAAGTCTTGTAATTTCTTAGCCAGTCAAGCTAGAATGCTCGATATTTGCGCATCAGATAGCCTATCTACTCCAGTTTCTGACGTCAAAATTTCATACGTCTAACTGCAGTACATCATGCGCCGTATTCATTCATAGTAAACCACTGCTACGTTGATGTCAATTTTTACTTCATAAATTTTGAGTATATTGCAATGTAAGATTACTGTAAAGATGGTTCACGTATGAAGACTAAACGGTGAACGTCTAATTTCTTTGACGGAGAACGTCTAATTTCTATTTAATTAATTAATTTCTTCTAATAATCTTTGAACAAAAGTGCTGACTCTTCAGCGGTATTTTTCTGGAACCTGACAAAAAATTAAATAAAAATCACAAAAATCAGTGGATTTGAATTCAGCTGTACCAAGCAGTGTGTAAGTTTCGAGTATGTATACAAATAGGAAATTAGAGCAAATTTTCTGTCGAATTATACAATAGTGTGGAACCTCAGGTCTGTTCTGGTTACTACAGGGAAGCACTTTTAGGTTGACCATTTTTGGACTTCGATAACGTTAGGTCTCAACATCCTAAAATATGAGTTTCTAGATATCCATTGATATATGAAGACGTATTCTCTGAAATTCTTTTTTACAGTAACCCGTAATACATACAACAATATTCGACATATACCTGATCGTCGTATTTTCGCCGGTGCAACGTTCTTCGATTGTGAAATCTAGTCCACCCGGAAGATTGGTAACGAAACTTTTCAAATGAGCTTTTTCTAGAACGTCGAACAATTGTTGGTCGGTTTTCGTTTCGTAAGGGTCGAGATTAAAACGTAAAGATCCACTGAAGAGCACTGGTTCCTGTACGAAAAAATAAAATTACAAGAGCTTTGTTTGCCTAAAATCTTCAACCATGGTTCATTTAGGCAGAAGTGGCTCAAGGATCGCAGTATTGATGGTCTATTCATACATGTAACGGAGCCCTGAAGTATGGAGGGGGTCAAGCGACTTTTTTGGGCGGAGAATCATCGATTGGCCAAAATTTAAGGAAGAGAGTCTCTGAGGAAGAAAAAATTCAATCTTTCCATCAAAAAAGTCTGAAAAATGGTTCAAAAAATAGTAATTTTCGTTTAAAAACGTAAAAAGTATATTTGTGGCGCAGAGCCGAAAAAATTGACATTTTTGATCATTTTTGTCAGCAAAAAATTTGCATTTTTCTGTATTTTCCGACCAAAAGTATGGTGGTCCCTATGGCTATCATATGGCTGGCCATATGATTGGCAAATCCTGTAGGGGTGACCCAACGTCCAGCCATATGACCGACGATTTCTGGGGTTTTCCTATGGTACTTCCCACTCCGATTACACATATGGATCGATTCCCCCCCATAAATTGATCTAGGAACAGATAAATGACGACTTGTATTTCTTATGGGCAAATAGTTTCGTGTTACACTACTGCACGTAGGATGCATGGAGATTTAACTGACATGGTTTCTGGTGCTTACCACGTAATGATGAGCTATCGATACATACTCAAGTATACAAAGTTCACTGCCGAGACTAGAATACTTTTTGACAACTGTTGAACAGGCAAACTTTTCAGCAAGAAGATGATACAGATTTATTCTATCAGTCAAAAGTCCTGAGACATAAATTTCACTACTTTGCTAACTTCATGAGTGTATGGGTGCTGTCTAATAAAATGTTGATTTGGATGTAACAAAAACCAGTGTTTTGAGCTGTGAAGTATGAATACTAGTAAGGTGGACCACGATAAAATGATGTTCGCTAGCTAAGACAAAATACAAAATCGAATGTTTATTTTAATCAAATTGGTCACTGGTCCTGCACTGTCTTAAATCATCTCTGTTTAAGAGATACTACAGCAGATCTTAAAGCATCAGAAGAGAGAATAGCATAACCTACTTTGATTTTGAGTACTGAAGATCTACGAGCCATGGAACCGGGATCTACTGGTTCCGCTTTACAGTTAACCATCAATTTTCTACAACTTCAGTGAACCAATAGTCAAACGTCATCACACGTTAAAATTTTGTCTCCAAGGCCGTTTTGGTGATGTAACCCAGATTTTTTTGGAAGCTGGCCTAGGCAGATACAGCCTTCCACTCTTGCAGGTCGATGAATTATGCAGGCAAGCTTGGAACGTTTCTTGTAGAGGCCCACTCAACCCAGTCAGCATCTTGGCGAAAAAGTGCAGCGAATGAGGAGGTGAGCCTATTCCATTTATGAGGTAGATAGCCGAACAAGTCCTGCTTTGTCAGTCAGAAGTTAGCCTGCGGAATGTGGCATCCACCAGTCGGCAAGGACATCCAGAGCGCCTCTCATATAAAGTGCGCACTTGTGTGACCTTATAGTCCTATAAAACCTGCCTTTCCAGCTATAGAAAAATGGGTACAGGCGCACCTACAAAAAGTTTTAAAAAATGTGACTCCTCTGCGAAATATTTCATGATATTTAAAAATTCTAGATTAAAAATTAAAAAAAAATCTAATTTTGACTAAATTATCAGAAATCAGATCAAGGTATGGAGCTGAATTTCAGGTGTCACATTTTTTGACGTTTGATAAGGATTGTAGAGCGAACCAGCAGTGAAAAGTCCACTTCATCAATCAGTATGTAACAGGAGAAAATTCAGGAAATTTTTGGTACTGAATGCAGAAGCCAGGCCTCAGCTCTTCAATTGAAAATTGAAACTTCCCAGTTCCAAGAACCGATCAGTTCCGGCAACCGATCGGGTTCCAGTTACCACATCCGTATAGTGCCATGTAGTTGACTTTTACAAATATTAATGTTTTTTCAAGTGCTCTAGTGTATGTGTTTGTGTCTATTAACAAATAATATCTGCATAGATTTGCTATTAAAGCTGTGAATTCAGTATTTTATTTGACCCTTTGTGTCTCTACTGGTCCTTACTACTATTCTTAGGAAATGCATAAGTAATTTTGAAGAATTTTCAGACAAAAAATTCCTCCTAAATTTGATCGCTATCGAGATTATTTCAAAATCACTGACGATAATAGGTCCAAATGCAAAATCTGTTATACAAGAAAGGTCGACAAAAAGTGGCACTAGTCAAAAAATTACAGAAATGAGAGCCTAGAATGATTTGCCTTCTAGTTTCGTTTAAGAATTCAATTTTTTAAGAGATAAATAATCTGCACTAAACTTGGATAGGCAGTCAATATCACAATTAAAATAATCGGTTTCAGTTCCGGATTCGGTTGCTGGGACATTTGCAGATTCGGTTACGGTTCTTGAAAAAAACGGTTCCTATTGGTTCGGTTCCGGCTATCCTTGACATGCCTAATTTGAATTTTCCTGTCTTGCTCATCTCAATCCACAATTTTCAAATAGCTGTCAAAATATTTTTCATCGATTTGAACCTACGAGGATTTAAAAAAAAATTACATCTCAAAAATTGAGCACTTATTTAACAACAAAGATGTAGAAGAAAATTTCAAAAAACTGCGACTAGAGTTTATAGTATACGCAAGTCAGCAGTCACTGTAGCATAAAGTTTCAACATACTACTGTATAGTAAACCATATTTTTTGTATTATCAACTTTTGGAAAAACTTGCTTGTGGAATAATCGTTAATTTGGATCGCAAATCTTTCAAATTCAAAGTTCGAATGTCCAGTCGATCGATCAGAATTTGACCACTATCTGCTTCAACGATCCGGAACAAAGCTAAAGCGATGGACGTTTTACCGGCTCCTGTACGACCGACGACGCCCACTTTTTCGTCGCTCGATAAACAAGCGTCCAAATGTCGGACAGCCGGCTCCAAATCGGGTCGATAACGTAGGGAATAGTTTTTAAATTCTATTTCGCCCTTAGACGGCCAATCGGGAGGTAATTCCACGACTTTGGATGGTTGTGCCTGGAGATACAAGAAAGGTCTTCTTTCAAACCTGCGCGAACTTCAGAATGATCCTAACTTGTGAACGGTGGGTGATGTAGGAAGAGAAATTCGACTGACACGATATCTGGTGGAATCGAAGTTCCTCGAAAATTTTATTGTCCCTCAAAATTTGATATATTGTGTAGTTTGATGCACTAGTGAGGATCAGCGTGACATTCTTTTCGGCGGAATTTAAAAATTTAAAATCTAAATTCGAACAAAATATTTTAATTTAGAATTTTGTTTGAAAAAATTGCAAAAGACGTGTCCTCAAACTTATTTGAAATGTGAATTTGAATTTTGAATTTCAATTCTGAATTTGAATTCTGAATTTGAATTCTAAATTTGAATTCTGAATTTGAATTCTGAATTTCAATTCTGAATTTGAATTCTGAATTTGAATTCTGAATTTGAATTCTGAATTTGAATTCTGAATTTGAATTCTGAATTTGAATTCTGAATTTGAATTCTGAATTTGAATTCTGAATTTGAATTCTGAATTTGAATTCTGAATTTGAAACTTGGAAAACTTACTTCGCTTGGTATAGTCGTGTATTCTTCAATTCTTTCAACAGCGACGATATTCGATTCAAGTTCGCTGGTCATTCGAACCGCCCAATTTAAAGCTTGGGTCACCTACAAAAGGAAAAAGTATCCGAAATGTCACGTGACGAAAAACATCGCACTTACCATTAAAGCGTAAGAGATGGCCAAACCCACTTGGCCGCCGTTGACGTAATCGCGCCCTACGACAGCGAAAAGGGCGGCGCAAAAGACCATCAGGTTACCTATGGTCTCGAGACGAACGGCAAGCCATCTGCGAAATACAAAGGAAATTTGGAGCTGCAAACATTGATGGAGTCCTGTAAACCACTGATAACTGTGCCAAAAAGAGTCGAATCATCAACCTGCTTTCACGTCAGGCCTCCGTGATGTCAGTGTAAGAATTTCTGAGACAGGCTGAACCTTAATAACGTGATGTTAAGTAGAATTTAAAGAGAAATACAAACTTTTGAACATTACAAAAAATGTTGAAAATCTTCCTGAAGAAAAAAATTCTCGCAGTGCTCACTGGTCAATCTTATAATATTTCGGTTGGAAATCATGAAAATCACTCATAGATCATAACAGAACCCTAAAATATTGTCACAATGGAAAATATGCGACAAAAATCCAATTTTTTTAGAACTATCAGTTGACATTAATCTTACCAATTTTTAAAAAGAGAAAGTTCAAAATCGGGCTTAGTGTAGATGAAAAATGCGAGTCATAGTTTCAATTTTTTTAGAGCCATCGTCAAATTTTCAAAGCGATCAAATTAAGTTCTGACTCGAACTCAAACTTGTAAAAATAGAAAATATGCGACAAAATTCTCATTTATGAGAGATATCGGCTGATGCCTCATTTATTACATTTCTAAAGGAATCAGATCATGTTACTCGAACTCAAAGTCTGTAAAAGCGTAAAACATATGACGAAAATTCCGCTTTTGAAAGCAATCGGTTGATATCAAACTAATGACATTTCCAGACACGGATCGGATCAAGGTCTGATTCGAACTGAAATTTTGTCAAAAATTGAAACTTTTTGATAGATATCGATTGACATTAAGCTTTTCACACTCTCGTAAGGATCGCATCAAGTTCTGGCTGCAACTCAAACTTGTAAATTCGATAAAAATCGATTTTTGAGAGCCCAGTTGATATAAGCTCACCACGTTGTATAATAGATCAGTTCAGTTTCTGATTCAAACTCAAACTTGTAAAAATGGAAGATACGCGTCGAAAATTGCATCTTCGACCACTAATAGTTGATATCAAACTTGTAAAATTTTCAAAGCTATAAGATCAAGTTCATCTGACTCAAACTTAGAGAGTTTTAAAAATGGAAAATATGTGACGAAAATCTCACTGTTGGGAGCTGTCAGTTGATATCATAAGAAACTTGTCATATTTTCAGTGGAATCACAACCGAAAGCTGACGGATCAGGTGTTTATAGTCTGTTGTTATTGAAATGCATCTAAATAATGAAAATGGAAAGCAAGTAGTGTTTCACATTTTTCACGATTTTCCGATAAACAGTATGTTATATAGGACTAAAAATTTATGAGCATACTGAACTAACCATTCACAAGTTTTCGAGTGGAAAATCTTACTGTAAGAGCTCTATGTGAACGATTTTGTCGACAGTACTTATTTGTGTCAGTTTTCAATTTGGAAGCATTTTATAAAAAAACAGACTATAAATTAATTGATCGAAACATCAAAAACGCGGGTAAAATAAATTTTCGATTTTTCACCTGTTGGCTACTACGTTCGGGTATAAACAAGCTTGATTTTGATCCAATCGTCTTTTAGCTTCGTCGACGAAATTTTTTTCGACGCCGAAAGCTCGTACGCAAACTAGGCCGGTCAACGTTTCTTGAAAATGCGCGAAAATGGGCGATCTGGTCGCCGATTCTAGACGTTTCAGTTGACGAGACGTCGAAATGTAAAAACGCTGCAAATTTGCAGGATAATAGACTGTTACAGTAAACTTATTCCAGAATTGTGACGTCAGCAACCAACATAAAAAAGCGTTTCTGGTGTTAAATCTGAACAACTTACCATTATGAAGTAATAAAGTGCACATATAGGTATAATAACCAATAGAAAATACCACTGGGTCACCGTCAGTACTACGAAAGTCGAAATCACTTGCATGACGCAACCTAACCAAGTTCGAATCGTATGTGCCAAAGTATTGTCCATAATATCTATGTCCTGTGTGAAATGACGAGTCTGATGAACTATTAAACTAATCAAATAATTTTAAACACTGACTTTGCCGCAACGATTCAATATTCGACCCAATGGAGTGGTTTCGAAGAAATTCAGTCGAGCATTTAAAAGACTGGTCAGCAAGCTTTTATGCAAATTATTGCTGGCATTGGCCATGGAATATGCCATCAATGTTGTGCACAGTAGGAGTATGAAACCTGACAATAAAGATTTTATCACCAAATTTTAAATCCATGAATTTTGTCATGGTCCCAAAATTTAAATACAACTACGGTCTATTTAGGATTAGCTAACAGCGAATGGAGTAAAAAACAAAAGAAAATTGGTCTACAACCTATCTGAGTAACCAATGGAAAATATTTGATTCCAAACATGCATTTAGACCATCTTAAAAACTGCAATAATGCCCATGTTACTCGTCAACTATCTCTAGGTTCTGCAATAAGCAATTCTGAATTTCATCGAAGTTTAAAAGGTTATACCTGTAGCAGAGTAACGTCAATCATTATTTTTTTATATTAACTGGTTAAATGCGACTATAGTCCGTTTTTACAAAATGACTCCAAATCGAATAATGACAAAAATTAGTATTGTCGGGAAATCATTAACACATTTTTACAGTGAGGTTTTCCACTCGAAAAAACGTGTAGTTGAGTGCTCCCACAAATCACCATTCCGATGTGATTTGAAATTTAGCAGATAATACGAAATAATCCTCGCTTTCCGCATTTACAATTTAGAAGAATCTTAAGAAAAACAGACTATAGTCACGTGTTTATATGTGCTTTTGTTTCTTACATCAAATATAGGCCAATTTTATTGGTTTGCACATTTATGTTAATTTATGTGTAAAGAAGTCCAAACTGGAAAAAGGGTTAGTGTAACATAACTCTATTTGCTGTTAGCTATCGAATGCACTATAGCACGTGTATTTTTAGAATTTACACTTATAATCCTATTCTCATCAGTTTTAAAAGGAGTGACATGAAAAAGAAAAGGTCTACTATAATCTGTTTCTCTTGAAATGCTTGTAAACATCAAAAGTGGAAAGCAAATACTACTGGGTTGGCAAGAAAGCGATGTAGATTTTTGGTAATGTGTTATCAATCAATTTTTTTCTTAAAATCCAGCCAAATAAATTGAGTTGTTAATTGTTTGTTTGGAAGAGCAAACATTATTTTTTTGAAAACTCGGGTCGGTTTTCAGTTGGCTCATACTGTCCGTTTTATTGATACCTAAAACAAAGTGTTACCTCCCTGACCATATATGTCATTGCACTTTGTATGAATATGATTTGGGCAGAACTGCAGCTGAGAAAACAAGAAAAATATGGCAAGCATATGGTGAACCTGCTGTGTCCAAACTTGCGGTTGAACAGTGGCTTGTAAAGTTCAGGGCTGACACCCGCACTATCAAAGATGAACCTCATAGTAGATGACCAGGTGAAGTATCAGAAGTAGACATTCGAGAACAGCTGAACCTCGATCCAAAAGCAACTATTAGGGAAATAGCAGAAATCCTAGCCATTACCACACTACTATTGAAAATCGAATGAAGCAGATGAACAGGGTTCGAAAGCTCCAAACATGGGTGCCTCACAAGTTGAATGATCATGCTATGCAACAATGTGTTATCATTTCCATGTCATTACTTTCATGGTACAAAATCCAGACTTCCCTTGATCAAATCATCACTGGAAATGATAAGTGAGCTGTGTATGTTAACATCATCCAGAGGTTACAATGAGTCAGTGAAGGCTCTAAACCGCACAAATGCCAAGGCCCGATCTACACCCACACAGGGTTATGTTATGTGTGTGATGGTCAACCCAGGAAATTTTCGAATTTGAGTTGCTTAGTAATTTTGCATACTTTGATGATTAAACATGCTTCGTGCAAATGCAATAAAACTTTAAAGATGTAGTCGAATTTTCGACATTACTTTCTTGCCAAGGGTATATTTGATATTTTTACCATTTCCTGATTAACCAAACGTCATATGGGACTAGAAATTTGTGATACTGCTCATCTAACTCTACTTTTTTTGTGAGAAAGGAATCCTACAGCTAAAGCTTTGTGTAACGACTTAGAAAAATGACAATGAAAAAAATATTTTTTGTCATTTTTCGATCTGCAAGCATTTATAAAAAACAGACCAGCAATAAATAAGTTCAAGGTGCATTGTAGATACTTACAAAAAATTTCATAGTGAGATGCTAGAGGAGATTGGCTACGGGAAGAACTAAATCCGAACTTTTTAGGTTGACTGACTGAGGTACAACAGACCTTTTAGGCGATTGATTTCTGAACCACTCTGTACATACTTTGGTATGAGCTGATTTTGGAGCAAAATACCTGTATTCAATCCCAAAATTGTATAAATCGCCGTATAAAATATATTATCGACGTCATTTGTGCTACCATTTCCGTTATGTCCGTAGTCACTAGTTATGTTCGAATGGTTATAAACGTCGTTCGACCATTTGGCCAACCATATACTGCTGGCTACAGTGAAAGCTTGACTCAAAGCCATCAGTGTGAACGAAGCGATAAAAGCAAAGTAAGTCATAGCTTTGATATAAGTCAAATATATCGACCATTTAACCTGTGAAAATCAGATTAGTATAAGTTTATTGTAGGAAGATTTGAATGGTTTCTATGAAGGGTACTGTAACATTTTTCAGAAATTTGGTACTTACCCATCCAGTCTGCACTTGTTCATCTTGAATCAATTTTCCATCGGCTATTTGACTTTTTTGTCTGCTCATCTTTTCCTTAACAGAAAATCCGGACATACAAGAATCTTGCCTGGTCGTCAATCGTCGTCTGGTTGGTTCTATTTCTTCCGGATTCGATCTTATGGATGTCAATCTAAATTTTGTGATTTTAAATTAGCCAAAAAATTCAAGAATTTGAATTTCGGAATTTCTAGTTTCGAAATTTCGAAATTCGGTTACATTTACCTCCGCCTAATATCGGGCGCAATTTTCTCCAAATCGACCAAAACGTCGTCGAAAATTTCGTCTAAAAATTGAACTTTTCACATATTGGAAAAAATCAATATTTTGTCATGTTTTTCTCCTAACCATCTTCTTCATTTTCGGACATTGATTCGTTCAAATACGTGACGATCAAATCGGCGAAAATTCCTCCCTTTTTCAAAAGATCGTTATATTTGCCTTGTTCGATAATTTTACCGTCTTGTAAGACGAGGATGTTGTCGAAATGTTTCAAGTGAGTTAGACCGTTAGTGACCACGATTCGAGTCTTAGAAAAAAATTTCGAGTAAGAAATTTTCCTGTGAAAAATATGATAGCAAAAAAATTAAGTTAGAATGTGAAGCTTTTTGGATTTTTTCACAATATACCCTGAGCCAAAAAATTTACATTTAAATTTCATACAAGACATGAAACAAATAAAACAGAATTTTCATTGATTTAAAGAATTCTTGTACTTTCACATATATTTAATATGTTCACTATCAGATTTTATATGACCCACTATGGCCAGAGGGCATGAAATGTAATGAGCATGGGTTTTCGATTCATACACTTTTCCTCAAATTCGTTCACCATTTTGACGCAATGGATTTGCGAGAAGGGAACAAAAAACAGAGCCACGAGTGGGTTACTGTACAATTTCCAAAACTACAGTAAAAAGGATACTGAAAAGTACACCAGAATATTAGAAGAACACAGCTTGATGGTCTACTGCAATAAGTTTTATTATACTGATTTTATAAATCTAAATCCATGAAAGTTTATTTTCATGATTATGCAGTTGTTTTGCTGAGCTGTCATACGGATAATCCTGCTAATGGTCAGTAATAGAAGGCATTAATAGTAAAACTGATTGATAACTATTTAACTAGTATGTTATTATATATTTTTGTAAAACCTGGCTATGGTGTTCCATTTCGATTCCGATTTTTCTTAAACACACCCACTTCCATAGAATAGAGATATTTTATCTCCACATAATTTTTGGAACTGTGTGAAAAAACTGCAGATATTTTCACACACATACCTTGTGTTTGAGTAGACCTTTGTTGCTTAGCACATTGTCGAAAATATTTTGACCAACGTGCGAATCAACGGCCGACAACGGATCGTCCAAAAGGTAAATGTCTGATTTACTGTAGATCATTCTGGCCAAATTGACGCGTTGTTTTTGACCGCCGCTCAAGTTGACACCCTAAAAGTCGAAATTTAATTCAAAATTGATGCAGAAAGTGCGAAACATGTTAATTTTGTATACTTTTTCGCCGATTTCAGTTTCGTCCCCATTTTGCAAAGTATTCAAATCGTGAGTCAATTCGCAAGCTTTCAAAATTTTGTGGTAGAAATTTGAATCGTAAGGCCTACCGAAAACGACATTATTCTTCAAAGTGGTATTTTGGATCCAAGTTTGTTGAGGAACGTAGGAAATGCTACCCTGGAACAAAATACATAGAATTGTTATGTCCCGGCTAAAAGTCTCGTTTTAGACTAGGGCAGATTTAAGGTTCCCATCTTTCGTGTTTGATAGTGATAGTTTGATAGACTATAGCATTAGATTTCAGAATTTAATGTTACAAATTCACAGACCACAGTCTTTTTTTATTAAGTGTTCCCTACTGTAGGATGTTCTCTCGAAAAATTTTTGAATGTAGTTATTATATGCAAGACTACAAATTTTAATTGATTACTTTTGGAAAAATGGACGAATTCAGGAGAAAATACTGCTGAACGTCGGACGATCACGTTCTACAAAAATGTTATTTTAATTAAATTTAGACAGCACTCAATAAAAGAAGGATTTAAAATTTAAGGAGGTAGCAGATTTTCGCGAAAACAGTACTTAATTCTAGGTGAAAAACTCGACATTAGCTGTTTAGTCCGTTCAGGTTTGATTTATTGTGACACATTTTTAAAGTAACCTTAATGTTAAGAATTAGAGTAAAATCGACATCAAAAAGCAATCGTTTACTGGGAACGAATGCAGCTTACGGTATCTTGTAAGTATGGATGTGAAATTTTAGGGTGAGAAACTAGAGTAGAAGGGCAATCTGGGGAACAAAATCTGAACACTCTACCCCGACTGGGTGAGATACCGCAGGCTTTTTAATCAAACCGCTTTCGGTCACCTTGTAGATTACGAAGTCATGAACGAGTAGATTTCGAAGCATTGACGATCAACAGAAATTCAACATTTAGAACTATAAAACTACATAATCTACAAAACCAGATCATAATGAAAATTTCATTTTATCGAAATTTTCCTCGTTCAATGCAAATTTCGTTATACAGGATCGATTCAGTAAATTTTTCGCGCCAGGTTGCAGCGAAATATGTGACATACTACTCCTGCTTTACTTAAACTTCAAATCTTATAAATTTCGATTATTGGATGCTACAAGATCAAATCACTACTCCTTTCTGATATCGCCGTTTTACCCAAATTATACTTTTTGTTGTTATGTTTTTTCTTAAATGTTCAAATTTCGTCATAAATGAAATCAATTAATGTTAATTTTTCTATGAATTTCAAGGACATATTAGACTTATTATGTCAACATAATAATCTGATTTTCCGCTAAACCATATGTTACAGACTGAAAATTTTTGAGCATACTCAGATGACCTTTAATTAGTTCTCAAGTACAAAATTTTGCAGTAAAAGTTCCGTAAAAACCATTTTGACGACTGTACTTATTTTTGTCATTTTGCGATTCAAAAGCAAGTTATATAAAAACGATATGTATTTAGATTTTAGGCATGTAAAAAGCGAGCCATAACCGAAAATTTCACGATTCTCAAATGTCCGAACACGCCGTGCACTTACTTGCACGACCAATGATCCTTCTGATTTATTCATTTCACCCAAGATTGCGGACAACATGGACGATTTGCCACATCCAACGGATCCGACTACGGCTATCAGTTGACCAGGTTCCACATTGATGTTTACGCCGCTGAGGGTCGATTTCTCGGACGCTGGAGTGCCCGATTCGTATTTCCAATCGAAAGATGCGTTTTCGATTTTTACCGAACCAACTGCATAGATTGGTGAAAAAAGCATAATTTAGGAAAAACCGAAAGTTCGACCCCGCCCGATACCGAACAATGGGACTAGTTAGGATCCAGGCAAGGATTAGGCTATCCAGATTCCATGGATTTTACATACCACGTTGGTCCGGCTCGGGCTCTTACCCATCACCCAGAAGCTTCAAAAAAAGCATTCAAGATTCTCAAGGCTTATCCTCTTTCATCAAGATGATTTGATTCCATATGGAGATCAACACTTTTCTTACTTTTTTCCTCTTTCCTTAGCACCGAATTTTCGTTTATTTCGTCGGCGACCAGAAAACTTTTTATCCTTTTGTTAGATACGCTAGCCTAAAAGATTCAACAGTTGGTTTGTCTTGAAAAAAATGTCACTTTCAGTTTTTCAATGAACAGAATATTCACCTAATGTCTGAAGTCACAAAAATATGAGTGAAGATGATTAGATTCATTGAGAAAATCTGATTGTAAATGTAGCACTCGTTTTTTCAAGTTTTGGAATAAAATGCTACGTGAAAATACAAAACGAGACAGTTTTTTTTTATAATGTATTATAAGGTTTGCATTGATCTCAAGCATCGAAAAACGAAAATTTTGAAATTTTTTTCTAAAATCGAGTTCCGCACAGATCAATGAATGTAACCTTGAAATGGAAAGTTTGCTCATTTTTTCACTGTGATCTATTTATTCTGAAATGAAACATGCAGCAAACCTAATAAAAGTAAGTTCAATTCGGGAAAATTACCCTTCTTTTTATTCTAATCAATGAAAAATTCTCCTCGTCCATCAGTAGCAAAATAATGTTCTCCAGTAATCTGGTCGAATGAGCATAAGAGTCCATACAGTTTTATCCAGATCGAAATGGATAAGCATGCTGTTGTTTCTTTGATTTTTAAACCTCATATTCGTCATAAAGAAATTCATATTCCTTCTACAGTAAAAGGTTTTCCATTCCGTGAAAACTGTCTGTCAAATTTCAACTGCTTTTTCTATTGCCGCTGCATCTGCCATGTCAAAGTAAATGAGCTAAAAATTCCTTCAGACTGTCCAGCATAATACAGCAAAATTTCGCAATGGATCGGATTCGAAAATTTTCATCAAAAGTAATACTTAATTAAAAGCATTGTAACTAGAGCAAATACTGTTTTGAAATTCTTGTAATTTTCTGATAAAATTGGAATTTGTTGGCCAAGTAATTAACCTGTAAAAACTTTTG
The DNA here is from genome assembly GCA_963922205.1 of Romanomermis culicivorax. NCBI lineage: Eukaryota > Metazoa > Nematoda > Enoplea > Mermithida > Mermithidae > Romanomermis > Romanomermis culicivorax. Next base: position 358,680 of record CAWUHX010000237.1, on the reverse strand, counting down.
TGCAAAAATTCTGCGTTAGATGATCTGTTTCACGTTATTTAATGAAAGAATTATAGTTGGTGTGATTTGTCAATTAATTATAGTTCACCAATAAATACTGTACTTTCAGAGTAAGGATTACTGTAGGTTTAAAGTAACCAAAGATTGCCTAATTTTCTACAATAATTTGCGTGTAAATGATTTACATGATCGAAATCTTACTTTGATCAAAAAAGACACGATCATGGGCAGTAAGGTCATCGGGAAACGTAAAATATTGAACAGAGAAATGGAAACGAAAGCCGTTTGCGGCGTCAATTGACCGTCGGCTAGAAAAACGAACGAAGCGAAACTGGCGACGGATATCTTTTGTGTAAAAAAAAGGGAATTATATGCAAATTTGGAAAATAGGACGTCAAAAAGTACAGTAAATACCAAAAAAGGGGCGCAATTCCAAGTAAAAGTCACAACGGCGCCGTAATAACCGGCTTTTTTGATGATACTGATCTCTTTGTCGCGTATGGTCTGGATTCGTTTTTCGAAACACTGCTCCCAAGCGTACAATTTGATGACCTGCGAAATTTTTGCATATTCTGTGTACTGGCAATACTGATAAAATAGAGTCAACCTGTTTACTGGAATTCCAAATTTTTCAACTGTCAATCAAGGTTTCTTGAAAAAACTGAATGATAAAGATTATCTGTACTATACATACAACGTAATACCATAATTAAAGAAAAATTAATTATAATCCCGCAACAAAGTGCACTGTACCAAAGATGTAGGCTTTCCTAAAAGAAGCAATATAGGTATACAAACCCAGCCGTTAAAATCAACAGGATTGCTGCAAATTTGAAAAAAACATTTAAAAATAGGAACGACACCCCCCTTTAATCTCAAAAACTGTTGGGTCCATGATCTGGATATTTTGCAGGTGCGCATGGAGTCGAATTTCATTGGTAAATTTTGAGTGATATGACGTAGGGCAATGCGTCAAAGCACTGCCTTAGAATTTTGCAAAGCATGCTGTTGCCACTCGGACACTATTTCACTAATATAATGCTGACGTTAGTGTAAAAATTTGAAAACGTCGTTATTGGCTGCATGACATATGGTTTGGAAAGCCTGAGTGACACAAGTCGAGTGGTGGAGGAAATTTTGACTGTTTGAGAGTCCTGTACTTCAGGTTCGTGGATTCTGCACAATCTTGATTATCACATGGATAGCTCTCATGGCGAACAATATTTTGTACGTCTCCATTTTTAAATGAAACTAAATGCGGTACAGAGAGAAGTTTCAACTCAGAGTTTGGGTTACTATAGCCTCATGCAGAGTAACATCATTCAAATTTCCTCATAAATTTACCGATGAAACTCGGCCCCATGCACACCTACAAAATATCTAGATTTTATACTCAACAGTTCTTGAGAATCTAGGGGGGTGTTTTTTTCTATAGAGCTTTCCACTCCATGCAAACTGTATGTAACATTAAAAATACTTTTTTCATGTCACTGTGTCTGCTATTTCAATGTAGACAGGCTATAGAACCACTAATCATCTTTAATGAGAAATAATTTTTAGCTATAGTTATACTAGGTTTTGAAAAATTAAAAAAAAATAGTATTGATCAATATGCAATTTTCTATCAAACGGTGCAATTTGGCCATTGATTTTAGAAAATTTTCAACTTTTTCTGTAGAATAACTTTGCTGTACTGTATGAAGCAACGTAGCCTGTTTTTTTTAATGCTCCTATATAACAAAACTGTCAAGCAAATGGTTTTTATATATTTTTACCATTTTCTGCTAAACCGTGTGCCACTGGTGACTGAAATTTCCTGAGCTTGCTGTTCAAACCTTTAAAATTTTTTTTTTGGAAAAAAATAAAAAATGAGCAATTCTTATCATAAGAATTTTTTTTGTCACATTTCAATTTTCAAGCATTTTATAAAAAACAGACAATAGAAGTTAATATCGGAAATTTCATTTTAACGTTCAACTCCCCATAAAATTTGATACCAAATCGTCATCAAAAAAAGCTGATCATAGTTTTTATCGGCACATCGAAAAATTTGCATAGTTTTATGAAAAAACCCATTTCATTCAACAGAAAATTTGATCTCAATTAATTTCGATAATTTTTTTGTCGAATCCATGCAAAACAAAAAAAATGTGGTCAAGGTTATTTTCTGCTCATAGTTCATATATATTTTTTATTGCAGGTTCCTAAACTCATGAAGAAGATTCTTCAGAAAAAGGATAAAAAAAACTTTCCGTAAATTTCATATGCACTTCAATGATTTTGTTTTCCGCCTTTACAAATTGAGTCATAACTCAAAGATCAGAAATTCAATCACTCACCTTCATCCCGTTTAATATTTCGTTCGTTATCTTAATGCGCTCGTCTTTGTACCTCATTTGCATAATCTTTAGCACGTAACATGTTGTGAATTCACACAAATGAAACATTTGAATATGTAATATCCTGCTTACTTGGTATTTTCTTTGTTTACTCGAAAGCCAAAAGTTAATCGGGATTAACAAAAACATGACTATTGAACCGATGAAGATGGAAAATCCGATTTGTTGGTACAAAAGATAAATTGCAACGATCACCTGAAACAAAATTGAAAATCAAGAATTTGAAAATCTTGCTCGAAAATTTCATACTTGGAAAGGACTGGACATGACGATGATCAAATGCATTCCGACGTCTTGCATCAGTTGAATATCGGTGGACATTATGTTGACAGTTTCGCCTAAACTTTTTTGGTGCTTAGACGAGGTCGACAGCTTTAAGGCCTTGAAAAATGATGATTTTCTCATTACAAAAACTGTTTTTTGCGGAAATTCACAAAAAAATGCAAATTTGTGTAAATTTTTACTTTTGCTGTAGTGAAAATCTGAACTGTTTGAGAGCTGCAACCGCAGACAAAAAAGTTCTACAGAAGTTGCAGTACACTCTCAACTCTCATGGATATGACCTTTCTGCTAACCAAAACAAAATCCCGATTTATTCCTTCAGCAGAACTGGATCAACTTTTTATGGATACGGAAACTTGAGGCAGACTTCATATTCTTTTCACTGAACATGTTCTTATCCCAAAATGTGTGATCTTGAATCCGATTTTCTAGCATGGAACTGCTGTCAGCATGCAAAAAAAAGTTTGCCTAAAACAGTTCACACTGAATTTCAAATTAACTTCGCCCACTTACAGTAAACCAAGTGTTTTCAGATATCCAGTAAATCCAGCCTACCGATCACTGTATAGAACATTATGCTGTAGAAATTTTCCTTTTAGAATTAAAGCAATTGCAACCGCGAGTAATATTCATATCTCTACAAAGTCGCACCTTTTCCAGATTTCTGTATTTTTCGCAACAAACAGAACTGTAAATGTAGAGGTCAAGAATAAATCTCATAACCAATACTTAATGTTTCTAGCTCACACGAACAGCTCACTTTTTCGTAGACGGCCATGGTCAGCATGCTCCTGAAATTCATGCACGCCCGACTCAAGGTGGCAAATCCGTAATTTTGCAAAAATGTGCCGAGCATGGCCACCAAGAACATACAAAAAGCGTAAAAATACCCTTTCCATTGGTTTTGCTTGGGATCTTGGACGAATGTTATAAGTGCACTGATGATGGAAAAATGTTACAGTAAGATAATGGTCGTCAATATTCGAAAAAAGTGACGTCAGTAAGATGATCTAGATATTAGTAAGACTATACTGTATACGAAATAAGGTCTTTTTATGTAACTGTTTCTGCTACAAGTCATTAGTCTTACTTATGTTAATGAAATGTCCCTATAGCCAAAAGAAAATTTCTTTTCTGTAAATTTTCCTGATGTAATTCCTCAGCCTTACTGTACGCCTTACTTGCTTTTCAGTGTTCACAACTACTATCACAGAAACGGCGAGCTTACTTTAAAAGTAAAGGACTTGCAAATTGTAGCATATCTGACATGATTCTCTGAAGCACCGAAGGAATAATTTTCCATTTCAGACATTTGAAAAGTGGCAAAATTATCGACGGTTCGGCTACGAAATTTGGTTTCGTTTTCAAAAGTAACGTTTCTTGTACAGTATTTTCGCTGTGACTATTGTTTTCCTTGTACGTTAGGACTATAGCAGGTTGTCGGCTTTGCAAGGATTGTTGCTTGTAGATGGCGTATGACGGATCCCATTTGGATTTCCATAACGGAATCAAAGATTCTGATGTATCGTTATCATTCAGCGACCACAAATCCTCGAAAACTAGCGGTCTTCTCCAGCCCAAGATGGCCAGTCTATAGAAAATACGGATTTTTTAAATCTAACAACAACTGTGGAATGCTAAAAAACACTACTGCACAGTTGAAATGAAAATTTTGTATAATGCTGGATCAATAAAAGTTGTGAAAAGTAAGCCGGTGAAAAATTTGAACTTCAACTAAACTATTGCAGAACAGTTACTACCAAACGACAAAAAACACTAAAAGTCAGTCGTTGAAAAATTCTGACTTCAACTGAAATACTATGAAACGGCAAAACTTACTGCAGTTCAGTGTAAAATTTTGAAATTCCAATTGATTTCTTGCAAATCAGTAGCTTATTTGAAAAAAAATTGTAGACCAGTTTATGAAACATTTGAACGTCAATTGAGCTATTGTAGAACACTTACTGTGAAATGCGAAAAGCACAAGCAGTACAGTTCAGTTGATAACAATTTTGTACGTTAACTAATGCTTCTTTGAACTAAAGAGAGCAATATAGGTAATTTTATAAAAAAATTTATTTTCAGTTGAATCCCTGCAAAAGAGTTGCCGTAGAAACAGGTAAGTCGATGAAAACATTAAAACTTTTGTAGATTGATTAGTGTGAACCGAGGAGGAACATTGCAGGTAAGTATACGAAATATTTGGATCTCCACTAATCCGATTGGGATAAAAAAATCAGTGACAATTTATAAGAAAATTTGAACTTAGATGAGTCTTATAGAACAGTTGCTGCGAAACAGAAAAATGAACAGTAAAACAAATAAAAATTAATAATACAAGTGATACAAATAAACAAAAATGCAACATGTCGGACAGTTGCTGAGGAATAGCAAAAAATATCCCAGGTCAGTCAACAAAAATTTTGAACTGCAAGTAAGTCGCTGTGAAACAAAAAGAAGCATTACGGGTTAGTCTGTCAAAATTCGAATTTCGACTGAGTCCTGTGTGCAAAAGGAAAAAATACACAGCAAGTCAGTCTAAGAAAAGCACGAACGTCAAACCTCAATTCTTGTTAAACAGTGACTGTGGAACAGTGAAAAACACTACAGGCCCCTGTTAATGAAAATTTTGAACTGCAACTAATTTACAAAACGGCAGGCCAATTTATAAAAAATTTGAATTTTAGCTAAAACTTACTGCAAATTAAAAAAAAATTTATTGTAAGTCAGTGAATAAAAAATATGAAAAGGAAAAATTCAGCCCTTGTTATGCAGTTTCTGTAGAATGACAAGCGACACTAAAAATTTGAATTTTAACTAAGCAACTGTGAAACCAGTCTGTGAAAGAATCCAAACTTCAACTTAAATCTTGTAAATGTGTTATTTGAAATGATAAAATAGACTGCACGTTAGTCTATTGACAAATTGAACTTTAAACCTCAACCCTAGTAAAGAGTTACAGCAAAATGACCAAACAAAGTCAATGAAAACTTTGAGCTCACACAAAGCCACTTTAAAACAACAAAGAACAGTAACAGTCAGTCTGTCAAAAAAAAATATTGAACTTCAACTAAATGACTGTGAAACCATAAGGGGCACTATAGGATAGTCTACGAAAAATTTCAATTTAAACGGAGTCGTTGCACATTTGCTGTGAAAAAAAACAGAAAGCACTGTTCTATGGAAGATTTCAACTCTAACTAAGCTTCTTTTTAAAAAAGTGAACGCCAGTCTATTAACACAGCCTAGTAAAGTACAGTCTGTTTTTCTTGAAATACTTCTAAATAATGAAAGTGGAAAGCAAGTAGTATTTCACATTTTTCACGATTTTCCGATAAACAGTATGTCGTATAGGACTGAAAATTTCTGAGCATACTGACCTCACTTTTAACAATTTTTCGAGTGAAAAATATTACGGCAAAAACTCTATCTAAAGGATTTTTACGACAGTACTGATTTGTGTCACTTTTCTATTTGGAAGCATTTTATAAAAAACAGACTATAGTTATTATGCTAGAAAGTCAGTCTAATGAAGAACATACGACTTGACAACTCTGCAACTGTCGAATGCCAAAAAGCATTGAACGATATTCAATGAAAAATTGAGTTTCAACCAAGCAGTTGTGAAATGCTGAATGTGAAATCAAAAAACTGCAGGTTAGTGTACGAGGGTCGGGGTAAAATACACAAAGCATTAGGGAGCGAGATCTGTCATCAATGTGATTGATGGAAAAATTTCATACCTCCAATTTGATTGGTCGAAAAGTTGTAGTCTACTCCTTCCTAACCGTGAGTCCAAGCCTAAGTCCAGGCCTAAGCCTAAGCCTAAACCTAAGACTAAACCTAATCCTAAGCCTAAGCCTAAGCCTATGCGTAAACCTAAGCCTAAGCCTAAGTCTGAGTCTAAGGCTAAGCCAGAATATTTGCAAAAAACAACTGTAAAAATCAATAAATTTTTTCGACCAATCAAAATGATGACTGATCTCGCTTCGCAATGCTTTCTGTAAAATACGGACTCTATTGCATGAGAGTTTCCATTTGTTTTCGTAAAACAGTCATTGTCAAACACGTAGGTAAAAATCGAGAATTCGCAGGGTACTAAAACGGCAAAAAGCTCACGTAGAAAATTTTTTAGGGCTTGTGCAGGGACGATACACAGCTTCTGAAAAGTTTTTGGTGTTAACATGGAAATCAAAATAAAACCCATTGACTCCGAATACTTCCCCATTATATTCCGATTATTGTACCAATGTGGCAATGATTTTTATATCCAGGCATCGTCATTTTGATTACTTATCAATGGGATTACTGTAGATGCTGAACTATGAAATATGTGGGTGGTAATGATCAGGCAACGGAACTTTTCCTCAAATTTCAGTTAAATACTGCCGCTTTGAAAATAATGTAAAATATCACTTTGTTTCATTACGAAAATTACGGTCATTCCAAAACGGATATCCGGTATCTAATAGCGGATCCGGCCGATAGAGTAGGAATCTGTCGTATCCACAAATTTTGGGTCAAAATCCGGATCCGCCAGGTTAAGCCTAAGCAAAGTTTTGCTTTGCTCGATCTAGATTTTACCCTCATCTCCTTTCATTTAACATTTATACATACCTGTTGAACCACCAAAAGGTAATTCGATTAACAAACGATGACAACTTTTCGGGACAAGGTTTCTGGTGGGAAAAAAACGAAAATATAATTATGCTTCAAACGTCTTACTGTAGTACACAATACTCACTTCTTGCGTTATAGAACTTCTGCTCAACTTATCTGCGAAGCAAGATAAAAAAAGTTGCACGATAATAAACGCGTAATACAAAACGAAACAATGTAAGGAGAAGTGATTTTCGGATCGAATCAATATGTAAATGAGTTCGGGTAATCCGAACAAGACGAAAAGGAATAACGAGTTGAAAATCAAGCCCGAAGATACAATACCGTGTAGCCGACACAAAAACAATGAAATTAAAATGCCGACCTGAAAATCAGCAAATGAGATTGATTAGAAATTATGCACTGATTTCGTGATTATCTTCAGAATTTGATAATTTTTAGTGAATTTCCAAGTTCAGATTGCACGCAATTACCATTGAAACTGCATGCAGCAGTCTCGAAGCGAAAATTTGTCCTTGATGCACTTGCGTTGTAAAGCCTAACGTCGAGACATTCCATACCAAAATTCCGATTATGATAATTTGTAGATTCTGAGTAGGAAAACAGAAAATTTAGCCGTACAGTAAAAAATACAGTTCGTTTGGTCACTATTTTCGTAACGAATAAATTCGACCATTTCAAAGGTGGATTTTGCGAATGTCGGCAAGAGTAGATCAACACGGGGAGGAAAAGGAACAAAAACGAACACGGTAGCCATGTAAACAGGGTGTATCGAAAACAAGATACGAATTCTAATAATTCTGGCGCCCAAAATGATACGTTTGATGATGTTGAAGAATTCTGCAAAAAAGTAAATGATGTGGAAAGATTGCTGAATACGAAAGTTTTTCAAGAAGACACGAAATATGTCATTTGTATGACTAAATAATTTATGATGGAAAAATGACTGAGCGAAAATTCTGAATATGCAAATTATGTGTAAATACGATTTCAGGACGTGGCGTTGTCGTAGCAGTGGGAAATATGCTGTTGGATGAGCTTCATATGAAAGAATAGAATAGCGAAAACCAAACTATGCTATTACTCCCAACTCCCAGTATTGAGACAACCTGTTTCACGCCTCACTTTTCTGAGAATTTCTTGGTATCTGATGATTGTAGTGAGTCGAAAATTGTTCAGGAGCATAACGCCCTGAGCCGCTGAAAAGTTTCAACCTCTCAAAATGCAAAAACGGCAGAAATATGAGTACATACTCCTAAAACTTGCACGGCTGCAGAGTTAACCAAGATCCTATCAGCAAGCAAATCATTGGGAACAAATTTATATCGTTTTAAACTGGTCAAAAAATGGGATATGGTGTTGGGCGTCCCCTTGCTGCCCATTTCGCGATCGGGATTGTTATTTGTTTAATATATTTATTTGCATATTGCGTCGGCGTACTGTAGGTACACAAAGAGCTTTAGGCCCAAGCGTCGTCTCTTGCAGACGTCACATCGAAGACAGACCTCCACAGGGATTCTTCTATATCGTTCCTTCCAATGGGTATGCATTTTCCTCTGGGAGTCTATGAGGTCTGCTCTGTGATGCCCCGTTAGTTATTATCTATTGTTTGTAATTGCCAGGTTTGGGCGAGAACTGTTGCACTATATCTGAAGCCTAGCCAAGGAGAAGTTCTAACTAGTTCCAGAACAACCCTTTCTTTACTCTAAGGAAAGACTTGCACAACATAGCATTTTGAGAACATTTTTTATGGATTTCAATTAGATCTATCGAATGTTCAATGTGCTCCTTTCTGCATACTAAAAATTGTCCACTTTGTCAAGGTCTATTTTGGAAGAAGTCAACCAAAGTTTGAATGACTCAAACCCCACCAGTGCTATGAGACCAAAATTAACCAATTTTTTGTTTCGAGAAAATCACTCTTTTCTCAAAGTGAATACTTCGGCTGAAAAAAATATTTCTTAACGTGCAAATTAGGATCCAAAAGCCTAAATTCAAGGTCGAGTACGTTAGAGACTCTTCTTTCCTTCATATATGTGAATTGCGGCAGTGGAGTTGTTAAAAGAAACTGCCCTTCACCGTTACATAAAATCGTGTACTGTGGTTTTTTGACATTCCACTGGTACTGCTTCGAACAAAAAAATATTCAAAAAATATAGTTCCATTATAATCGAAATTTTAAGACAGTTGACGAAAAAAAATCGATTTTCTTTCTTAAATTAGTTGAAAATTACAAATTCTAGGTTTTATTAGCACGTGTGTGTCACTTTGGATCAAAATAAAAATTTCCATTGCTGGAATATACTAAATTAATGGATTTTTTCAATTTCTAAGCCTTTATGAATAAGAAGTAATCACAGCAAAGATATCAACTTCGTGATCAAAGCATTCATTATTATGCTTTATGCACATCTTGACATTGTTTACAAAATTTGGAAGTCTCAAAAATGCAGTGGTAATTTTGTCTCTAATTCTGTAGCTTCTGTAGTCAGGTATGATCGACTCGAAAAAACAGAAAAAATGTCACCAAAATATGTAGCCTGTTTTTCTTGAGACGCTTCGAATTAGTAAAACTCTGAAAAGCAAGTACTATTTCATATTTTTTTGGTTTTCTACCAAACCGTAGGCCTTAACATTTGTGAGCATAATAACTAAAATTTAACAATTTTTTCGAGCAAAAACTTGTATTAAAGACTTCGTGTAAGTGATTTTAATCAGAAATTTTTGTCACATTTCCGTTTACTGGCATATTAAGAAAAAAAGACAATCTCCCATTCTATGCTTCAATTTTGCGGCAGTCTGAAAATATGACTGCTATGAAGTATTTGAGTTGAAACTCAAGGCAGTTTAACTGCATCACTGTAGACCTGAAAATGAAGGTGGCGATTCACATGCATGTAGCAGGGAGGCTTTCTTGAGGTCAAAATCAAAAATACGTTATCATTTAACAAACTGTAGTTCCTTAAGCAAATGATCTTTTTCAGTCTTTTTTCTCTAGGAAGCTTCTTCAACCAATGATTCCTTTTTAATTTTTCGATTTAATAAGTATTCACAAAAACTCCGTTAGTGGCTGCGCAGTTCATGCGTGCATAGAGGGCCTCATCTGACGTGGACTGTTGCGCATTACCTGTTGGCTGCAGTACGTTTTGTACAACTTGTCCAAAAACGAATCCTGCGACGTCATGACTGTAAAGTCGAAAATTTTACGAAGATTCGAAATTATCAATTAGAATACAACGGCCAGTCGATCAAATCCATACTTGAATGTCCATCCTATATAAACTGCATCAGTAGACACAACATTGGAAAGATGAACCTGAAATTGCATGTACACTGCCCTCTCTATTCTATTATTGATGGAACTTTAACTTTGGACATATAGGCATTTATAGCCCTATAAAATCCAGTTTTTACCTAGATTGGTTTTAGATTTCGTAGTTTCACAAAATATATATAAAACATGCTGTGTTGTGGGTATACTCCGTTGATGACATGTACGGAACTTCTATGAGCATCATAAAAATGAATGATATTTCGCATTATTTGTACGGTAATGTCCTCATCTTTCGTAAATGCATGGGCGGTCTATCATTATGTAACAAGGAAATAAACTTGTGTGATTAGCAAAACAATTCCTAGATGCCAAGATTTTTTTTCAAAAATAAAATTCTGCTGCGAGAAAAAGACGAGAAAATTTGTATTATACTCCTATGGGCATATGATGTTTGTTGATTTTCGACATGGGGATTGCACTTGATAGCATTTTGCAAATGTCGTATGGGAAAGTTGCCTACATAAAAACGCTTTTACAATTCTCAACCTTAATGTAACTTGAGGTGGTAGTTTTAGATTTTTCTTTTCCCACGCTTAATTTTTTCATGTTTTTCTTTTTATTCTTTGCGCTTCTATGTAAAAAGAAAGTAGCTTTTTTCACATCCCTCTGATTCCAAATTCTAAAAATGATAAACCAAGTCAAGTGAAAATTCAATATCATTTCGAATTTTTATGTGTTTGACAAGTTTTTTAATATCTGACATGCTAATCAGTTGCACCTATGACCTTTGATAAGCTGTGTCGCATGATTTTTTTCAAATCACTATCCGATCATATTAATGATTAATCTACGCTGCTGCATCTGCTATATTCAAAATAAATGGACTAAAGTTAGATTCCAAGAAAACAATTGATTTCTATCATTTCATTAGTGATTGATCGTACAATTCGATGCAGATTGAACACATTGAATAAAATCAATTTACTCGACTGATCTATTTTACGTCAGAAATATGGTGACGATCATACATGCACGTGGGGGGATCGGGGGTTTCGACCCCTAGCAGATTTTTATTGACCCCCAGCAGATTTGACCCATCCTAGAAATGACAGAGCTTGAAGGAAAATGAACAAGAGAGATGAGAAAGTCGTCATAAAAGTGGGAATGAGGCCGTGGATTAACAATTTTTCTAAACGAAGCATACTTGTTTCCAAAGAAGTAACATGAAAACTTTTAAAAGTGCTGTCATGAGAGAAAATTTGGTATTCCACCCCCTGTCCTGGCGACCCTCAACAGAATTTCCATGCTGTGCACGTACGGTGAAGATAATTACATGAAATACGCAGGTCAGCATTTATAAGTAATCAATGCAACCATCACATGACAAAATATTGTTTGTTCGACAAAATGTAGTTCTTGCTCATTCTTTTGGCATATTATCGTTGAGTTCGCCTATTCATGAATTGTTATCAAATCGGCATAGAAAGTGCCTTCTTTGTGTATTTGACTTTTTTGAAGATGCCATCTTGAACGAAAAATTGCTAATACTTTTTATTACCTTTTTCTGTTGAATTTTGGAATGAGGGTTGTAGAAGAAAGAAAATTATGCGAGTCCTATGCCCCTCCAACTCAAAAATGAATAAGCATATTTATTATATTTTGGGCTTCTTGTTGTTGCGAAAATATTCAGGGCTTTTGATACAGTAATCATGGAGTTTTCTATGCTGTAAAAATTACGTATTAATCCAACAATTTTTCAGTTGTTGCTGCTGTGACATTTGCAAGCTAATATGAGCTAAGGATTCATCGACATTTGTCCATCGCTGAGCGAGATTTGAGACGATAAAAAAGTATAAACTCTAATTGTTTATAATGAAGCTTCAAGCTGTTGAAAATTATCCTCCAATTTGTCGATTTCTATTCAGAACTGTTGTCAAGCGACACTGTATAAAGCAAAAATCACATATATTTGTCAACTACTGTGATTGTGATGCGAAAATGAGGCTCGCTCACACCGCTTTTTTCCTCGAAGATTTTTTCCACATGAGAACCGGACCCAAAATTTTTTTCCTCATTTTCCAAAAATTTTCCACATTTTTAAAACGCTTATAATGTGGCTACGGATGCTTTTTTATGCATTTCAGGAGCTAACCCAAGCATTTTGTTGTATTTGTAGTCAGAAACCTGCAAAAATGAGGGATGAGAGAGAAAATTCTGGTTATGTTAGTCAAAGAGCTCATCAAGATTATATTGGTGTTCTATAGGAGCGGATAAAGCAAGTAAACGGTAGAGTTCTCATGAATTTATCCGCTATCAACATTTCTGTGATTCCGATTAGAATCATCTAATTTTATTTAGTTCTTGGTCCGGCGCGGAGCGTATGAAAAATTTTTGGATTTTTACTTTCTAAAACGCTGGAAAAGGAACCTTCATAACGTTGGGAAATAAATTAAAATCAGACTGATGAAGTGTAATTTGCTCCCCATTCCGGCGCGTAGCGCCGGAAAAATTTTCGGGTTTTTCTATTCTAAAACGCTGAAAAATAAATCTCTCCAACAGATAATTCGCGAACAAAAGTTTTAAAATCGCACCCTAGAATGATGTCTTCAATTTCCACCTTCAATAAACGCAAAATTTCAGATTGCAAACGTTTAAAAAATTCCAATCATCGAGAGAAAAAAATGAGAGAATTGATGAAAAATCTCTTTTTGCGACGACATAATTGACTGTAAACGATTAGAAAATGAAGCGAGCGAACTTGATTGATAGAAACTGTTGAGCATTAATTAGTAAGTCGAAGTAGATATGCTAACGGCCGCGCCTGATAGAATATAGTTATCATTATACCCATTATTTGAGATTTTGACCTTTTAAAGTCCACCAAAACGCATCTTTTCGGTTTAGAATTCCCCAAAATTTTTTCCACAATGAGAACCATACCCAAAATTTTTTTCCTCATTTCGAAATTTTTTTCCTCAATAGACCCCATTTGAGGAAAAAAAACGGTGATCGGCACAAGAGGCAAAAAAATTTGTGCCAATGGCACAAAAATTTTTTTTCTACAAGAAACATAGGGTAAATTGCGGATGGCAGTGGTCGCCGCAAATTTTTTTGTGCTAAAAACCATGTTTTGGCACAAAAAAAACACTGATTAGGGACGCGCTTTATTGTCGAAAGTCAACGAATTTGGAAATCTAATTTGAGTTTATTTTTCCTTTAAAATTTTCCTTAGGCTTAGGCCTAGGGTACAGCAGCTGCGCCCGAGGGGCGCAGCGCTGTTGAGGATCCTCCAAGTTTTGGCGCTTTTCCCAAGCATAATTTCACTTGTTCATTCTTTCTTCCCTTCATCGCAGCGCTTTATTTGTGCACGGACATTTGTGCCAATTGGCACAAAGGGCCCAAAAAATTTGTGCCAATGGCACAAAAAATTTGTTCACTCTAAAACAGGGTTGACAAAAACCAAACTTTTGAAATTCCGACTTTTTGGTTTTTTAGTGGTTTTTTATGGTTTTTTAATGTTTTTTTTTGGTTTTTCTATGGTTTTTTAGTGGTTTTTTTTCTGGTTTAATTCTTTAGAATGTTTGGTACATCAAAACAACTATGTAAAAAACCGCTGGAAGCTCCCTGTATCATCTAAGACTAGTAAGGGAGCCTTAAAATGGCAGCTAGAAGTATTAATCTTATAGGAAGTGTCATTATTTTATGCTATAGGAAATCCCTATTATAGCATTAGAAATACAGTAATAGTGGGCACATAAGAAAGGAACCATTAGTGAAGAACATCAGAAAAGTAAAAATGGAACAGAGCATGCGATATGTAAGGGGAAAATTCAAGGAAAAGAAGAAAAATTACAAATAAAGAGAAATATACAATACACAATGTAAGTAATCAAAACTCAAAAGAAATCAACTACAGAATTGTATCAATGCATCACATATAACGTAAATTGTGGACTATATATGCCAACAACAGAAATACTGAAAACAAGAACAGATTGAAGTTAATTTCAAAGAAACTCAAAAACGAAATGAATATCCATTATGCTAAGAAAGAAGAAACTATTGAAATCCCCCTCCTTAAAAAAGTTCTATGAATTCGTCAACAGCAAAACTGTAAAGCGGAAAATGATCCCTACATTGCATTATCATAATGTTGAAGTTAGTAGTGACTTGGACAAATGTGATATTTTCAACAAATATTTTGCAACTGTCTTTACTGTTGATGATGGAAAAAGTCCTCCTTTTCCTGGTAAAGGATTTGAATATCTCAAGTCAGTTAAATTTGATTTCATGAAAGTTTTGTTGACACTGAAAAATCTAAAACCCACATTTTCCCTTGGACCTGATGGTCTGTGTGCCTACTTTCTGAAAAAGTTACACCTTGTTCTTGCCGAACCTTTTAGTATTATCTTTGAGGTTTCTTATAGGACTGGCACATTACCTGATTTATGGAAAACATCATACACTGTTCCAATCTTCAAAAAAGGGGACTGTGGCAAAGTTGAAAACTACAGGCCCATATCACTTTGTTGTGTACCATGCAAAATCATGGAAGGAATAATTAATAAGGATATTGTAGGTCATTTTGACAGATATGCCTTATTCAGTAGTAGGCAGTTTGGATTCAGAAAGAATAAATCATGTGTCTTACAACTTCTTGAATGTAAAACTAAGTGGTTTAAGAAGTTGGATGATCAAGTTCCTGTTGATGTTGTATACATTGATTTTAAGAAAGCATTTGATACTGTCTCACATTCAAAGCTCTTACAAAAATTAAAAGGATATAAAATTGATAAATTCACAATGAATTGGATTTGTGGCTTCCTTACAAATAGAACTCAATGTGTAAAACTAAGTAATACCATTTCTGCTCCAACTCAAATAATTAGTGGTGTTCCTCAAGGAAGTGTGTTAGGTCCAACATTGTTCCTGATATTTATAAATGATCTGAGTGATATAATTAAAAGTGATCTCTATCTATTTGTAGATGATACTAACATTTTTAATGATGCATGTAATACAGTATTAATCCTGGAAGATTTAAACAGTTTCTATAATTGGTCTGAGGAATGGCAACTCAGTATGTCATTGCCTAAATGTGCAGTCTTACATTTGGGGAAAAATAATCCATCAAATCAGTACAAAATTGGTGAATGTGATCTTGATGCTGTCACTGAAATGAAAGATCTTGGTGTTTATGTTGATGAAAAACTCAGTTTTGTTCCGCACTGTGATTACATGATCAAGAAGGCTTCTAGGGTATCAAATCTAATTTTTAAATGTTTCAACTCAAATATAAATGAATTAAAAATCAGGGCATTTAAAACTTATGTTCGCCCAATCCTTGAGTATGGTAGTCCTATTTGGAATCCTTCTCTAATGGGTGAAATACAAAGGGTAGAGAAAGTTTAGAGGTGGTTCACAAAACGATTATATGGTTTTAACTCTAGGAATTATCAAGAAAGATTGGAGTCCGCCAGTCTGCATTCTCTTGAATTCAGGAGAACTATAAGTGATTTATGCTATGTATGTTTATTCTATAATCTGTAACAGCATTCTGGACTCAAATAATTTTTTTGTATACAGTAAATTTAATTATCGTATTAACAATCCATATAAATTATATAAGACAAAATTTCGTACACGATTACTTGAAAAAGATTTTTGTAATAGATATATTGATACGTGGAATATGTTACCTAGTCATGTTACATCTGCCGTTAATGTTCATGTATTTAAAAAACGATGCATTGCGTTTTTGAGCTTATATCCACGCGATACTAATCGCCTTTAAGCTCGTGATAATATTTTTTTCTTTATTCTTTAGTGAATGTATTTTTTTTCTAATGACGAATAAACTATTTCTTCTTCTAATGACGAATATACATATTTACAGAAAAGTTGAAATGACACAATACCGTTTTCAATAAGAGGGTTTTAAATTGATAGATTATTACGTATGTTATTAATATTACAAACTGCAGTTGAAGGTCACACATAGACATTTCAGATGTTTCCAAATTTTTGCTTTTCAAACCTGTCTGCCTATAACGACAGCAAATGGGTCTTATTATATATACTATTCTCGCTTGCATGATAGATATACATTTTCTTGCACGATTTTTTCTACTTAGTAGCGACGTTAAGTCACATAAAAATGAGCCACTCAAAAGCTCTTCTCTTTACAGTATGCTTATCTGATCTGTATAAAATTTTATTATTGTTGTCTCATTTATATTTTGAAATTTCGAGCTAAGAAATTTGAAAAGCTTACTGTAACAATAAATTCAGGATATTAAACTCAATCATATTTTATAACATTTTGATGATGATATGGATCAATGGATGTCACCCCGAATGGTCGAAGTACACTCCACGAAAGATTTAGCACCGACGTTTTTGTGAGCAAATTACGTAGCAAAGTTGACTCATGTGCTAAATGTGTGCTTGCAAGATGGACACAAAGGACATCAACTGATTTATATTACATCTTTTGAGTACGAAATGTATCATAAAAATACGACTTTTTTTCTACTTTGTAGTGAAGCTAATTCAACTAATTTAATTGTTTTGTTGATTTAGATAGACACCAATACATGCCCAGAAGATCCACTAATGTGAAAAAACAGTTTCCCAATCATTTTGGAAAAAAAACCAAAAAACCAGAGATTTTCCAATTTTTTGGTTTTTTTTAAAAACCAAAAAACCAAAGCCTTGCCAACCCTGAACAGAGCATGCGATATGTAAGGGCAAATTCAAGGAAAAAAAGAAAAATTACAAATAAAGAGAAACATACAATATACAATGTACATACGTAATCAAAACTCAACAGAAATCAACTAACAGAATTGTATCAACGCATCACATATATACATATGCTCAGGAAAGTTGAAATGACACAACTTTTAAGTTATACCGTTTTCGATAAGAGGGTTTTAAACTGATAGATTATTACATATGATATTAATATTACAAACTGCAGTTGAAGGTCACACATAGACATTTAAGATGTTTCAAAAAAAATTTTATTTTTCATTGTTATCTTTTATCAAAGTTTACTGTTTGATTTATATACCTGTTATGTCGAAATTAGGTTGTTTTATGTCGTCAAAGAAATATAAGAAATAAAGGTTATGCCGTTGAACTATTCTCTTGCTTTTTCCCTTGTAAACTTACTTGAATATTTATTTACAAGCAGATCATAGCTCGAAACTTTTTGCAAAAAAATGTCGCTTTTTTGGTAGAATAAGATGCAAGTTAATGAGACACGTTCAAAAAACACATCAGAAATGATTTTGAGCGATTTTTAAGCAAGGAAACTAAAAAAATGGATTTTTCCTCATGAGGAAAAATTTTTTGGGGTTTTTCCTCAATTGGGGCAAAAAGCTTTCAGCAAAAAAGCACTGGTTCGCTCCCGCAAGCTGCCGGCGCTATCCGGCATCAGACCCGTATTTAGAGGGGGAAGAGAGGGGGAATTCCTCTTTAAATGTGTTTAGAATAAAATTTTCAGCAATATCATTGTACCTATACATCACAATTTCCAAATTAAATTTTTTTCGTCAAACATAGAATTTAGCCACCAATCCAAGCACACATAAATTGAGTGAAAATAAGTTGTCTGTATTGCAAAAATGATTTTCTTTTCATTCAGTAAATTCTAAAAAGTTTTTGGGAAATTCCTCCCTTTTTGAAAAATACTGGATACGGGTATGCCCGACTTCAAAAAGTCTTCCGACCCCCCCCCCCCCAGACCTCGAAACCACGTTATATGTATGTTTCCCAGGTCTGAAGATCATTTTTGACTGAAATATTAAACCTCAAATTAGAGATCACAAGAATATCAACAGCCGAATTTCTTCGCAATCTGGCTTTATCAATTATTATGCCATATAGATTGTTTGATTATTATCAATTTTGATGTATGTATTCTTAGAAAAAAAGAAAAAATTTCAGGTATTTTTCCGTTATTGAAGAAAGATTTAGTAGTTCGGAGATGCATTTTAAAGAGTCAAAAGCTAAAAATTTTCCGGCGTTGGTCTGATTATGACTTTGATGATCATGTTTTTTAATAATTCAGCTCACTCTCATCTCTTTTCATGTCTACCTACAGGTGTCAGTTAACCAGGGTGTTTTAGGTTAATTAGGAGCCATGGCTCCTAAAAATCCTGATTGGCTCCTAAAAATTTAGGGGCACAAGCCAAATTGGCTCGTAAAAATGAGAGCCTAACCACCCTTTTTGATTAGGCTATAAGGCTTCCTATGCGGAGATGCATTATTATGCATTCTTAAACGAAAAATAACGAAAATTTTCCGGCGCTTCACGCCGGATTTTAAATCATTTATGAATCTTTGGGATCATTTTTGTTGTGCGGTTAGAAAATGTCATCCTAGCTTATGCTTATAGCTTTCAAAAACCAGCACGTTATGGATGAATGTTTGACCCTGTATTTGTTTCTTTCCACGTATTTGACGAAAATCAAGATTTTTCTAGATTATTTTTCACAAAATGGGTTTGTGACGCTTTAGAATTTTTGGCTGTGGTCAACATAACTTTTTGCATTTCGAAAATTATTAAACCATCCGCATGGGAAAATGACAGATGTTCTTGCTATCTGAAAGAGCCGTTCAGATTCATCGTTGCTAGCCTAATTTTTGAATTCTAGTTTGCCCAACAGAAAACTCATTGAATTCATTGAAAAAGTAGACCCTTCATACAGAAAAAAGATTTCCAACGCTATAGAATGTCATAATCTAAAATTTTCTTTCAGTGTTAAGCGCCGGAGATATTCAAGTCCGAAGTAAAATACCTATCGCGCTTTTTTATGTTATAGATCATGTGAAAACAATCGCTTTTGATAAATAATTGTGATTGGTAAATTACTGGCTCCAGATGTATAAGATCCAAGAAGGAGGTAAAATGTTTGACCTCTTCCGCCAACCAAATGGCGAAAAGATCGGTCATCGGCAGTTGCAGCAGAATGTGATGAAAAAAGCATTATCCGACATTTTAGAGGCCTCGAAATCAAAATTTTTCGGCGCCAGGCACCAAACAAGTTACTTTAGCCAGACTTTTGATTTCTCACCAAAAACTCAGGAAATTCAATTTTAAAAGTCAGGAACTGACGCGAAGTGAATGAAATACAAGGGAAGTAACTTTTAATCATTTTTCTGATGAAATTAAGCGAATTTATCAATTTCATGGTGAGCAATTAAAAACTATAATCTGTGCAATCAAATTTTTCCCCAAGTTGCAGATCAACGTGGCTTGTGCGAAAAAACCCCTGATGATGTATTTGAATAATGACTGGTCATTTATGAGTCTTATTATTCTGTGCGTGATTTTGAATGTATTCCACAGGATTGATCTGTTATGCTTGCTTCTACTGTGATTTTGAAGAGTGTTTTTGACTAAATTTGTTGAAAAAATCGTTTTTTTACTACAAAATTTATTTACAAACTTGTAGTTTTGCCTTGTTGAAATTCCTATTAGCCTGTAAAATTTTGACCCTAGGAGGTAAATGGCCTGTCGAGAAAAAACCAAAAAAAAACCTGCAGTTGACCCTTGATAGTTTTCATAATCTATAATGTCTCATTTCATTATTTAATCGGTAATTTTCGATATTTGATGATAGAAAACTCATATTTTTCTATAAACCACCGGTTATGAAAAATTCTCAGAGTTTTTATGAGTGTTGTCTGCTTATTGGCTTAAGTTTAGTCTAAAAACCTAGCGAGCAAAATCTTCGAAAAAATTTTTGACCCACTGTTTTTCACAATTTGCGAAGTATGGTAAATATTTACATTTCAGGTTGTTGTTTATTTGTAAATAACCTGACGATTATATATGTATATGCGACCTTTTATTGTGCATTTCAAATGCTAGATGGTGGTCCTCTCGTTAGTTATTGTCCGACAGTAAGTCAATTTTATATTTTTATAAAGTTAACTATAATTTGTCAAACGAATTACATAACTTTTTCAAGAATTTCCAAGAAAGTATATAAAATATCAAAAAGACATTCAAAGTAGGTTCAGAATGTGAAAAATAAATACTTTGACGAATCTCGCTGTATTCTGCTTAGGCAAGAAAAGCTTATCTCACATATAAAATGATTTAAAATGCTCCCAATTTGACGAAAATGACCAAAAATAGAAAAAGGTCCTGATTTGAGCTTAAAAATGATGTTTCAGTGGGAAATTTTTCCTTTGGCTTCGGAGCCATTCGGATGCAAGATTCAAACCTATTCCCTTGCGCGCATATTTGACACGTTTGGAACCTTATAGCATTAGGGTATATAAAATGTTGGCACTTATTATTTCTGGAACACTTGCTTAGTTTTTGAATCGACGGTTTTTGACTCCCAATTTGAAAACAATGGTTGCGGTCCAGAAAAAATCACGATTTTCTTGATTCATGTATCTGATAATCGGAACATCCGGGGGAAAAGTCCTCTGATCGTAAATTAAAAAGAGCGAACCCATTCGAAATTGATATTTCCTATTGAGTAAAATTTGGAAACTTGGAAAAATTCAGGATTTTCCGTAAAAATCAGTTTCGCCCCGATTAATTCATCTCTGATTTTCATTTTCTAGCGGCCGTACTAATGCCAACGATAATAAAATTATTCAAGGTCACGCACCAGAGCCGTTGAACGACATCGGCCGCAAAGAAGTCGATCTATTGACCAAAAGATTGTCGAAAATTGAATTTACGAACGTATTCTCCAGCGATTTAGTCCGCGCCAAAGAAACAACTGAAATCCTCATTGAAAGTATAGACTTCGACAAAAAAGACGTTATTTACGATGAACGGTTGAGGGAACGAGTGAGCTATAGTTGCTTGCTGGGCGCAGCTTTGGTTTTCTTATACGCCTATTTTCCCCATTGATGAAGAAGCATTTCTTTAGACTTGAAAAAACGGCGCTTGTTTTTCAAAAACTAAAAAACTTTGAAAATTTCTGATCAAGACGATACTGATTACATTCGAAAAATTTCCTCCTAGCTCAGAATTCGAATTCTTTATCATTCAATGAACAATGCATGAACAGCAAAAGATTGACTAAATATCTAAGTGATATCATTTTGTAAGTATTGGCAAGAAAGTTATGCGCCTGGCTTGGTTTAGCCAATGAATTTGTAAGAACTTATTGTTCTATGCCAGAGAATTGGTTTTTTTCACAGAAGTGCCCTTACCTATGTTTGAGTTGAGTTTGCTTCTCTGCGTGGCGCTCTTCACGCGGCATATTTGCGGAAAATGTAGATGTGCCACTTTGTAATCTTTCTAGAGCGTTTTATAGACGTTTAAAAACCATAAAATTTCCAAAAATCTTAGTTTTTGACCGTCTAAAACTTGTAGAGATTAGACGGACCCACCTTTCTGTTTGCATTGGGTCTGAATCCAAAAAAATGGTTCGTCCGATCCAGATCGAGAACCGCTTATTGGGCCACAGCAAGTTGAATGAATTGTCGTGTAAATATGTTTAATTATTCGAAATCGAGTTGTATGAATTCATTTTTTATTTGAATAATTATCCAAATCGAACTAAGAGCTCAAAACCTTTAGACTATGCATTTTTTAAATGCCTCTGACCAAAATATAGATATAAAAGATATAGTGATGTTCCTCGGATATTTTTTGACATCCGGATATCCGGTTTTTGTAGACATCTGGTATCCGGTTATACGGTCATACATAAGCGACAAAACGACTTGTGTTCACTGTTTTCAAATTTTATGAAAACTAAGCTTTTAAAATATTTTTTCATATCATGAAAATTTTCTCATTTCAAATTGCCATACAATCTAAAATGAGAAAGAATAAGAACAAAATCATCAGAAAAGTTAGAATCGAAAACTAAGCGTTGAACAGCAATGGTTACTGGCAGAACATTATTGATTGTGATCAGTATGGCAAGAATTTCCCAGGTCGGAGCAGGATTTGCTGCATTGGCAAACCTGCATGGCTAGAATTTTCCAGATGGGAGCAGGATTTTTGTTCCGTACCGGTCGATCCGTACCGTACGGAAATCTTGTGAAAAAATTTCCGTGCCATCCTATCCATTTCCGTACAATTATTATTTTCCACATGCTTCATATCTTGTAGATAGTTCAAAGTATGCATAGATCGTTAAAGTAGGAACATTCTTGCTCACTAAAATTGATAAATTTACTTCACTTTTATCAGAAAAACGATTAAACATTAATTTTCTCGAACTTCATTAAAATCTCGTTAGTTCTAAACTTTTGCAACTAACTTTTATGAGTTTTGGAGGAAAATAATGAAAAGTCCGGCAGAACTACCGATAAATTTTAATTTCAAGGCTTGTAAAATAATGGAAAATGCATTTTCAGCTTATTCTGATGCAACCATAGGTTATCAATCGTAATCACTGTTTTTTAGCATAGATAATCATAATATGAACAGTGTTTTCAGATGAATGAAACAGTGAGAATGAATATTGCAAAAAATTCAGCAGCAAACATTCAATCTTTTAGTCGAAGATCATTAATGCCGGCGCACAGCGCCGGAAAATTTTCTAAATTTCAATACTCTAGAATGCAGGAATCTTTTTCAGCATTTTTAATACAAAAATTATGCGCGCACCCGATAGTTTGGATTATTCAAACGGATAAAACATCTCCCATTTTTTGCTCTGATGATGTTTGAATCATATTTCAAATGGGAAGTTTTTCTTCACAAAACAGTAAAATACTCAAACACTGCAAAAGGACCGAGAAAAATCTTGATTTTTTTCAGTTATGTCAGGAAACAATACAAGATCGAACATTTTCCATAATCTGCTGATGTTCAAAAGCCATAAACAGAAGCTAGGACGACATTTTTCAACCGTAAAGCAGAACTAACATTCAAAATTATAAACCCGGTCCGAAGCGCCAGAAAATTTTCAGGATTTTTTGTTTCGAAATGCATGAAAATGAATTTCCAGACAGGAAATCCTATAACTTAATCAAAAGAATCGTCAGGCTTTAGGTTGCACTGTGCAGCGAAAAATCCGTACCGTACAGAAAACTCGGTAAAGGTTTTCCGTACCAACCCAAAAAAATCCGTCTGGTACGGAAAAAAATCCTGTGTGAGAGGGTCCTTGAACTTTTCATCCAGGGGAGGGTGGGCGAACAAAAAAACAAAAAAAAAGTTTGGGAAGCTTATTTTTCATACAAAATATGCACAAAAATCGTCAAAAAAGCTGTCTTGGAAAAAGTTCAGTGGGATTTTTTTGGGCCAGGGGGGTGTATTTTTTAATTTTTTTTTGGGCCAGGGGGGTGGCCAGGATCTCAGGTAAGGGGGTCTACCCCGCTACCGTCCTATATGCAGCATGTATGATTGTGATTGTGTTAGTAATTAAGAAACAGTGCTTGACTACCTGAGAGCCGCGCTCGAGCTAAATTCAAATTAATAATGTTAACTGTGTCTACAATCAGCGCGCAGCGCTGTAAAGTTCAAAAATTTTGACTTCCAGAAGGCACGGCCGACTTTTTCTTCTACATTTGTGGAAATAGTTAGCTCAAAAAAGCTAGAAGTGTAAATAAGAAAAAAATGTGCTTGTGTTTGGTACATCCAGAGTTGAAAATATCTCGATCAAAAATTTCTGTTGTCTTCAGCAAATACTCTGAAGTTTTCCTGACCTGCCAAAAACAGCACACTGCGCATAAAAAGAGCCTGCTTTTGACCATTGTTTTTCTTCGATACAAAATCAGGACTCACGCGACCTGTTTTGCATAGATAAGGATAACAAAGTTAACAGTTTGAGTGCTAAAAAATCGTTTAAAGTTCGATACAAGTGAAAAATTGCTGCGTCAAGTATAATGTAGCTACTTTTCGCTTTAAAACTTTGAAAAAATAATGCAAATCCTAGTGAATAAAGTTCCAATTATGACCGGATCTCAATCTTTCACAGCATCGGATCCGGATCGAGAAGGTTTGTTTCATTGGATCCGGATCCAGAAAATAAGGCAAATATCCGCGTAATAGGATACGGATATCCGTCCTATCCCTAAAAACCTGCCTATGATATTTTTCGTCAAATTCAATCTATTAGGCGGATTAGGTTAGTCCGCTGCGACAACGTGAGAGTCGTAATCGACGCAGAAATTGTTTTTCTAGATTTCGACCGTTTTTGATTTATATAAATATGCAAAACATACGGAAACATGAGAAAATTTTTTATCAATTAATCAACTCGATTTCAAAATGCTGGCTTCGGAAACCAAATCCGTTTTTTAATACCCATTCAAAATTCATCAAATGCTGACAGAATTTTCGTTCCGACGTTTGCTCCAAAGTCTACAGTTTTTAAGACAATTTTAGGATACTCGGGTTAGATTAGGTGATCTTTTCATATGAGCTTTGTGTAATATAGAAAACTGATGCTAATTTCTTCTATATATTTTTGATGATTTTTTTGTTGTGTTGTTCCTTCTGCTTCAATTTGTACGTCTTCCTTTATTTACTCAGAAATTTGGCATCTTGGAAGGTCAGTCGATAAAATTACGGACAAAGTTGGCCGCTGAAGCGAAACAGCCCATTTTGGCTTACACGCCGCAGGGCGGCGAAACTTTCGGCTGTTTGCAAGACCGTGCGGCCAAAATTTTCGAATTTATACGAGAAAAATTGTACAAGGAGATATATGATAGTGGTAAAGGTATGCGTATTTTTGGCTATAATTTTAGAAAGGCAACCCAATTTCCCACACTTCTTCAATATTACGAAAATGAAATTTAATCCGCATGACGTCATTATACTAACTTTTTATGTTTGAAAAATATGTTCTTGTCAAAGAAAATATGACATGCGTGAAACGCCAATCTATCATTGTTCAACAGGAGTCTTAAGAAATATATATAGCCGAAAAAATTTTCTACTGCAATTTATTAACGTCAAATTCTAGAAATTTCAAGCATAAAAATTCCTACTTTGTTCAAAAATAAATTTTGCAGAGAATGCGATAAAATTTAGCGTTCTTTTATCAAATTTTATAGGCAATAAATCTCGTCACTGTAAAAAATTCAGTATTTCTATCAGTTCTAAACGTAACACTGATTCCGCGGATCTGGGGTTGCCTGGTTGTCCAAAATTTGGGGAGTAGGATATTGACGCAAAAAATTTCGAATTTCTCACTTGTAGTCCGAGTATGGTGAAACTTAGTTAGTTGTTCAAGAACCACAAAATTATGTATTTATGGTGCAAAGCGTTCACATTTTGATCATTTTCGATCAAAAAAGACATTATTCAGCTTAGGTCCAAATGGTTAGCCCCAAAATAGCCATAATAAATTTGCTGGGGGAAGGTCCGGATCTACGTCATTGCCCGAATTAAATATATTGTACTTCAGAATCTGTTCATTCCTACAATATTTCGCTTTCAAAAAATGGAGAATTTACTCCGTATCAATTTTGATTGTATGAGAATAATTCAAGATTTCACAGATTTTGCCCATTCAGTGTGTTTCTTGTCATTATGGCCGATTTCCGCTTCGTTTCCGGATTTTAGTGCGCAATTTTCCAAAATTTTCCATTTCGGATTTTAGGACGATTCTTGAACGATTCATTTCGGATAAGCTTTCGCTTAGCTCCTGAAATAACCGAGAAACAATCTCAAATTTTTTTGAAATTCCATTAATTGATAATTTCCGAAAGTCAATGTTTATAATTGTTTCCTACAATTAGTACTACATCCTTGGTTTTAGCTTGCAGAAAGTTGACCTACGTAAATTTGGCCGATGTAAAATTGTCGGACGATTTTGCCCAACTTTTGCCCGATGAAGTCGATGCTCGAGCATTATTGGTCACTCACGGCGGTTTGATTCGAGAATTGTTACGCTATTTGCTGGACAAATATCGTCTAAAATACGCCGCCGATCCGTCGTTGGACCGCTCGGGCGTTTTAAAATTATCGTGCAATACGGCTTTGACGGAAGTTTTGATTTTCTCGGGCGGAAATATGCATAATCGCGATGTAAATAAGGCGTTAATGGTGCAATCGATCGTTTGCCCTGTGCTAAATTCGATTAGTCATTTAAAAGCGGTGAACAGGTCGAAAACGATGGATTTTGACGAGTTAGGTTCGGGTGTTTAAAAACAGAGGGACCGTCTGCAATGTGGAATATGTGAAACGTTTTCATTACTTGTTTTTACAGGGTCTAAATTTCTTATAAAAATTCTAGTTTCCGATCCCGATTGTATTAATGTTTTGAAAGTGACTTGAAGCAGGGTCTTCTATGGATATCTTCATGCGTATCATTGTCGGGTGCGACTACTGAGCTTTATAGACTGTGATGCATTTTCCCTCGTTTGTTTCATTGATAGCTTTGCTCAGACAATAAAAAATATTTGCAGATTTTCTATGTTGATCTTGTCACATATTGTCTTACGAAATGACAGATATTTTGGCTATTGTCTGTTTAATGACAAACACAGCGAAACGAGTAAGATTTGCGGCAAAAATTAATTTCGTCTTCATTGATAGTTCATTTTGTATTTTTGGATCAGGATGCGCTTGAAAAAAATCGAAAAAAGATAAAATTCTCAGTGGCCATAGGGAATTCCTTGCCTCACACTCCTGAACAGGTTTCTACCATTTATGATCATCAGATTTCGAGATAAGTTAGACTTGAAACAGGGTGTCTCAACACGTAGTTGTGGCTGATGTACTGCATCAGCAGAGTCCTGCTTCGGCCACATCTTTTTTCCATATGAAACTCATCTACTGTCATTCACGTCCTGAAAACAAGTTTACACCTAATTTACATATTGATTAATTTTTACACATTCGTATCTGCATTGTAAATTATGTATTCGTAACACAACCGACATACATTTCGAATCCTCTTGAAAATCTCTCTCTCAAAATGTCACGAAAGGTACCTCTGGAATAAAATTATTGTAAAAACCCCCGCTCGAAAAATTTTTGAACGCATGGCCAAAACTGGTGCAAAAAAGGCGCGGCTAGAATATAAAATGTGTATATACTTTGAGGCCTCGTGGCGGCATGTCCCTAATACAGCGAGACCCACAACAGCGTAACTCAAAATAGCGAGACTAACAACAGTGAAGTCTCAAATCAGCGATTCTCATTACAGCGAAATCTCAATACAGCGATTCTCAACACAGCGAAGTCTCAAAACAGCGATTCTCAAAAGAGCGAATCTCAATATAGCGAATAGTAAAAAGTTCTATGCATTACAGTAAACACACTCATCATTTTTATAAATATGCAAGTTAGGTATATTAAAATCGTTTTCGCTAGTTGAGATAATCTATTTTTAGTTGCGTTTGGCTATCTGAGTTTTACATGCTTTTGTGCTGCAGTTGCGGCAGGCATGGACGAACGTCCAAAATCACAAAAAATATATGTCACAGAAACATTTTTGCGGAACGTTTGAAAAAAACGAAAGCAAAAAATTATCACAAGGATTCTCCATTAAAGTGGTTTTGTATGGAGCTTAATTTCAAAAATTAAATTAATGAAATAAGTAAAACAAAATGAAATAAGCAAATAAGATGAAATGAATAAAATAATTAAGCAGCAAAAGCAGAACAAAAAACAAGTAATAAAGAAACGAAAAGTAAAATAATGTAATCAAAAGTAGGTAAAAGTTGTGAACAAAAGTACACAACCTGAAAAAATTAAACCAAAAGAACAAAAAGTGGCTTAAAATGAGAAGAATATTATAAATGGAATAAGTCAATTAAGGAAAAAGGAAACAAAAGACATGCATGTAGATATGCTAATAATCAACAAATCAGAATAAAAAGCTGTAATGTGAAAAGACATGCTATAAAGCCATATCAGAAATCTGGTGATTGATGCCAAAACGTGTGACAGCCGGCATCTACCAGATCGCAATGGAAGACCAAATACGCCATGCACTAAACCGTCTATTCTGCCCAATCACCATTCCTCCATTCTAGAGATAACTTTTTTGAAAATTTGCCATTTTGGGAATTTGCTTTGAGATTTTGTTGTTTTGAGAATCGCTGTTTTGAGACTTCGTTGTATTTAGAATCGCTGTTTTGAGACATCGCTGTTTTGAGAACCGCTGTATTGAGTCTCGCTATTTTTAGTTTCGCTGTTGTTTGTTTCTCTAAATAGGGGTGAAACCCTCGTGGCTAAAATCGGAAACTTTTTAGGCATGACATACGACCCTGCCATTAAGGAAAATCTTATTCAAACTGAGAATCAAGGATACGCTGCCGGATTCACAAGCGGTGTGAAAATTGCCACTGCTCTGGGTCGTGAAATAGGTATGAAAAAAGGCATAATGTTAATTCATTCATATGTATAATGTACAATTGATAATTTTCACGGAATTATAATATAAACAAATAAATATGGAACGGAAATTTGAAACTGAAAACAGTGACTTATTCTATATTGAAGATGTATGGGGTAACATATTTTGAAAATATCGGGGCTAGGTCCAAAATTCTAAGAATATCAAGTTCGGGTCCAGTTCTGGTCCCAAAATTTTAAGAATATCGTCCAACAAAATGTATCGGGTAATTTTGGGTCTTGTTTCGGCTCCGGGCACCTGATGCATCTCTAGTATCGTGTAGCATATCTTGAAAATATCGGGTTCTGGTCCAAAATTTTAAGAATATCGGGTCCGACTCCCAGTCCAAAACTTCAAGATTATCGGGTCCCGTTTCGGATCCGGGCATAACAGGATGATCGGGTAATTTCGGGTCTTGTTTCGGCTTCGGATACCCGATGCGTCTCTACTGTAGATGTTTTACTTTATTACTGCCCGACATTTTTTCGAAATAGCGTAGATGACTTAACATTGGGTGAAAATTTGCGATTTCCAAATCCTTCATCGTTTCAGGTTTTTATGAAGGCTTCGCTCGTGCCAATTTGCATAAAATTTCAAAATCTTCGCCCGATGAAAAGTCAAGGTGAATATCATACACTTGAAAAATATAACTCGTTACCAATTTATTTCATTTCATATTTTTCAGCTGTTATGTACTTTCACTACATGAACACATGTACAGTAATTTTTACACGCTTCTTTCTAACTGTAAATGATGCATACAAATTTATGGTTTATACATTTTTTCTAAATTTGAAAATTACAAAATTAACACCGTCGTCAAAATCATTTACACAACACTTTGACCATAGAATATTTTTACTTAAAACTTAACATGATGCAGGCAGACATCTACACCTGTTTTTGTTTGGACTGATGCACATTTTCCAAATATTTGATCGTGATAGTCACATTTTGATACATCAACGGTGAAATGTGTAGAATTGATCATTTTACCAAAAAAATCCGTGGTTCCGTGATCTTACTTTTATGAATTTATCACTGGGTCCCTTTTTGAAACATTTCTATACTGCAAAGATCACTTTTCAATGTTGATCTCGAGTCAAAAGTTTGGACTTATACTCTGAACTTGAATCACACACAATAATCAACGGTCTTAATTCAAGACTGAGTTTTTAAAAACTAATTCTATAGTCTGTTTTTTATAAAATGCTTCCAAATAGAAAGGTGACACAAATCAGCACGGTCATCAAAATCGTTTGCATACCGCTCTTACTGTAAAATTTTTCACCCGAAAGGTTAGGACATTATGTTCATAAGTTTCCAGTCCTACATGATTTACTATTGTTCATACCTTCATTATCTAGAAGCATTTCCAGAAAAACAAAATATGGAACTTTCTGGTCGATAAGTTTAAAACATAATTTGGATTTTTCAGGAGGCATCAGAAAATTTTTGAAAAAGTAGTGGCGATTTGTGACGAGCTGCACCTTGAACCGGAAAACGAACAATGTTTGCGAAGTCTGGAATTTCTACGTAAATTGATGAAACAAGTAAGAAACGTTTTGAAAACTTAAAACTGCTGTTGTCCAAGGATTTTTTTCAAAGTACAAAAATTAAAAATTGTCTAAATTTGCTCGAAAATTTAATTTTTTACATTTCAGGTGTTGCCTCAGGAAGAACAAGCGAAAAATGTAGAAGCTATGAATTTCTAGTTTTTTTGTGAACGGTTTTTATTGGCTATTGTGGCAACAAAAATAGTGAATAAAAAAGTTCACAAATTGAGAATCCTGGCGTACTGCAACAATAGGTATAAAAAGTCAGCTTTAGTGTTTATACGGGAAATTTCCTTCATGTCGAGCTGCCTCCGTGATTGTGTGTCGATTCATCGAATGTCCTATTCCTCGAACGTCCCGATATTCACCGAAATTCCTCATAACTCTAAACTTCCAATTCTTCGAATAGTGCTAAAGATTTTGTCTACAAAGTCCCGTTTTAGCGAAAGTCCCGATTCCTCGAAAATTGTTCTTTCAAGAAATCCCGTTTCCTCGAAAATAATGAATGTGCAGGATTAATTTAACATTTTGTAATGTGAAGCTTCCCACGACATAAAGTTTCCGCAGTCGCTTAAGTATCAAAAGAGAGCATTCGAAAAAATATCAGAAATGTGCATGAATGGCCATTAACATCTCTTAATGCTATTGAGTCTTCATATCATCAGATATGGTAATTTGGAAATTACAATATTTACGATCAAATTTACAGACGTTACCCTGAACTGGGATTCGTGATTCACAAATGTTCGATGAATCATAAATTTTATCTTCTTTTCGAGGAATCGGGAAAGTAAATTCATGATGCACTGAGCTTGTTTCGAGGAATCGGGAATTTCATCCACTTTTCGAGGAATCGGGACTTTCGAGGAAAGGGGACGTTTAAGGAATAGGGATACAACCGTCAACGAAAACAAATGCGAATTCTCAAAATTTGAAAGTGACGAAACAGCGAAATCGTTGCCGACTCAAAATTAGTTAGATTGATTTTAGTTTTCATAAAACTAAAAAATAAATTCATTTGGCCAGAAAGCAAGTGTCACCATGTTGACCAACCTGCAGAGTCCCAAAAAGTCTATTTTATACATGGCTTAGATAATTATTTTAAAAAAAAAGTATTGGCATAGTCGTCGTAAATAATCTTAAACTTTTCTATCAAACTATTATTTCAATGAATTTTCCACAATATTCTCTACGGTCTGTTTTTAGAACGCTCAATAAATTGCGAAAATTGTAAGAGCGTTAACACAAAGCTTTTATTGTAGTTTTTTAAATCGAAAGCTATAGTTGGTTAGTTGCTATGTGCTTACGAGTTTCTATTTCTATGGCAGAAAATCTTTAAAATATGAAAGTATTTGGTTTTTAGTTTTCTTATTTCGTAGTTTTTCAAGAAAAGCATACTGTTGTATACAATGTAAAAACTATAGTCATTTTTTCTTACAATGCCGTGGAAAGCGAGAACACTGTGTATTTACGAGCATACTCAACTTCTGAGCCTTCATCAATTTTTCAATAATAATATTCTAAAGTAAACAAACCTTTGTATAGAAGACGTCAAGGGATAGTACTAATTTTTGACAATTCCCTTGCATTTTATGAAAAACAGCAGGCTATATTTTTGTGTTTTGTACGGAATATGAGAAGGAGCACTTGAAAAAAATCGTAACCTTCGAACATGATGCTCAACAATTTTTCAAGATGCATCGCAAAAATTTCAAGATGCTTCGCAAAAAGACCAAGATGGAAGAGTTTTGGATGTTCGACTTTCTTTTCCAAGTGCATCGCATTCTCTTCAAGATAATCTTTAAAAAATCAAAATTCCACCTTGAAAAACAATCAAGATGGCATTTTGATAGAAATCAAGATTTCATCTTGAAAAAAAATGAAGATGGGAGCCACATCAAAGAGGACAAAAATTCCTAAAACTAGTCAATCAAAGACCAGTGCAGATAGGGAATGGCCTTAGAACAGCCAACAGAGTCCAAAATTTTGATAATTTTTCAAAATTACTAGATTTTGAGTGAGAAAAGCATTTCTAAAGTTTTTCTGAAAAATCTAAAAAAATAAAAGCTTTTATGAAAAACCAATATGTCCATCGGATTCCTCGTGCGAAATAACTTCCCCCTCTGCCACTCCCTATAAAACCGAGGGCGCCCTCCGCCAGCAAGCCGTGATCTCATAAATCCACTTTGAAGGGTTCCTGTATATATACATACGAGGCGGAGCAACGCCTTTGATTGGTTAGTTTCAGAATTTTTTATCCTTTGATGTGCCGCTCATCTTGATTTTTTTCAAGGCGCCATCATCTTTTTTTCAAGATGGGATATTCTTTTTCTTCCAAGATGAGATCTTGATTCTTTTCAACACGGCATCTTGATTTTTTACGAGGTGACATCTTGACTTTTTGCGATGCATCTTGAAATTTTTGCGATGCACTTCGTGTTCGAAGGTACGATTTTTTCGAGTGCTAACCAATTTTTTCAAGTAGTAGTAACAAGTTTTTTCAAGTGGTAACGATTTTTTTCAAGTGGCCCTCCTCGTATTCCGTAGTTTTGAGGAAGTTGTCATTCTAAAAGTTGTCAAAGACAGAGAAAACATAGTCTCAACTTTTTGTCATAACCCCACGCGATAATTCTTGAAGTTAATTAAGTTCAATGGATGGAAAATGGTATGGTATGGTGAAAATGTAAGCCTAATCGAAGAAAAAAATTTTCTCGTCTGGGTGGCAAACAACAAACTTCCTCCAATACCCAAATGTATATACAGACTATGTGAATCCAAAGCAGATTGGGTTTTCTACTACTTTGATCTCCCCGTTACCGAAAAGCAATTTGGTATTTTTTTGCACGGTATAAAGTCGCACAATATGTGAAAATTGTGTGGAGTTGAGCTAAAATTTTCGAGTAGCGTCATTCAAAATGTAAAGAGCTAAAGTTTACTTTTGACTTTCTATAATTTATTCAAATCGAAACTCGTAAAAACTAAACAAAGGCACATGTAGCAACATAAACTGAGCGAGAATTGGCCAAAAGGGCGCAATCGAAACCATACAATAGTGTAACAAAACAAAACGAGTATAAAAACAAACGAGCAAAAAAGTATTTTTTGGCTGTTATATAAAGCTTATTAAAACATAAAACTTAGGGGTAATGAAAAAATATTATTCGCACAATTTAGCCGTTGATCGACAATCGGCTCCTGATTTGGCCAAAAATAGGCGTCCGTTGGCGCAAAAGCACACTTGATATTGAGGCCTAGACGCTCCGCGTCCCGAATCGTGGGCTTTGATCAATCGCGGCATATAAATATTCGGCGAATTGAAATGAATCTAGAATTATTGCAAAAATTAGAACTTTAAATTGCGAGTGAAAAATAATCGGTCTACACTGGCAAACACCAGAACTGTTGTTTTATGATGCTATTCCGAAAAATCTCAACTTCTTAACGACGAGGATTAATCGAAAATTCAAATTTTAATTGAATTTCGACTCAAATATGAATCAAGAAGATGGATTTTGTACCGCTGATTATACCTTTTGTCTTAAAAAGCTATGCTTTTTTCGACCTATGTTTTTTGTCTTTCTGAACTGTCTTTTGTCTTGCATTCTGAAATTTTTCAAACGCAAGTTTTTGAATGAAATTTTCTTCTAAGGGTATTTTTAACGACATTTTCAGAAAGACTTTCAAAAGGATTCAAAATATGCAATTTATGTTAGATATGATTAAATACTTTACAATGGAGACCATACATGTAACGGAAGCCCTAAGGTCTGTAGGGGTGTCGAGCGACTTTTTTTGGACCGGGAGTCAGTAATTCCCAAAATTTTGGGGCGATGGGTCTCTCAAGGAAAATTCGATTTTTCGCGAAAAAAGTCCGAAAAATATTTCAAGAAATAGTAATTTTTTTTCTAAAAAGACCGGAAAATTTATTCATGGCGCGAAGCGCCCAGAAAATTCACATTTTTGACCATTTTTTGTACAAAAATTGACATTTTTCATCAAAAAATTGATATTTTTCAGCATTTTTCCGACCAAAAGAATGGGGGTCCCTAGGGCTACCATATGGCTAGCCATAGGATTGGAAAATCCTGGAGGGGCGGTCGCCCAATGGCTAGCCATATGGTCGACGATTTCTGGGTGGGGGAGTTCCCATAGAACTCCCCCCAATTACATGTATTTACATCAAAAAATTGACATACATGTAATTGGGGGGGGGAAGTGCTATGGGAACCCCCCCCAGAAATCGTCGACCATATGGCTAGCCATTGAGCGACCGTCCCCCCAGGATTTTCCAATCCTATGGCTAGCCATAGGGTAGCCCTAGGGACCCCCATACTTTTGGTCGGAAAAACGTCAATTTTTTGATGAAAAATGGTCAAAAATGTCAATTTTCTCGGCGCTTCGCGCCATAAATACATTTTTTATCATTTTTTAGACAAAAATTACTATTTTTTGAACTGTTTTTCGGACATTTGTCGTGGAAAAATCAATTTTTCTCCTCCCCTCCCCCCAAAATTTTGGGAATTACTGACCCCCGACCCAAAAAAAGTGGCCCACCCCCCCCCCCCCAGACCTCGGGGCTCCGTTACATGTATGCATATGACTGTTCAAAACTTTCCAGTATGTGAATCTGTCGTGGTAGCATTGAGAAACATGCTATTACGTGATTTTCATTTGAGATAGTAATGCGGCGAAAGCACAACTGTCATTGTGCAATAAATCAGTCAAAATCTATTGAGACGCCCTATTTCACATCTAAGTTTTCTGAGAATATCTCGAGATCTTAAAGTGCTGAATATTGTTCGGAAATGTGAGGGAAAGAATTTCCCGCGGCTATTGATAGTTTTAAACCTCAAGTGCCATTAAAAGCATCAAAAACGTTCAAAAACATGAGTATCCGAAAATTTTTCGATTACATGGCTCATAAACGATTAATCAGATGTGCGCTCAAAATATTTCACTGAGACTCAAATTTCTCGAGAATTCTTTATGTCACATTCCTGAACTGAACAAATTTCAACCCTCCACGATTATCGGATATCAATATATTCTTAGAAAATTGAGGCATGGAACAAGGTGTCTGAACAAATTTTTGAGAATCGTAGCTAATGTACATATTGCATCGGAACAGTTAAGTTTTTGCTTCATATATGAAACTCATCTAACAGCATGTTTTCCAACGCCAGATTACACGTTATTTACCTCTGCAAAATTTTTGCAATATATTGTAAAAAACAATTTACACAAATAGAATCTTCTTGAAAAGCTCTTTTTGAAAAAACTCTCACTCGATAAATGTTCGAGTCCACCCATGGCTAAAATTTGGATGGAAAAAGCACGGCTTTTTAAGGTTTATATAAAAATTTACGATTATCGATTGACGCCATGTGTATAGCGGAATACTTCTAAGGATTTGTGACTAACTTCTCCCGCAATGCTTTCCATATAGACGCTTTGCAACGCTTCGGCTCTTATATCGCCCGCTCTGCTTAAAATTTCCACGTCATGGCCGGCCGTGACGTTCAAACCTCGAGTGGGCGATTCGAGTAGTAAAGGGTGCCCAATTTCCGGTTGAATTAAACGACTTTGGATCTGAATAAAGGGAAAACACGACGTAAAATTATCGAACAACAACTGATTCTTACAGTTTCGTTAAACTATGAAAAGCAAAAAATAAACAATCGCCAAAAAGCTGTGAAACAAAAAATTGGAAAACAACATTTTAAAATTTTGAGCTTTAAAATTTGGAGGAAAAGTTACGGATCCATTGAAAATCGAGCCGCCGGATTTTCCGAGTATTTTTAAATGATCGGCTCTGACACCAACTTCATCTTTGTTCGCGTAGAATATCGATCGACCTTCGGCGTCATCGATTTGGAAATGATCGCAAAATGCTTTGATATCGCCGTTTTCTGCAATAAATAGAAGAAGATTTTATTGAATTTGAAAATGTAAAAAATAATGAAAAAAGCAAAACAAAAATTAAAAAAAGGAGTCGGAGAAAAATATTAGAAAACATAGAATCGAACATACCCATAACAATTTTGGCAGTTTTATCTTTCGATCGGCTGATCAAACCCAAACCGGCGCCAGATTCAACGACGAAAGGCTTGTCGTTCGTGGACCAGCCGGTCGTGCCATCACTGCCGGCCGTGGTCATACGCCCGAAACTGACCGGATAGTCGAATTCTGTTTTGCCCGTTACGTGGATACCATCGTTTACGATTTTCAAACCACCCATACCATGCTAAAAAACAGGGTTTCACGTCGCATAATACATGTAACGGAGCTCCGAAGTCTGCGGGAGATCAGGCGACTTTTTATGGGTAGAGTCATCGATCGCCCAAAGTTCTAGAGGTGGGGGTCATTGAGGGGAAAAATTTCGATTCTTTCCGCCGAAGGAAACCGAAAAACAATTTTAATAATTTTTGTCTGGAAATCTATAAAGACATGTATGGCGCGAAACGCACAAAAAATTGACATTTCAAATCTTTTTTGTTTAAAAATAACCATGGTTTACCAAAAAGTGACCTTTTTAGTTTTTTGAACCAAAAGAATGCAATTCCCATGTATAACTCATTCTAGCCATACGAGGTAAAAACGTTTGGGCTCCTTCCATTTTTTTTTTCCACATTTGCACTATAATGTGGAAAAAAAATCTGGAATGTGGAAAAAATTTTTGAGGTCTTTCCACAAATGCGGAAGAAAAATTTGGGGTTTTCATATTGAAAAGATGCATTTTGGTGCATTTTAAGAGGTCCAAATCTCAAAATTTTCCGGCGCTTCGCGCCGGTTATAACATGAATAATCATAATTCTTCATTAAGTAGCTCAGGCGTGGCTTTTATCATGTCTACCTTCATTTATCACTTAATCTATAATAGTTTTCATCATCTTAAACGTAGTATCTCATGTTTTAATTGATAATCCTCAACATTTTATCATAATATTTAATGAAGATTCGCATTTTTTCCTTTTGAGAAAGATCAATACGTCAAGTCTCTACGCTTTATGATGCGATTATTTATTTGCTAACAAAAAATCAATTCAGAAGCTTCATGGAAATATCTTTCGGAAATTTATACTCTTCTACTCATATATTTTCGACCAAGTTCATGAGGGTTTACAAATAAATTACAGATTTTAAAACTTTTCAATTAAAATTCTAGAAATTATGACTCTTGAACACAAAATTGGAATCTAATTCTTGAAATAAATGTTCGGAAAATTGATTTTCCAGCATCCCAGAATGTCAATATACCCAAAAAATTTTCTGGCGCTTCGCGCCGGAAAGATTACCATCTTTTTTGGGTTTTCACTTGTCATCATAGAGGACTTGACCATTGATTTCTTGTGTAATTCGAGTCAATTATGCTCTTGGATAGTTTGCTAGAAAATTTGTTCAACAATGCTTGTAGATTAGGCTTTTAAGTCAAACATTTCAATTTTTTCTTCAATTTTAATGAATTAACTTCTCTAAAAACACCGGAAGGCTTGAAAAAACTCAAAAATAGTGCGATAAAGCGTCTGTGAGCATTTTTAGCCAAAAAACGAGGATTTTAGGACGAAAAAATTTTTTTTCCACATGTGGAAAAAAATTTGACCCCTTTCCACATTTGTGGAAAAAAGGTTTGACCAAAAAAAAAAACACTGGCTCCTTCCCTCATTACATTTAGATTCCCATAATGCAAAATACTTTTGAAGGTGAATTGCAGAGCACAGGAAAATTGTATTCAATTGAAAAAACCTATCATGTCGAAAAACTGTAAAATTTTCGAATTGCAGAGTAAATGTATAGCAAATTTGATCTTCGGTTATAGTGAGCTTCTACTTCCTAAAATTAGATTTGAATGCAAAGAATAACAGTACAGGCGTGTTGACCTTTAACTGACCATTTCGTGTGTGTGTGTGGTAATTCATTGTAGCCAATGAAATATACGGTAAACTTGTTGTTTTTAGCATTAATTGTTTTAAGAAAATTTGCGTAATTTCCGAAAATTCCCAAATTTTGGTAATTTCATCAATGCCATTAGACATAAAGATTTTACTCGAATTGTCTCTATTCCATAAATAATTTGATTCCTAAGCCTCAATATTGGTCGAAACATACATGTAACGGAGCCCCGAGGTCTGCGGGGGAGGGATGTTGGACGAATTTTTTGGGGCCGGATGTCACTAATTCCCCAAAACTTTAGAGGGGTTTCTGAAGAGAAAAAAATCATTTTTTTCACCAAAAAAGCCCGAAATATAGTTCAAAAAATAGTAATTTTTGTCTAAAAAACCGCAAAAATTGTATGCATGGAGCGAAGCGAGAAGAAAATTGACTTTTTTGACAATTTTTTGTTCAAAAATTGACATTTTTCTGTATTTTTCCGACCAAAAGTATGGGGGTCACTATGACTACCATATGGTTAGTCATAGGATTAGAAAATCTGGGGGGAGGGGTCGCCCAATGGCTAGTCATATGGCCGACGATTTCTGGTGGGGGGGGGGGAGTACCTGTAGCATTTCACCTCCAATCACATGTATGGGTCGGAAGTCATGCATGAAAATCAACCACAGAAAACAGTGACGTTGCGATAATTTGTTGGCGTACTTCATTGTAATTTAGTGCCCCGCTCGCTCAATAATAAAAAACGTTTCGAGGTTCAAATGTGTCACTTTAATTTCACTGACCTTTGTATTGTTTTTTTCAGGAAAAATCTGCAAGTTTTTGAGTTTCTCAATTTCTTAAAAACATAATGAAAAAAGTCTTATTTTTTGGTTGGCCACATGATTTTAATTTCCGCTAATTTATAAAGAATACTACATTTCCGGCTGATTGAAAAAACCAATACATTACCCGGGTTATGAGGAATAATCATATAATCTGATGAAGTAAATTGAGAGGCAATTACACCTTACCAAACTAAAATTTAGAACGCGCATAATCCAAATCGTTAACGCCAAATTCAGCATGATAACGACGATTAAGATCAAAATTAGAACGTACAAACAACGTTTACGCCATCCATAAATACCGACTCTGAAAAACCACAATAAGTATAAAAATATAATGCACAAAAAGTTGTTAAATGATAGAAAATCGATGAACATTATTACTCATTACTAGAGCTTCACACCGGGTACCCGGGTATACCCGGGTACAAAATGAAAACCATTACCCGGGTACACGGGTAATTCGGGTGCCCGTTTTGTATCACGTATAATATGTAGACTTGAGAGTAGAGGTATGCATAGTTTTTTTAGCCTTCTACAAGCCATGGCTTGTTGGACTGACAAAATGGCTTGTAGAATTTGAGTCCAACAAGCCAAAATGGCTTGTCAGAATTTTTTGAGTCATGTGTTTGATCATATCGGATACAGAAAAGATGCATTTTGGTGCATTTTAGAAGGTCATAATCTCAAAATTTTTCGGCGCTTCGCGCCGGTTATAACTTAAATAAGCATTATTATTTATTTCCTAGCTCAGCCGCTGCTCCTAACATGTCTACCTTCATTTATCATTTAATCTTTAATAGTTTTAATCATCTTAAACGTATTATCTCATGTTTTAATTGGTAATCTTCAATATTTCATCTTGATATTTAATGAAGATTCACATTTTTCCTTTGACACATTTTTTGAGAAAGATCAATAGGTCAAGTCTGTAAACTTTTTGAAGTCATTATTCCTTTCATAATGCAAAATCAATCCAAAAGCTTCATGGAAGTAGTTTTCGGAAATTTCTACTCTTGCTCATATCTTTTTGGCCAAGTTCATTAGAGTGTGTAGAGTGTGTGAATAAATTAATGGTTTTAAAATTTTTCAAACATGAAATTCCAGAAATTACGACCTTTGAACAGAAAATTCGAAACTAATTCTTCAAATAAGTGGTTGGAAAATTGATTTTCCAGTATCGCAGAATGTCAATAATCAAAAAAAATTTTCCGGTGTTTCAGGCAGGTAGCTTTTTTGGGCTCTCACTTGTCATCATAGACGACTTAACCGTCGATTTCTCATGTAATTCAAGGTCATTATGTTCTTGGATAGTTTGCTGGAAAATTTTTTCCACAATGCTTGTAGATTAGACTTCGATCAAACTCAAAAATTTCAAATGTTTCCTGAATTTTAATAAATTAACGGCTTTAAAATGTTATTGAATAAATGTTGAATGACATCTCTTTTTTGATCGATTGCCGTGATGCTCAATATATACATTTCTTTAAAAACTAACCCAGCATTGGAATTTATTCACGTATACTGATATTATAAAATTGGCTTGCAAAAATTTGGAATGGCTTGTTAAATTTAAGGTCAACAAGCCACTTGGCTTGTGACTCGTAGGTCAAAAAAAAACCCTGGAGGTATGCAAATTTTGCTTTGTCTTGTCAATAATATTGAGCTATCGTGATGTGATGTGTAGTATTTTGCAGGGTAGGTGCGTCGATGATGTGTATCAATCATCATCTCTAGCATTATATTCGCAATATACCTACCTACAGCAGCCTATTGTATACAACAACACAACCAGTGTTTCAACACAAGTGTTGAAAAATATTATGTAGTAGGGACTATGGAGTGTGTGTAATGCATCATTCTATTTTCACAGTGTATCTGTCTAATATTATATATGTACATTAACATTACAACTCATTTTAACATGTACCCGGGTACGAAATTTTTGTCGTGTGAAGCTCTACTCATTACATAATTTTTTTCCTACTAATGAGTGGGAAGAAGATTGCAAAATGTAGTGTAAAACGGCATTAGAACAGTAAAAATTTCAAAGAATGTCGATTTTGATAGTGAAAATAATGAATTTTGTTCGGAAAAAGTGCCAAAATTCAAAATTTTTGAAAGAGACATCAATGAAAATGATAATGAGAATAATGACGATGATGATCCTAAATTAATTTGGGAAATAAATATTGTGATAGACCTTCATTCTTTCTTTGATCTATAAATCTAAATTTTTAATTAAAAATAATTCAAGAGCCACAAAAAATTTGTTCGACATTTGTGGAGAGACCTCATTCGTGGATAAAATAATGGATGCTAGAACGGCTGAGCTGAGACTAGTTGAAAATATTTTCGTGCTAACTTGTAAACGTCCGAATCCGTAGCTTTCCCGGACGAGTAGTATCCCAGGCTATTGGCCCTCGGGCCGACTTGCCATGCTCTGAAAGTCCCGGCGTCCATGTGATCACTATGGTCCATAATAACATGAAAAACTAACGATGTGATCTACAACATCAAGAAACTTTTAAAGACGATTGTCATACGTTGTAAGTCCGGAAGAAAATTTAATCTTGAAAGAAAGGCGATTGGAACCTTTTTTGATCATGTTACTCACATGGCAATAAAATTCCTCAAAATATTCTATATATTTAAAAAATGGTCAAAAAATGTCTGTACTTTCGACGCATTACTCTGAATTCTAAGGCGATCCACATTTTCTCTTTCCATGACGCCTGCCCAAATCTTGGGCAGTCGCAGACTGCACTGATAAAAAGATCCTGCTGAAACCTACTCCCCACCTTCAACATTTGTTTATAGGGTTTGGCGACCTACAGTGGACCTTTGAGTTCACCAGACCATTAAAAGTTTTTTTCAAGCATCGACTGAAAACTTATTACATCGGAATATGACAAACAACTCTTGTCACATAATGTGCACTGTAAGTATGTAAGACGGATATATGAAGGAGCTCCAATGTCTAGGGACGTCGATTTTCCAAGCTATACAGATGGGGTCATCGAAAGAAACAAATTTGCCTAAAAACATAGAAAAATAATTTAAAAACCATAAAACTAAATATTTATATTTTTGACCGTTTTTTGTTGAAAAATGACAATTTTCTACCAAAAATTGGCATTTTTCGGTTTTTCGACCAAAAGGCTGGAGTTCATATGGCTAGCCTTTACAGCCGCATGCCTGGCAAGTCCTGGCGTTCACCACTAATCAATACGGTTAGCCATATAGCAGACAATTTCCTGGGATCAACATTTCTTACGGCACTCGACGCCAATTGATTTTAATACATGTGCATGACCTGTAGTAGTACACTAAAAGAAGTTCACCTATCCCCATAGTCCGACGCCAACATCGGACAAAATTTGGCTGCTTTAGGAATTTGTACAGTCGAGAATGATCGAACCAGATTTTGACTTCAAAAATGTCTCATAAACACGTTTCCAAGTTATAATGTTGAGGCAATCTGTTCCCGCTACTCGGGGCTTCAGTAAAAGTTAGGCTCGGTCTGGGACTTGAACCCGGGAACTTCTGGCTACCGTCCGCACGCTCTAACAAACTGACCCGACCGAGCAACAGGAAAGTTGCTCTCTTTTTTGCAACAATTCGTAATTGAGGTGGTTGCTGTGACCACTCTCAATATCGCTCCGCCGTCGAGTTTGAGGGTATGGTGCAAGAGCGCTACCTAGTGCACGAGCGCTACCATAGTCACAAGCGCTACCTAATTGGAAAAAAAACATCCTATATACTTTGTGTGTTGAAAGAGAAATTTTCGCACTCGTTTTGCGTCTGCATTTGTTAGGAAAATAGAGACGATTATGAATCAATTTTTTTCATATTACATCTTACAAGTTATCATCATGAAAAACAACACGCGATTTTTTACCCACTAAATGATGCATATACCGCAAAAAACGATGGATTTCGCTGATCAAAAAATTCAAAACATCAATTTGTAAAGCATTGACATCAAAATTGTTGACCTGCCAAAGATTACCCGTAATTACCCGTAACTTTTTTCATTATTTTTTTTTACTTTTTTCTTTTTTTCGTTCTGATTTCGCTCGCCATTTTCGTTCTGATTTCGCTCGCCATTTTTTTCGTAACTTTTTTCGTTCTGATTTCGCTCGCCATTTTTCAAAAGTCGCTCACATTCTAAACAGATCCAATATTCTGTAACTTGGCCATTCCGAAGGATCTTCGTCGTTTTTTTTCGAAATTCGTAAATTCTTCCTGGATTCGTGTTAGATTTGCATTGAACTATCGATTTTTTAAATTTAATACTCAAGACAGGATTGCATTCACCGAAGTTCATTGTGTACGATGCGAGTAAAGGAATACTGTCTGGTATGTTGTTTTTTCTGATTCCTAGACTTCTGTCTCTGATTTGATGATTTTATTACTATCGCCGTCTTCATTAGGTGATTTTCCAGATTTTTTTTGCATACAACCTTGTTTTATACTGGAATACCATGTCAAAGTGTGCCGCATTTTGTTATTGTAACAGGGTGGTCGCATTGGTGACCATTTCTGTGAATTTTATGTTTTTGTCGGATTTTTTGTTGGACACAACCATTTGGTTTTTGGACCACAAAGTATTTTCACTGTCCCTCATTGTTTTATAAACACGATGCATGATAAAACCACCGTAACTTCAGCACAATGTGTATAGGACATTTTTTCAATCTGGTAGCGCTTGTGACTATGGTAGCGCTCGTGCACTAGGTAGCGCTTCTGCATCCCAATCGAGTTTGACGGACTGTCAAGGGCCACCAGTGTTGAGGTAACCTCTTCTCGCTATTCGAGGCTTCAGTAAAAGTTAGGCTCGGTCCGGGACTTGAACCCGGGACCTTGCGGCTACCGTCCGCACGCTCTAACAAACTGACCCGACCGAGCAACAGGAAAGTTGCTCTCTTTTTGCAACAATTCGTAGTTGAGATGGCTGCTTTGGCCACTCTCAACACCAAAATAAGTTTACACTCCTTATTTGTGGATTTTTTTTTGACTACAATTGGAGTAATCGCGCCCGAAAAGAGCGAAATATATATGGAGTGTAGAATGTCATATAAAAAAAATTGTAAAACTTTCATGCAAATCGGTAAAAAATTTATGCAATAAAAAATAAAAACAAATTAAAATTTCTAAC
This sequence comes from Romanomermis culicivorax, assembly GCA_963922205.1. Taxonomy (NCBI): domain Eukaryota; kingdom Metazoa; phylum Nematoda; class Enoplea; order Mermithida; family Mermithidae; genus Romanomermis; species Romanomermis culicivorax. The sequence continues at coordinate 314,384 of CAWUHX010000237.1, read as the reverse complement.
TAAAAGTGATAATTTTTTATGAAAATTATCAACAGAAGTTTAGTGTTGTTTAAACTAATCAAATAACGAGCAGAAGATACGAAAAAATGAACGGGAGAAAAAAGAAAGGAAGACTACGAGAAACTAATAAAAAACGGAAAACATAGAATGTAATAGAAATAGAGAATAAACGGAATAAAAACAAAAAGAGCAGAAATGAAAAATGATAAAAAATAACGTCAAACGGATGAAACAATATACTTGCATCATTGAGGAAGTGTCTCAAACTTTCATTTTTTAGACACTATATATTTGTTCATTAAGCAATTTAGGGGATTGTCCCTTCTGAAAATCGAGTTTGCAGGCACTTGGGAATGGCACGGGCAACATTTTGAATTTCTATCGTGTTTGATCAAAATAAAATTTTTGATAAAAACGAAGAGTTCGTATAAACCTCAAAGTGTGCCCTTTACGCATTTCGGTGCAACTATCACTTATCATCATTCCAGTTTTCCATCATTTCTTGCATTCCGAAATAAAGACAAGAATTCTAGAGATCAATAAACTCTCGAAAGTTCAACAAAAAATTTCTTTTCTACGTAAAACGTTTTATTACGCATATTTCAATAGAAAATAAACGACAAAGAAATGTTATTTACATATGTATGGGTTTTTCGTATCGATACAAACACACGCACTTGGTATGACTAATTAAAATGAGTTTTAATTAACGTGTCAACATTCGCCACTATGTAGAAGATTAATATTCCGAACGAAGAACATATAAAACACGTGATGCAGCTTACATTATCATATCGGTAAACATGATAACCAATTGTTTTAGATTTTATCACGTACACGGATACGAGTTCGAAGTTGCTGAATCAGCATTCCCAAACTTTCGCTACGAGATACCAACTCCGGATCCTTATTTATCCGTAAGAAAGGTGCGCGAATAATCCTACAGTATACCCAAAATCAGATTTTTGTCACTGCAGCTCAGCCAGACGAAATTTCCCGAGCAATGAAACTATAATTAACAATCGTTATAATTAGAATCGTAAATGGCAATTCCAGGAGCCAAATTTTGGGAGCGATATCACGCCTTCGCACTCCCGATATATACATCAAACGAACGGATGACGCCGAAAATCGATATTCGACGAAAAAGAACAGAAAACGAACGAAATAACGTATAAGGTTTTGATACGATTACGAAAAGAAAGTCAATCAAACAGGTAATATGAAGGGCAAATTGGCAACGCCTAGTCTAGCTAGAAATCAAAAAAAGGTAGGGAACGAATCTCCAGAGTGACATACCATATAATTGCCTACCGGAGAACGCAGTTTTCGGATCAAACGCACGCCGAGATTAAAAACGGAGCATCCGCGGGGGAAGAAAAAGCGAACATTTAGATGGAAAAGAAACACAAGGACATATAATATGTAAATTAAATTTGTAAGCGAAAGAAACATCGAGCAATGCATGAGCAAGCGGGATGAATCGACGCGGCTTTTGAAGCTAATTTACATGATTGAGGAAGATGTACGATAATGTAGAAAATGTACCAACAAATGCATTTGATTTCGAAAACAAAATAACAGTTCTTTAAGTTATGAGAAGTTTGAAAGTCAAAAATCAATCATAAGTGAAAATGACATGTACCATGTGTTTTTAGGCGCTGATCAGAGTAGTAATATTTCTTCCGCTAAAAAACGCAATTTTTGCACTGTTACAGTAATACGAGAAATTCAAATTTCCGGAATTTTTATCGTTTTTGAGTAGTTTTATCTCTAAGCATCTTACTTGATCTGGAAAAAACATGGTGCAATACAGTATGTATGTGCGGGGTGGCAAAAGTTCTTGCTGGTTGAAGAATGCAAATTTTTCGTTATTTGCTAGGTTTTAAAATTACGTTTTTTGAAAAATTTTAGAATCCATAGTTGAATTTCATCGATAAAAGTAAAACCTATTCATGATGGGTACAAAAAACAATCGAAGTTTCAGTGGCATTTTTAATAAAAAAACCAAAAAACTACGAAAATGATTTCGGGAGCAACAAAAATTGTTTTTCTAGGCCTCAAAATCATAAAGACTCAAAGATTCTCATAAGAGATTCTAAAATACAGTTTTATATTTGTGACACTCAACCTAATAACAAAAGCTAATTTGGAAGTATTTTATATCATTAGATTTGAATTGGCTAAAATTTAGGAACACGGTATATTTGATGGAAAAGTCATTGGCGAAAAACATAGTTGATGTGGGATTTTTTATTCCAACTATGATGCGTTGAGGCTATTTTCTACATTAGTAGTTAGCATACTAATATGAGTCTATTGCTCAGCACGAGCGCGAATATAATAAAAAATTAGCATAAATGAAATAGTCGCGAAAATATGTCTCAAAACATATTATATGTATTAAAAAGGCTGTAATGCAGAGAAATAGAAACAAAAAGAGAAAACAAGTAGTATGTAAATGCTCTTATTTTTACAGTAAAATCGAAATATCCTTTTTCGAATATTGTTTATACTGTCGTAAACTACAAAACTTTTTTTACTTGATTTTCAATCATCCATTGGCGGCACGTTGTGCGGGTAAGGCTCGGACGGCTGCGGCGGCGGCGGATGCGCCGGTGAATCGAACGACTGTTGGGCGGCGTTGACGGGTGGATAAATTTCCGTCGAGGGAACCGCGGTGACGAAAGATGACGACGACGAAGGGCCCGGTTGTTGCGTTCCTTCAGTCAAATCGAAAGGCGCCGGGTCGCTGGCCGCTGTCGCCAGGCTTGGATTCGATTTAGATTTAACGATCGGGCAAGCAAAATCGACGTGGCGCGATTTGGCCTCTTCTTTTTCCCACGACATGTGGATAAAAGGCCGTTGAACGTAATTGTAAATTACTAAAAAATTTGCATGATATTTATGCAAAAAATCTTCAAGAACCTGATTATAAAAGTGCGTCATCTACGAAAATATTCCTAAAAAAAGTGTTCTAGATACGCAAAACTTTCGTCATTTTCTCGATAAGATGATCGATAAAAAATCTTAGTCGAGAATTAGAAACTAAAACTAATTAGGCGGAAAAGCGCTTCAATCGTAAAACACCTGTTTACGATATTAAAACGGACATTTCGATTACGTATATAATCAAATCCGTTTTAAAAAAATATATTCGATCTTACTCTAACTTATTCAGAGTCGAGTTTTTAGTAGAATTGAAAATTCATCTGGGATCAGAGATTTTGATACTTATGTTTAGTACAGAACTGAGTTACAGAATTCAAATTTTTGATCAGCTTAGAATCGATCTGTAAGAAAAACTGACACTGGTAAGAAATGAACAAAATAAACGTTCGACCAACAATGCAAATTTTTTGTCTAAAACCCATGTCAAAAACGGCCAAATAAGGAAAATTTGGCTCTAAATTTACCTTCGGCTTTTCCACCCGGTCGTCGCCGGACTTTGTCCTTGCAAGTTGGATATCCTTCTATACCTAAACGGATTTTCTTAAGACCCCTTTCTTTCAAAACTTGTTTCGAGACGTCACGATTTTCGATGTATTTAAAGAAACGGTAAAGCGGAGTACTGTAAATTGCTGAAAAAAGATGGAGAAAAATTAAGTCAAAAAATACGCGTGGAAAAAGATCATCAATAAAATAGGATGAATTAAAAATGCACTGAAACAGTCTTACTTGACTAGCATGTATAACAAATTTTTGCGTGACACGTGTCCCTTGGATTGCTTTTCTTCGACTTATGGGAAAAAGTAGACAAGATTCTATAGTATAATTATTGAATATTGGGATTCGGGAACATGTATCTTCCAAAGTCGACATTACTGACTAGCATGCAGATAAGGAATTTTCAACAATTATTGCCTAAAAATTCAAACAAAAGCCAATCAACATTGAAAAAACGAATAAAATTCGAAACATTGAATAAAACTAGTACTGCTACTAATGATCAGTTATCAGAGATTCGCTTTTACCATCATATTTCGCAGTATCGGGTAGTAAATGTATAGAGATAATTTTTCATCATATTTAACCCAAAGCTTATTCTTCCTGTTCGGAAAAATGCATCAAAAAACTTGAAATTGAAGAATCAGATCAATATCGATAACTTATCGATATATGTATATTAACTTTTTAAGGATTGATTCTTCATTTGTCATAATCATAGCAACTTCAATTTTTGAATTCGAAAACATTACAGTTGTATATACATATATTTATTAGAAAACCAGCTAACCTTGTGGAACATCTTCACCCATCTGCGGTGGATAATTTTCGTCCCAATCAACAACATCGTCGTCCAAAAGTACGACAATGTGGCATTCACGTTCGCCATGCTGAAAGTATTGTAAAATCGAATTAGATACCAATCTAGCGCGACAAGAAAATCAATTTCGTCTTGAAAACTCGAATTTTTCATCGAAAATTCGAAACATTTTCCAACTTTTGTATATATTTCAAGAAGTTTTATTAAAAATACGATTCAAAAATTCACCTCGGCGCTGGTAACCATTCTAGGTACGATCAATTCTTCTAAATAAATGTTGAATTGTTGACGAGCACCTTCGTTACTCAGTTCGTGCAGAAAACAGCGTAAATTTTGACATTTGATAGTTTTGGCGTTGAACGGGATTAATAGATAGTCGCAAGCTTCTCTCAATTCTGGAATACTAACAGTGGGCGGGCATACGATAGTACCGGAACGATAAAAATCCTAAAAAATGAGAAATGTAGATAGGTACTCTTCTGTTTGGCCAATGTTGTGATAACATTTTTCTGCAATGCCATCTATCATGTTTAGCAATGAGTTTAGTGCGATGCGAAAAATATGCTTGAAATAATATGACGATATTGTCAACTAGCTTTCGAATCCGACAAAGCAAAATAAAAATATATTGTTGATAAATTCGATCAGACGTGCGGAAATCATTTTAATTTCGACGTGGAAAAAGATCACCAAAACTAAAAAATCCGGCAGTCGACTGATCGAAAATTTCTGCTATTGCCCAGCATCGTTCAAAAATCAAGTCTTACCAGAATAGCACGAAAACAACAGGCTGATATTCCGTCTAGCAGATCATATTCACCATTGTCGTTGGCATGAACCAACGTATTTTCTCTCGGAGCGCCGAACATTCTAGAAAAAACATAAATGCACATTAAAGGGATGAAAAATCGACAAAAGAATTTATCAAAACAACGTAATAAACTCTTGTTGACTAAGTAAAAATGATAGAAACATTGCAGATTGTATCACTAGTCTTGATACGAACACTGTACATATACAAATTGGACAAATATTTATCAAAAAGTAAGATGAAAGTCACTTGTTTGAGCCAAAATCAAAAATCGTTAATCTCAACTAAGGGAGAACTGGACACAAGTTGCAACTTATTTTTTTACCTGCCGAGCATCGTATTCGGTTTCGACAGTAACAACGACGAATCGACCAAAAATCTGGTATTTTCAACGACTAAAACTAATCGCTCGTTTTGCGATTGTTGATTGGCCGACGAAGACGGTTGCAATTTATTACTGCTACTAATGATTGGCATATTGACCAATGATCGATTAGTATTTCCTATCGGATGAACTGTAGCCGTCGGTGGAACTGCAGCGGCAGGTTTAGAAGGCCGATTGGTGGACGGTATATAGGCGTAGAAATTTCGAGTTGAGGATGTGGCGGAAGTCTGAAAGCGCAATCGCAAAACATTGTATGATTTCGGAAACGTAATATTAGCAAAACGACGGGAAAAATGAGCACAATATCTCAAATATTAAATCTTATCCGATCGACTGGCTGGACAAAAACTCAGCCCTAAGAGCGGCCAGTTGCTTAAGATGTGGTTAGTAGAGTTTAATTTTTCAAAGCATTATTCCAAATTCCTGGTTATAATATAAATTTTCTGTTTTGATCTCAGATCGCAATAAATCCTATTTTGCCTTTTTGTACATATTTTGTCATAATCCTATTTTGCGTTTTTGTACCCAAAAATTTTCGTTCGTACTGGTACAAACGAAGCCCAAATTTTCGTTTGTACTCTGGACTGTTTTGTTTGTAAAGCACAAAAAAAAACACTGACTATAACACGTATTGGAGCTTTAGACGACGAAGGTTGAAAAGTGAAACCACTGAACTTCAATTTGACTCAGTTAAAATGTGAATTATCGACAATAAAAATTGATACGAATTTATGCTCATCAGTTCATATATTCACATAACATTGCAAAAACCGAATCGATAATCAATCGGTTTCCGTTCCTGTAAGATCTGGAGATTCGGTTCCAGATATCTTTCTTGAAAAATGAGTCGACTCCTTACAGTTTCGGGTACTGGTGATATGTCTAGTAGAGACTAAAAAATAATATCTGATAACCTATTAGTTGTTCCGTTTGATGATGCGTTAGGCCCAATCAGAATCGGATCGTTATTGGACAACTTTTTATTGAACGTGCATTTTTTCATATTACGTTTATTTGAGTTTTAATGCGTCATTTCTTCATTTTCGATCGATTTTTCATGATGCGAGTTGCGAGCCCAACTAATTAGGTACCAGCGTTTCGAGAAACAATCCTTAGGAAAACTGAGCTAATTAAGAAACAACAAAAAATTTTCTCAGAGATTGATCGGAAATTAATATCAACACTTGCATTGATTCAGATTATCAAATAATAAAAACGTTTTCGATTCAGGATCGTTTTTCAGGCAACTTTAAAACGATATGACATGAAATTTCATCAATTTGGCAAGGATGAAGTGGAAAATTGATTGAAGAGAGACTGAGTGAGAGAGTTCTTGATTCAAATTTTTAGCCATCGAAATACTAAAACGGATAAAATTTTTTTGTTAAAAATTAAAACGCACAGAACTACAGTGGCTCAGGGGGTTACAAAAGAGGTGATCAAAATTATTATGGAAAGCTTGGTTCTTTTTAAAACGTAGCGAATCCGACATCAATCGGAAGACCTCGTTGAGACCTCAGTGTTTTTTTTGGTAGAAGCCTTTTTGTACTTGTACAAAGATTGACCAAAAACTCTTTCTACGAAGAAATTATTTTTTGTACAATAAAAAAACCACGATGTTTTTTGTATTTCCGCACAAACCTTCTTCCTGATAGCACGAGTTCATGTCCTTCGTAATCATTTTACAAATTAAGAAAATATACTCATATAATCTCAGATTTGAAAAACTTCATGTTAAACCTGAAATTTCTGAAAATTACTTCCATGATGCTTTTAAATCCAAACTAAGCTTCATGTTTAAAATTATAGTTGCAAAAAAGTTAAAAAAATAGATTTTGACCTTCTGAAATGTGTTATGTGAAGGTCTCTGATTAGGCCAGAAGACGTCAGCAATATAACTAGAGCAGGGCCGTGCGCAGGATTTTTTCATGGGGGGGGCGGACTAGATTTTTTCACTGAATAGCCCCAGAAATGTTGATCTTACGCGGATATACTGTGTGCATCATAGTTTTTTTCCTCGAAGATTTTTTCCACATGAGAACCGGAACCAAAATTTTTTTCCTCATTTTCCAAAAATTTTCCACATTTTCAAAAACGCTTATAATGTGGCTACGGTTGCTTTTTTATGCATTTTAGGAGCATACCCAAGCGTTTTGTTGTATTTGTAGTCAGAAACCTGCAAAAATGAGAGAAAAAATTGAGAAAATTCTGGTTATGTTAGTCAAAATGAGCTCATGAAGAATATATTGGTGTTCTATAGGAGCGGATAAAGAAAGTTAACGATAGAGTTCTCATGAATTTATCTGCTATCAACATTTCTGGGATTCCGATTAGAATCATCTAATTTAATTTAGTTCTTGGTCCGGCGCGGAGCGCCGGAAAAATTTTTTGATTTTCACTTTCTAAAACGCTGGAAAATGAACCTTCATGACGTTCGGAAATAAACTAAAATCAGACTGATGAAGCTTAATTTGCCTTCCATTCCGGCGCGAAGCGCCGGAAAAATTTTTGGGTTTTTGTATTCTAAAACGCTGAAAAATAAATCTCTCCAACAGATAATTCGTGAACAAATGTTTTGAAATCGCGTTCTAGAGTAATGTCTTCAATTTCCACCTTCAATAAACGCAAAAGTTCAGATTGCAAACGTTTAAAAAATTCCAATCGTCGAGGGAAAAAATTGAGAGACATGATGAAAAATCTCTATTTTCGGCGACATAATTGACTGTAAACGGTTAGAAAATGAAACGATCTAACTTGATTGATAGAAACTGTTGAGCATTAATTAGTAAGTCGAAGTAGATATGCTAACGGCCGCGCCTGATAGAATATAGTTATAATTATACCCATGACCGGCGCGAAGCGCCGGAAAATTTTGAGATTTTGACCTTTTAAAGTCCACCAAAACGCATCTTTTCGGTTTAGAGTTACTGCCTCAATGGGGGGGGGGGCGGCCGCCCCCCCCGCCCCCCCTTGCGCACGGCCATGAACTAGAGTCTATTGGCTTTTACCCGTAGGTCACTAAAAGTAGCTTAAAATAGGTAACAGGCTGAACACAGTGCTACAGTTCTCTAGCATCTAGCAGAACTAAACACAATCTTCAGTCACTATTTAGTAACTGGAATGACACAAGCTTGTAATCGAAAAGCAATCAGGGTTGCCCCAGATGCCTTCTGCAGGGTAACACAAAATACTAGAAACACTCACTACAATAATTTCTGGAAAGACTAGGGACCTGCCTTGGTATGGAGTCCAATAATTCGGCGCCCCCTTCCACCTAATGCAGGAGTAATATTATTAAAAATAATAATAATAAATACAAATGCTATGTAAATTGGTCAGTGCTGTCGGCTATTCGGCTTTGCCCAATCCAGCAATTTTACATAGATGGGACGACTGCTACCATATTGTACATCTCCAACAAATGCCCTAAAATTTGTCTTTTCCATGCAGGACCACCAACCTTTTTTTGCCTTTCCCAGAAATTTTTTCTCCAGAAAGCATGATTTGTAGAAAAATAGCGGATAGACCATTGCAAAGAATTATCCGGTGCGATGCGCCGGACAATTTCACAGTGTTTTCTGATACTAGAATCTACAGAAGTTTCTGGCCAGATAATGTCGATAAAATCTCTTAGTACTTTGTATAAAGATTGCTAAAAAAATCCTTCTACCGAGCCGAAAATGTTTGTCTGGTACAAAATAATAAGCAGTGTGAGACCTATTCGAAAACGTGATTTAAATTGGTGTATCCCCATTTTGGATGGAGTTAGGGGGTGGATAAGTTTGGTTCACTTCACCAAGCCTACATTTTCCTTCCTTATGAATGACGCTGTAACTCTATTACGAAAAAATTCACTAAGACAAATTACAGATGAGCAGAGGACTAATAAAATTTACAAATCATTTGCATGATTTATAGAAAATGTGTATAACATCAGAACTGCTTTCTTAAATTAAAGAGATCGATAAAAAAAATTTTACGTAACAAATACAAAAATTTGCGCGTACTTGAGTTCCCGCGCAATCCGAGTGTCGCCTTTGACCTCGCGAAATGGGATTACTTTCCAATCCCCCTTGCTTTGTGTGTTTTAAAGCGGGCGGCGGCAAATGCGACGGCGTGGTCGTCGCGGAAGGCGGAAAAACGCTATTATTATTAGTCGTCGGAGTTGCGACGACGTCGGAAAAATTGCTGTCGCTTTGCGCAACGGTTTGATCGATCACAACGGCGTCAAGGTCGGTAGAAACTTGATCGACCGTCGTATTATTCGAAGCACAACTTGCGGTGGACGACGAAAGATCGACGACTGGATCAATCACCGGTAGATTAGACAATGAGGATAAGTTTGGACACCGGGCGGGACTTTCGCAAGGCGAAGCCGAGCTACTCGAGCTTTGTAAACAAGATTTCGGTTTGAAGATATTTTCAGTGCTAAAAGGAAGAGGAAATGAAGTTGATTAAGGGTCAAGATAATGAAAGTTAACAAGCAGTAAAATAAACGATACGGAAAAATCAAACTAAAAATTGGATACCGAAAACAAAATTTGCCGTGAAGAACAAAGTGAGAAAAGTCGAACTGAAAATTATTCTCACGACTTTACAGTGTCTAGAATGAACATTTGCCCGAATCTGATCTAGATGTTGTTTGAATTACTCCGAAATGCAGTCTTGTAATATCAAAAAGTGTTAAAGATCTAGAAATTAAGAACCGACAGAGCTGGGCCAGGGTGAGTTTTTAAGTTTTTCTGGGCATTAAATTTTATGGCTTTTGGGTTTCAGCTTACTAATACTAATAATGTTTTTTGCGAAATTATGTTTTTTTGACATTATTTTTTCATTTTTTGGATTAAAAAATCAGAAAACCGACTTCATCTGACCTGTGCTGCTGTTTTAAACAACCGGGTCTTTTTTGATGTTGATCTTGATCGGAATCGGAGTCACTGCCAGCGTTACTGCTTGCGTTACTAGCGCAACTGGTCGGGACGTTATTTAAGGAAACGCGACGCTTCGAATTGCAGGATGAATTAGTGTGGTGTCGACTATTTCTAGCGTTTCCGCTACCACTAGTGCGAGGATTTGACGCCATTTTCGTTAAAATAGTGCGTCTTCATAACTTTCACCACTTTCAGCTGAAATAGAAAAGAGATAGGACAACGAGCATTAAGAAGAAACACAAAAACTAAAGAAGTATTGTTTCTGCACTATTTAAATTAGTAAAATTTTCCAATGGGATAAGATATGAATGAGGCATTAATATGACAAAGGAATGGGAGTGGACGGAACGAAAAAGCTACAACACTTCTTCAGTTTTTTGCAACCGAGGTGAGAAAAAAAAACAAAAAGCACAGTTTTACTTCAAACCATGCTTTTTAGAAAAATGATTTCAGACATTGTCACTCGTGACTCACAGCTACCATTTGTGAAAGAATCGATAAAAGGTTTTATTCAATCTATAAAATGATGAAAACACGATTTTTGAGTAAATTTTTTGTGATAAAAATTCGCAAAAATAAGAACTTTAATGTGGTTTTTCAGACGATGTTTACCTGCCAGAAATATAAAAGATGGGCGCATCTTACTCATACCTGTGGGGGCAACCCCAACTGGTCGAACCCTATACTCAAATTTGGTAACCCCTCCCCAACTTGTCGAACCCTATACCTCACATGGGGTGTAAACCCGAAATTTTTTTTTGGGGGGAAGGGCTCAAAAAAAGTCGAAAATTTCCCCGCAAAATGGCACTTTTTTGCTGTGTTTTTTTGTGTCAAAACATGGTTTTTGGCAGAAAAAAATTTGGAATGGCACAAAAAATTTTGGGCGTTTGTGCCAAATGGCACAAATTGTCTGACTGGCCGAAGATTGAATTTTTTTGATTTTAAGTCATTTTAGGGGCTGAAAACGCAAAATCTTCTCGGCGCTACGCGCCCGCTGAGTCAATAAGTATTAAGCAAGTACTTTTTATTTGTCTAGAACCTGAGCGAATTGTACTCGAATAGTATACTTATACTTGTATGATCGCAACAAGCTTTGAGATTGTCAATGACTGATGAATGAATAGAAATTGTTAACTTCCACTGTTCATTCAGTGTGATTATGAACAAAAATTTTCATTTTTGGTATTTGATTCGAACAGAAAAATGGACATTGTTAACATAATTTTTCAACCAGAAATTTACGCGACTCGACTTTTGGCTTAGTTTTTTTTAGGAGAAAGCAGTTAACTCATCCTTAATATATTTACATTAGTCTTAGGAAGAAATTCGTAGCCGGAAATTAAAGAAAAATATAAATTGCCTGACAAATTCTATAAAAATACTCAAAGCATCCGATTTGTTTTCGAATCGTATTGCACTAACGTGCTTAGATAAAATGAAATAGGCATGCTTTTATGCAAATTAGTGCGGGGAAAGTATCTTTAGTTAAGATGTTTTTATCAAACTTTTGGCATAAAATTTTTTAAGCTTTTCAGTCTCATGTTTTTAGAGCGGAAAAGTTTTTTTTGTGCTATTGGCACAAATTTTTTTGGCCCCTTGTGCCAATTGGCAAAAATGTCCGCGCACAAAAAAAACACTGTTTTTTGCCAATTTTTTCTAATTTTTCCAAGTTTTGGGGGGGGGGGGTGGGTGTGTCGCTGGGCAATGCTCATACCCGTATCTAGGATTTTTGAAAAAAAGGGGGGGGGGAAATTTTCCATTTTTTTTTAGAATTTACTGAATGAAAAGAAAATGATTTTTGAGTAAAGACGACTTATTTTTAGTCCAAGTTATGTGTGATTAGATTAGTGGCTAAATTTTCTGTTTGATGAAAAGTATGTAAATGTGATAATTGATAACTGTAATGTATACTAAGTACTAGAGATGAAACGGATCCAAGATTTTCAATCTTCCGTATCCGGGTAATCAACTTGCCTCCATCCGGTTCCGGGAAATTGGAAACGAGTTTCACGGATCCGGGTAATCAGGTCCACTACATACGGATCCGGGTAGTAATAATCTATTACACAGCTGCTGTGCTTATGCACAAAGCATTAGGGAGCGAGATCTGTCATCAATTTGATTGGTGGAAAAATTTCATACCTTCAATTTGATTGGTCGAAAAGTTGTAGCCTACTCCTTCCTAGCCGTGAGTCCAAGCATAAGTCCAGGCCTCAGCCTAGACCTAAGCTCAAGACTAAACGTAATCCTAAGCCTAAGCCTAAGCGTAAACCTAAGCCTAAGCCTGAGTCTAAGCCTAAGCCAGAAAATTTGCCAGAATCAACTGTAAAAATCAATAAATTTTTTCGACCAATCAAAATGATGACAGATCTCGCTTCGCAATGCTTTCTTGATTATGCAGGCATCTTAATTCATGCGTCCTTGAATGATTCTGTTCAAGTGTTTATCAGATGCCTAATATCTGCTCTGTAAAGCTACACAAGTTCAGGAATGTAAATTACTGTAGCAATCTGCATAATGAACTCTTCAATGGTGATAGAACAAAAACTTTATGCTCCTTTAAGTCTAACCTTTACTGTGAGTAAAAAATCTACACTTTCATAACATGAATTCATGTGTGCTGAATCACTGTCGCTGACATCTGAGTGAGGAGAGGTTGTGAGACTGGAAACCATTCTAACGTCTGCAGCTTTAAAATAACCGATTTCACTGAAACCAAAAACTGAAGCAAAAAATCCTAAATCACCTAGAAATTCTACTGGCGACATCTCTGTGATCAGTCAAAGTAAAAAAACTATGGACTGCATTTAATTAATCCTTGATTCCGGCGCAGAGCGCGGGAATTTTTTTTGGAGTTTTATACTCTAGGACGTTGATAAATGAATGTCTTCAAGACTTTCCATGGCTAAGGTTTAATTTTTTGTCTAGAATGATGTTCTTACTTGAGCAATGACATGATACTTTCAATCAGCAAACCAGCGAGAAAATCAGCTCGAAGCAAATGATGTTTAATAAATTCAGTTCAAACAGCAAGAATGATAAAAAAGTTCCAGGGCAAAGCGACAAAAATTTCTATGGATTTTGATGTTAGGATGCTGAGAAATGAGTTCTGGCACATACCTGTAAGACCTCCGACCAGTTGGGGGGGGGGGGGGTAAATCCGAAATCCCCCCAAGTACAGGTATGTTCTGGCAGCAGTTATTCCCTGAATAAGCCGTCTAATTTGCAGTCAATTAAACCATTTTGCATTGAAGAACTGAACGCAAAAATCATATCGACAGCATGCAAGTGCAACCCAAAAATCAAAGTAGCAACCAAAAATTTAGATTCTTCCAATTTTGATTTTGGTCAAATACCAAAATGAAGATCATAGATTAATTTCAAGTTGTGAAAGAATCGGCTAAAATAACAGGATAACAAAATCTAAATAAACTAAAATAACAAAAATCTTGCTTTTCATCAATTCGTCAAAAAACAACACAGGATCAAACATTTATCAATAATATCTTGTTTATTAAAATCTATAAGCATTAGCTAGAATAACATTTTCTAACCGCGCAATATAGAAAAATTATTAAATAAATTGAAATAATTTAAACAATTTTCAATTTTATAACGCGTAAAATGCACCAACGATTAGGAAACCATAAAAAATTTTTTCTTCAAACTGGTGCCTAAGTCCAAAAACATACCCCTCATTTCCAAAAAAAAATTCTTCAAAAATGGTCGATTGAGGAAAAAACTGTGGCCCTAACATAAAATCGAACAGGAAATCCACGACAGTAATCAGATTCGGGACCAGAAAAACACAGCAACAGGTACAACCGAACAAATTTGATCGTTGGCGGATGTGATGAACTAGATGCGGATAATCAAATCATTTTCTCGATAAGTTCTCCAATCGGGAGAATCGAACACAACTAGGATGCAAATCATCATTGACAGTTAAGTGTTTGTGTTTACTGAAAATTTCTCAGAGATGATCAGTGTACTATATCCGTCAAAGTTGCGGAGCTAGCATAAGACCTGGGGCCACCGTTTTTTTTTTCCTCAAATGGGGTCTTTTGAGGAAAAAAATTTCGAAATGAGGAAAAAAATTTTGGGTATGGTTCTCATTGTGGAAAAATTTTTGGGGAATTCAAAACTGAAAAGATGCGTTTTGGTGGACTTAAAAAGGTCAAAATCTCAAAATTTTCCGGCGCTTCGCGCCGGTCATGGGTATAATCTTAACTATTTTCTATCAGGCGCGGCCGTTAGCGTATCTACTCAACTTACTAATTAATGCTTCACAGTTTCTATCAATTAAGTTGACTCGTTTCATTTTCTAATCGTTAGCAGTCAATTATGTCGCCCAAAATTGAGATTTCTCATCATTCTCTCAATTTTTTCTCTCGACGCTTGGAATTTTTTCAACGTTTGCAACCTGAACTTTTGCGTTTATTGAAGATGGAAATTGAAGACATCATTTTAGACTGCGATTTTAGAACTTCTGCTCATGAATATCTGTTGGAGAAATTTATTTTCCGGTGTTTTAGAATATATAAACCCGAAAATTTTGAAACAAGTTACATTTCATCAGTTTGATTTTAATTAATTTCTCAACGTTATGAAGGTTCATTTTCCAGAGTTTTAGAAAGTGAAAATCCAGAAATTTTTTCGGCGCTCCGCGCCGGACTGAGAACTGAATAAAATTAGATGAATCTAATCGGAACTACAGAAATGTTAATAGCGGATTTAGTCCTGAGAACTCTATCGTTAACATGCTTCACCCGTTCCTGTAGAACACCAATATATTTTTCATGAGCTCATATTGACTAACAGAACCAGAATTTTCTCAATTTTTTTCCTCATTTTTGCAGGTTTCTGACTCCAAATACAACGAAATGCTTGGATATGCTCGTAAAATGCATAAAAAATCATCCGTAGCCACATTATAAACGTTTTTAAAAATGTGGAAAATTTTGGGAAAATGAGGAAAAAAATTTTGGGTCCGGTTCTCATGTGGAAAAAATCTTCGAGGAAAAAAAAACGGTGCCTGGGGCTGTGGGTGGGAGGTTGGAGATTGGAGAATGGGAAATAATGGGGGAACCCATAGAACTCAAAAGACCCCATTTGAGGAAAAAACGATGTTTTCGACCCCCCCTCCCCAAAAGTTTGGAAATGTTGGAACCCCCACCCCAAAATTTTGGGTTTACCCCCCTCCCAACTGGTTATAACCTGTTATAACTGTAATAATCATTATTATTTATTACCAAGCTCAGGCGCGGCTTTCGGCATGTCTGCCTCTACTTACCTTAACTTAAATTAACTTAAACGCATTATCTTAATAATTAACTTAAACGTATTAATTTCATGTTTCATTGGCAATCTTGAATAACACCGTACATTGGACGCTCTTTGACCCTCGATGGTCCAGCGACGTGGAGAACGAAGAGAACTATACAATTTTTTATAGAGTATTACACACACCATTCTTGTATAAATTGTAAAATTTTATACTGCAGCTACTTTTTCCCACGGAGATGCCTTTTTTTAAAACCTACTACATGTCCAATGTTTGGCATACCTGCAAGAGGTCCGAACAGTTGGGGGGAGGGGGTCGAAAAAAGTCGAAATTTTTTCCAAAAAAGGCCAAAAAACATACACTTTTTTGCAAATTTTTTTAATTTTTTCAAACTAGGGGTAGATGGTTGGCCAAGTTGGGGGGGGCCCCAACCCTCCTAAGTACTGGTATGATATTTGGGCGGGTTCCTATCTAAGATTGGACAGCAAAATTTTTTTTAAAAAGTCGACTTGGACGCTTTAAAGACGATGTAGGCGACTTGAGATAACACAATAACAATAACAAAAATCTATATTAATGACATATAGTGCAAAAAACAAGAGATTTTGTAATGAAACAATAACAATAAAGCACGTAATTTTTAAGTTTTTTATTCACTGTAGCACTATTTTGATCATCCATTTGCTCATTCTCTTATTCATTTAAAAATAAACTTAAGTGTAGATTACAGTACAGAGTGTATAAAAACACTGGATTAATCGAAATTTTAAGGTAAACGATCATTACAGTCTAACGTATTTTTTGAACTTTAATTACGTATTTTTCGAGCGACTTCGTTTATTTTTATCGGACTATAAATGTTATAAGCTCTTTTGACATTATACATTGTTTGGATCATCTAAAACATATACTTAGCAGGAGCGAAAACCTCTTTAGATGCAAAAAAATGGCTTAAAAATGTTTTTGACTTCTTAAAAATGCGAAAAAATGTTATCCAATGTTAGGTGAACAGTTCCCAATGTTTGGTAAAACAATGTGAGATAAAAACCCGATATTTAAAGCATTTCTACATAAATCCGTGTAGATATCGCGGTAAAGCACATAAAATAACCCAGAAAAAGTAGCATATTTATATAAAAGGAATGTTTCTCAATCTAAATTATCAAACCTATTTACTTCAAGATTCATTAAGATACAACACTTCGGAAAAAACTGTCCAATCTTTAGATGTGTCCAATGTAACGTGTTTTACCCTATCTTTATATTTAATGACGTTATCCGCATTTTTTCCTTCATAGATTTTTTGAGAAAAATCAACTCGTCAGCTTTCTAAACTTTTTGAAGCGTTTGTTCCTTTCTTAACGTAAATTGAATTCAAAAACTTCATGGAAGTATTTTTGAAAAATTTCTACTCATCTTTCTCAGCTTTTCGACTAAATTTATGAAAGGTTACGAACAAATTAATGGTTTTAAAATTTTTCGAATGATTTTTGAGATATATGATCAGAATGCTTTTAAAAGCTCAAAAACCCTCAAATATAAAGTGTTTATGAGCATTTTCAAGCGAAAAAACGAGGATTTTAAGACGAAAACATTTTTTCCACGTGTGGAAAAAAGTTTGACCTCTTTCCACATTTGTGGAAAAAAGTTCGTGGAAAAAAATGGTGCTTACAGGTATGTACAAGAGCCAAGCAAGAGAATGTTGTTTTGTTCGCTTTGCAGACTGTACATTTGACTTTATTATTTGATAACTTTTCCATTCTATCCAAGTGAATGCAGATAGCCAATGAATTTGAAACGACCGTTTTTTTTGTTGTGTTGCAGAGGTTTTTTGTGCATCATCCAGCAGCATTTCTTCATCATCTTTGTGATCCACTGTTTTTTCCCACAAATCGTGCTTCTTCGGGAAAAAAATTTCGGGCTCTTTCATCTTGGAGATCGGATACAGAAAAGATGCATTTTGGTGCATTTTAGAAGGTCATAATCTCAAAATTTTCCGGTTATAACTTTAATTATCACGATTCATGCTTATGTATTACCTAGCTCAGGCGCGGCTTTTAGCATGTCTACCTTCATTTATCACTTACTCTATGATAGTTTCCATCATCTTAAGCGTATTATCTCATGTTTTAATTGGTAATCTTCAATATTTTATCGTGATATTTAATGAAAATTCGCATTTTTTCCTTTTGAGAAAGCTCAATACTTCAAGTCTCTAAGCATTTCGATGCGAATATTTCTTTTCTAACGTAAAATCAATTCAAAAGCTTCATGGAAATATCTTTCGGAAATTTATACTCTTCTTACTAATATATCTGCGACCAAGTTCATGAGAGTTTACAAATAAATTGAGCTGGTTTTAAAATTTTTCAAGTAAAATTCTAGAAATTACGACTTTTGGACACAAAATTCGAATCTAATTCTTGAAATAAATGTTCGGAAAATTGATTAGTCAGCGTCGCAGAATGTCGATATTCAAAAAAATTTTCCGGCGCGAATTTTGGGCGTTCACTTGTCATCATGGAGGTCTAAACCATCGGTTCATCATCTGAGGTAAATTTATTATGCTATTGGATAGTTTTCTAGACAAATTGTTCCACAATGCTTGTAAATTAGACTTGAAACTCGAAAATTTCAATTTTTTTCAATTGTAATGAATTTTCTGTAGTTATGAATAAAATTTGAAAATTACACTGATTTGGTTATTAGTCTTTGGCTATGACACAGAGGAACAGGTTAATTATTTATACGTATTTTTGCTATGTATAAATTGTACAAATGAAATATTGGCTGTCGTTTGTACATGTGCAAATTGGTCATGCACAAAAAAAACCTGGCTGTGATCAGTTAACTGTTCGGCATCTGAATTAATTGCAGAATTATGTAAAGCATAAGCTTCTACATCAAGAACTGTTTCGGCAAATTCATTGTCATCATAAATTTCGGGTTCGGCTTCAACAGATGTTCCAACTGCCATTTGATCGTCAAAATTGTCAGAATGCACATTTTCATGATTACTGAAATTCTCACCATTTCTATTGTTTTGGTTAATGCAGAAAAAGTTCGTCAATTTTCGTTATAAATTGAGACGTCGAACTAGGAAATAAGGGAGCAATGCAATCGTTATTGGAAAATAATAAAGCAGTAAGGGACTTCGTGTTATCTGAATCTAAGGTATTTTTTTGGAAAAATAATCTGGCATAAAGGTATGAACTTGACCATCAAAATATTTTTCCCCAGAGTGATGCCTAAGCGCAAAAAAATTTTCCCCAATTTCGAAAAGAAATTCTCAAAAATAGTGGATTGAGGAGAAAAACTAAGATTCTCTAGCTCTGGCGCGGCTTTTAACATGTCTACCGTCAAATTTTTTGCACAGCCACAGACCATGTTGCAATGTACAACTTGGGGACAATTTTTGCCTGCACAAATAAATTTTTTGTTGCTCACTCTAAAATCAATAAATTCGCTTAATTTTGTCGGAAAAACCACCAAAAGCTAGTTTTCTTGGATTTCATTCGAATCGCATCGGTTTTAGGCTTTTAAAATCCAGTTTGCTGGGTTTTGGAGGGCAAATGAAAAGGTTGATATGAGTACGACGAATTTTTTTACAATTTTGATGTTCTAGAACGCTAGGAAATAAATCTTTTCAACTTTTATTTCCTAGACATAACATTTAATTTTTCAGTGAATTCAATGAATTTTCAGTCGGGTAAACTAAAATTCAAAAACTAGGCAAGCAAACAAAAATGTGAATTCTTCAACCAGCAAGAATTTCTACCATTGTCTGAGACTCAAAATGTTTTAATTACACAAAAGTCATATTTTTTAGAATCGTGAAAACATTTTGGGAAAGTAACCGAGAAAAATCTTGCTTTTCGTCAAATTCGTCAAAAAACAACACAGAATCCAACATTTATCCATAAAATAATGATAATTAAAAGCTATAAGCACCGTTTTTATTCCTGGAAGATGTTTACCACATGAAAATCGAACCCAAAATTGTTTTCCAAATTTTCCACATTTTAAAAACGTTTATAATGCGTCCACGGATACATCTTTCTTAATTTTCGGAGTTTACCAATCGTTCTGATGTTTCCAGCCAGAGTCAGTAACATGCAAAAATGAGAAAAAAATTGAGAAATCAGGGAATGAAATTGTAACGGATTCTGACTCGGCTGTAAAAGATCTTGGTGTTTACATTAGCAATGATTCTGGGTTACATTGTGAAAACATACATACATAGCCTCTAAATCAACTAGGATTTCCAGTTTATTTCGTTGAGCATTTTTCTCCAAAAATACTTGCCTGTTAGTCAAAGCATTTGAAACTTATGTTAGACCTATCCTATCCTCTCCTGTTTGGAATCCTTATCAGATTTCTGATATTAATAAACTTGAAAAAGTTCATTGCCTTCTTACCAAACAAATTCTTTGGAGTCTCGATTTAACATATCAAGATTACTTGAAACACTTTATTTTAGAACGGTACCGGAGCCCCGAGGTCTGATGGGGATTCGGGCGACTTTTTGGGGGCCGGGGGTCGCTAGTGCCCAGTGTTTTTTTTGTACTTTACAAACGAAACGGTCCAGAGTACAGACGAAAATTTGGGCTTCGTTTGTACCAGTACAAACGAAAATTTTTGGACAAAAAAATTTTTTTTTACTCAACAACTGTCAGTATTCAGTATCAATGGACTTTGTAGGACTTGTTTGTTATGCGTCCACATCGGAAACGACAAACTAGCAGCTGTGGCATAATAATAAAAGCTTTTTGTGGAGTATTTCACTAGTGCATGTTATGTGCCTCATGATCAAGTGTTTTATGTGTCTGAATTTGTAGCCTTCTTATGTGTCTCGTGGAAATAGCCAACGTATTCATATTTCACAGCATCATGTCAAAAAATACTATTTAAAAAAATTAGAATTGTTGTTGACAGTTCGTTACTTGTTTCTACAATAATGTGTGCATCAGCGAAAAATCTTTATTTTCAACAAATATTAAAACAATGAATGTTGAACATTACCGAATAAAAAATGATATTAACAGTATGATACATTTTCGGTTATGAAAACTATTAAAGATTAACTGAGCAGTAAGCGTTGTTGTAGACTAGACATGCTACAGCAGCCGCGCCCAAGCTTGATAATAGACAAAAATAACTAATTATTTGAGTCACAATGTTTATTGTCCGACCTAAAATACGCCGTTTAAACCTCGAACTATCAAATTTTTTGTATTTTCCGAAAGCTTCTACCTGAAAAGCACGATTTTGGCAGAAATGCAGTGTCACTTGATCGCCAATCAAAGAAACGCCACTGTATTTTTCAGACTATTAACTTAATTTACTTTCAATCGCAGTCATGCCGACCGTATCGGTTAATAAATCCTGGCTCGATTCCCAGCTTGGCAAAGCCTACAGTAAGTGCTACTTCTGTTGTTTTATAAAACTGAAGTTTAGACTCATCTCATTGTGTAGTTTGTTGCGCCGAGTGTTTTTATCATTCTTATTTTTGTAGCCGAAAATGAATTCGACGAATTGTGCTTCGATTTCGGTTTGGAATTGGACGAAATTGTGCGTTTTCTAATTTTACAACACGGGAAGACTTAATTTTGTTTTTTTGATTGTTTCAGACGACCGAGAAATTGCAAGTAGAAAAAGAACGAGGTACTCAACAAGGTGATAAACAATTGGCCGATCTCGACGAAGCCTTGCTGTATAAAATCGAAATTCCAGCCAACCGGTACGATTTATTGTGCAGAGAAAGCATAGTCCAAGCTCTTCAAGTTTACATGAAGAAGTAAACCGTTATCGTCATAGTTATCATTTTTCGCGTTAATCAACTTTGTATACAGACAAAAAATGCCAGTGTTCAGGAAAATTTCGCCAAAAAATAATAAATACGTCAGAATAAACGTCAAGAAAGAAGTAAGTCGTATGTTTTTGTTTTTAATATTTGTTAATCGTCCGAAAGTTCTCTGCGTAAGGTTGCTAATGTTCGACCATTCATTATTGGCGCGGTTTTGAGGAATGTTACTCTCGACGCCGGCTCTTACGCTAGTCTCATCGATTTACAAGATAAATTACACCAGAATTTGTGTCGAAAACGGGTTTTAGTCGCAATAGGTGAGTTCTGTAAAGGCGGAAGCCTTTTTTCGTCGAAAGAATCAGCTCAAAATTGTTACATTTTTTTCCGTTTTGCCCAATCCAATCAGATCAAAAATCTAAAAATGTTCAAAAGAATCAGGAGGACTTTCTTACTAATACTATAACGATTTTTCTAAATAAAATTATCCAAATTTTTAGGAACATATGATTTGGACAAAGTAGAAGGTCCTTTCACTTATGCAGCGATTGCGCCGTCGAAGTTAAAATTTACACCGTTGAACCAAACTACAGAGTATACGGCGCAAGAATTGATGAAGTTATATTCGGTAAGTTGAGAACATTATAATAATTGTTTTAGAGTTGAGACTGATTTTTTTACTTCGGCCAAAAGTGGTTTCAAAATTAATCGGCTCTTCTCTGAACAATAATCTATAACTCTAACTTTTAATGGAATCGTCATTTCTGAAAACGTTAGAAAGCAGGTTTCCCTTGTATTTCTCCTCGAATTATAGAGAGAAAATCAATGTTCAATTTGCTTAATGAATTCGAAATAAATAATGTATAAAAGAATTTCTCGTACGTTGATTCTTATTCCTGGAAAATATAGTTCAAATTTCGTTTGGTGCAATCATTATGGTCATTGACCAATTCAACGTATACTATGCAACAAGTGCGGATTTAGGGGGGACGCTTTTTTTCTGTATGCCTATAGGCAATTTGAATTTTTTTTTTTAAAAATACTTAATTTTGAGCACCGCCCCTCCCCCCCCCCCCCTGAAAAAAATTTCTGGATCCGCCACTGCTATGCAACAATTTATGACTTGACATTCCCTTCAAAATAAGGCTTAGATTTCACGGTATGTCGAAATTGAAATAGAAAAATCTATCAATGTTAGAATTACGAACATTTTATATCAAACTGTTTGATCTCCACGATAATTATGTACAATATTTTTGTATAAAACATTAACTTATGTTACAGGAACCAGAACCAATATTCCAAAAATTCTAGAACCAAAACCGTAACGGAAACGATATTCCAAAAGAACGATACTGTTTGATATTATATGATCTTTTGAGGAATTTAATGCATTTTTTTACATCTTTCCTCACGTTTCACACTATAGTTTTTGTTACACTTTTCAGACAGACAGTCATTTAAGACATTATTTACACATAATCGAAAACGAACCGCTCTATCCAGTTATTTTGGATAAAAATCAAGTGGTTCTATCCATGCCACCCATTATAAATGGCGATCAGTCGAAAATTACGCTCGACACTAAAAACATATTTATCGACGTAACCGCGGTAGATTTAACGCGCGCCAAAGTCGTTCTGGATACTTTAGTAACGTCGTTCAGCGTGTATTGTAAAGAAAAATTCACGGTCGAACCGGTAGAAGTGCAGCAAATTGATGGATCATTGTCTCTTTATCCGGTGAGTTTAGAAAATGTCATACAATTTATGTATGGTTCGCCCATATTTTATGGAATCGTCGTTTATAAAAAGCTTTCATGGCATAAATCTTTGCTTAAATTTCTCAAGATTTGATTGAATGGACTTGATTATCGCATACAGTTTACGACGGTGCGTTTCCAAGTGCAAATCCTGAATCGCACTTGTCATAGTGCATTGTATAGCGCGCAGCAAGTCGAGTAACGTTACACTAACCGTTTTTCCCAGTTAGGACATCCTTACATGCATAAATTTGCAAAATAATTGGCTTATACTTGATTTAAGAAACAAAAAAATATGAACGTGTTAAAGCTGTCGCATTTCCCAGATTCATCAAATATCAAAAATTATATCGGGTTGCACGTTGCAGAAACTATTGTATGTAAATGATTAGTCATATGAGCATTATTCCAATTTTTGAGATCCAATGCATGTTTCAGTGGCTGCTGAGATTGTGTATATAGCATACATGCACATAGAAAGTAGGGGGTAAACCCCCTTACCTGAGACCCTGACCACCATACATGCACAGCATAGAAATTCTGTTGTGGGTCAGCCAGGACAGGAGGTGGAATACAAACTTTTTTGTTCATGACAACGAAAAAAATGATCTTAGATAGATCTTCTAACATCCAAGCAGCATATTCTCAATTTTATATCAGTCATATATGTAAAATTATTTGCCTAGACTGCACTTTTTAAAGTTTCAATGTTACTTTTTTAGACTTCAAGTACGCTTTGTTTAGAAAAATTGTTAAACTACAACATCATTCCCATTTTTATGACGACTTTCTCTTCTCTCTTGCTCATTTTCCTTCTTCATCTTCATTGCTTGGGTAGTCAAATCTGCTGGAGGTCAGCAAGAATCTGCTGGGGGTCAATCAGAGTCTGTTGGGGGTAGTGTTTTTTTGTACTCGGTCCATTTGTACTGGTACAAACGACCTGTCAAAAACCGTTTATACTCCAAAATTTGTGAAAAATTGCCAAAAAAGGCATTCATTGTTATAAAATGCAACAAACATGATGTGAAATGTTAATACGTTGGCTATTTCCACGAGACACATAAAAAGGCTACGAATTAAGACACATAAAACACTTGATCATGAGGCACAGAACATGCACTTGTGAAATACTCCACAAAAAGCTTTTATTATTATGCTAAACCCATACGTGTACTTGGGGGGACCCCCCCCCCCCCAACTTGGCCAACCCCTGTACCCAAAATCATCCAACCCCCCCCCCCCCAGTTTGGAAAAAATTAAAAAAATTAGCAAAAAAGTGTATGTTTTTTGGCCTTTTTTGGTAAAAATTTCGTCTTTTTTTCTACCCCCCCCCCCCCGCCCAAATTTTCGGATTTACCCCCCCCCCCCCCAACTGGTCGGAGGTCTTACAGGTATGGCTAAACCTGCTATTTTGTCGTTATCGATGGGGACGCATAACAAACAAGTCCATTGATACCGAATACTGATGGCTGTTGAGTGAAAAAAAAAATGTTGCCCTAAAATTTTCGTTTGTACCGGTACAAACGAAGCCAAAATTTTCGTTTGTACTCTGAACCGTTTCGTTTGTAAAGTACAAAAAAACACTGGTTGGAGGTCAAACCCCGCAAACCTCCTCACGTGCATGTATATGCTGGCCATCCCCCTGGCCCCTAAAAATCGTCAAACACCCCCCTTGAACTTTTTCCAAGACAACTTTTTTGACAATTTGTGTGCATTGTATGAAAAATAAGCGTGTAGACCTTTTTTTTGTTTTTCTGCTCGCCCACCCCCCTACCCCCTGGATAAAAAGTTCAAGGACCTCCCCATTGTAGAATTCATGCCGTGCATGTCTGGTATATAGCTCAACTTTTTACTGTTTCGAAAATTGGTTCAAATTGCGGCATCAAGAAGGCCCCCTGTGAAAAGCGGTTAGTGTGATATTTCCCCATTCACTGTACGCTATTGAACGTACTATATGATTTGTAATTTTAGCGTTTTCACTTGATCTTCCCCCGTTAATATCGTATAAGCTATGTAAGCATAAACATTTCTCTCTTCTAATGCACCTTTGACTTTTAGTCCATCGATAGTTAGCTTCTTTGTGTACCTTCTTACATAGCTGGCATGAGGTTTTTTCTCTTTTAGGAGCTGAAATATTGGACTTTGGATCTTTCTTCATCGGACGTATGTACGAAAGTTGGTGTCAAGTAAGGTGACATGATTAACAGAATTCTTTCGCAATATGAATTTAAATTTGCAGTATTACCAATCAGTTAACAGTGCCAATCTCATATACATTTTAGGAAAGTGGTTCCACTTCATTTCTGAAATTTTGATTTTTCGGTTGATTTCAGGATACTTTTTATAACTTTTAACCAGGCCTCTAGGCAGGAGAGGTTGGAGAAGCATGCCCACTCCCTGAAATTTTTCAAGTGTCAAAAAAGCAAAGTTTTTTTAAAGTTTTTTTCCTTTGAGAAAAAGTCCAGTCAGAAACGTCAATTTTACAGTAAATTGAGTGAAAAAATGTGACTCCCACCCGAAAAAACTTCCTGGCTACAGGCCTGCCTTCAACCAAACATGTAACGGAGCTCTGAGATCTGAGGGTGCAATGTTTTTTTGTACCAGCCTCTTTATAACATGTACAAAGAAGATTGGTCAAGAAGTCCTTGTACGAAGAAATTTTTTTCTATTCTAAAAAGCCACGATTTTGTGCGTATTTTTGCGCAAACTTTCTTGGATATAGCACTTGAGTTCATGTCCTTCATAGCACAAATGTACACGGCATTGAAAAGTGCAGCTTCTTATCTTTCGGGCGCGTACCACCGGAAAAATGTTTAGGTTATGACATTCAAAAATGCTGGAAAATCAATATTGCGATAACTTTTTCAAAAAAATAAGATTCAAATTTTCTGCTTAAGAAGCTTTCCTTACCATTTAAAAAAATAAAAAATATACTAATACTTTCCTATGTTAGAAAAAAATTTTAAGTGTAATTAATTTCTGAAAATTTCTCCCTAAAAGCACAAGTTGGGAAAAACGGGTGGATGAACTAATCAGAAGAATCATAAAAATGTTCTGCGGTGTGATTCTAGAGTGATTGAGAAGCTGTTTCTGATTATGTAATATCGACAAAATCTCTTTGTACTCTGTACAAAAATACCCAAAATTCTTTTACGGAGCTAAAATGTTTGTATCGTACAAAGAAAGCATTAGAGTACAGCGACCTCTTTTTTGGTGGGGTCGGAGATTGTCTAAAATTTTAAGGAAGGTCACTGAAGGAAAAAAACTTGAAATTCCTAGAAACACAGTACTCTTTATCAACGAAAAAACATATAAATATATTTAGTACCAGAAACATAGCTTTTTCAGTTTTTCTCGCGGCTATGGCTAGCCCATTTCAGCCATATGATTGGCAAATCTTGAGGGGGTCGCCATACGGCCCACAATTTCTTTTTTTGGGGGGTGGTGTTTCTTAAGGCACTTCCTCCCTCAATTACATGTATTGTAACGACTTAAGCCTCAACCAGGATCTCCAATTGAATTTTACATGTAGTTCCCGAAAAGCCCTAAATGACTCGAACTTTAATTTTTGTCATTTTTCGATTTACAAACATATTTTAAACAGACTTTTATTGTCCCCATAGATTAACGTAACGAGCTAATTTTTCCATATTTTATAGATTGACGCCCGACGAAATCATCAAATTATTAGAAGTTATGGGATTCCGAGTGGAAAAAAATTCTCAAATTACCGCTGATGGGTGCGACCTGCGCGTTACCGTACCGCCCACTCGCCACGACATTTTGCACGCATGCGACGTCGTCGAAGACGTGGCTATCGCTTACGGTTATAATAATATCGAAAAAATCGTACCACGAACGTCTACGATCGCCAGCCAAAGCCCGGTCAATAAGTTGACGGATTTGTTACGCAACGAAATAGCGCAAGCCGGCTTTACGGAAGCGTTGACTTTTTCTTTGGTGAGCAAATTCTAGAGTTTAGTTGGTCTCTCCCAGATTTTAGTTGCTACCGACGTCTGCTCATGACCAGAAAATTTGAAATTTTACAAAAAATTGTACAAATTTTCAAATTACGGCGTTTATTTCTGAAGAATAAATTTTTTTTTCAATTTTAGTGCAGCATGGACGATATATGGTCTAAATTGAGGCAACCGCGCGACAATATAGCCGTCCATATCGCTAATCCTAAAACTTTAGAATTCCAAGTGAGAAATTTCAGATTTTACTACAGTGAAGAAGGTATCGAATTGTCGCATTTTAGGTCGCTAGAACAACACTTTTGCCGGGAATGTTGAAAACTATCGGCTACAATAAAGATATGCCTTTGCCGTTAAAATTGTTCGAAATGTCGGACGTTGTTTTGAAAGATTCTAAAAATAGTGCGTATGGTTCATCATTTAAAAAATTATCGCTTTTAAATTTGAAAAGTATCTTAAATTACTCTTGTTAACAATTGTGGAAAATTATGGACAATAATCTAAAATTCAATTTTAGACGAAGTTAGGCTTAATATTATGCTAAATCAATCATGTCGATTTTTCAACAACTTCTGTTCTTTCGCACAAAGATTTGCTATTTGTGTTTGAATTTTTCCAAAATCCGTTTCAGCAAATGGGGCCAGGAACGAAAGACGCTTTTGCGCCGTTCACTACAGTAAAACGTCCGGTTTCGAAATCATCCACGGCCTTTTGGATCGTTTTATGGAAATTCTGGGCGTTCAGTTCGGTCACGACGACGAAAATTATTATATCAAAGAAACTAATGGTAAAAAGAATTCTAACAGGAATTTTATTTTTTACAATTTTTCGTTTCATGTATGTTTTTTCAGATCCCACATTTTTCCCCGGTCGCGGCGCTTTTGTCTACGGACCTGGGCATACATTTTTGGGTAAATTAGGCGTTTTACACCCGGAAGTTTTGTCCGCTTTTGAGCTAAATATGCCTTGTTCGATGTTAGAAATAAATATTCAACCGTTCGTGTGATAAAATTTGGTATTTTCTAGGTCAATTTTGTTGAATTTGCTGGCTTTTTCCGTTGGAAAATAAAGTTTTATAGGAATAATCGTGATGAAGCATGGCCATTTTCGCAAGCAAGTCATAGGAATCGCAATAAACATGTGAGGATCCCTTGAAATATTCGGATTCGTAGTTTTTCGATTTTTGAGCGCAGATGTCATTGAGGTGAAAAGTTTGTCAATCAGGACTAAAGCATTTTTGTCTTCCATAAAGTATTTTTAACAGTTAATGGGTGTGTCCCCAATATAGCGGGACCCAAACAGTGAGGTCTCAAAGCAGCGCTCAAAATGTAAATGCAGCGAATAGTAAAAAATTTCATTAGGATAAACGCACACCATTTTTATAATAAATATGCAGATTAGGTGTACTAGAATCGGTTTTGCTACTTGAGATAGTCTTTTTTTAGTTGCATTTGGCCATCTAACTTTCACATGCTTCCTTGCTGCAGTAGCGGTACATATGTACGAACGGACCATTCCAAAATCACAAAAAAATATCTGTCGGATTTTTGCGAAACGTTTAAAAAACGAAAACAAAAAATTATAAGGATTCCAGATTGTCTTGAATGGAGCTTAATTACAAAAAGATTTAAATTAATGAAATGAGCAAATAAGATTAAATGAATAAAATAATTAAGCAGTAGAGGCAAAATAAAAAACCAATAAAAAAGAAATGAAAAGTAATATAATGTAATAAAAAGTAGGTAAAAAATAGAACAAAAATCACAACCTGAAAAAATTAAACAAAAAGAACAAAAACTGGCTCAAAATAAGAAGAATTATAAAAGGAGATATGTCAATGAGGGGAAAAAACAAAAAACATGCATGTAGATATGTAAATAATAAACAAAACAGAATAAAAAGCTGTAATGTCGTGAAAAAACATGCCATAGAGCCATAATGTCAGAAATCTGGTGATTCGTGCTGAAATGTGTGACAACCAGCATCCACCAGATCGAAATAGAGGACCAAAGAGGTCTATTAGGCCAAACCCCAGTCTCAATTTTCCCATTCTAAAGATAACTTTTTTGAAAATTCGCAATTTTGAGAATGTGTTTCGAGACTTCGCTGCTTATCGCTGTATTGAGACTTCACTGTTTTGACAATCGCTGTATTGAAAATCGCTGTTTTGAGAATCGCTCTATTGAGTCTCGCCTTTTTGAGTTTCGCTGTTGTACGTTTCGCTAAATATGTAGGGGTGAAATCATTTTGAACAGTAAATCTGGTAGAGGTGTCAATCCTATTCAGCGAAACACACAACAGCGATTCTCAAAACAGCGAGACTTAATACAGTGATTCTCGAAACACTTGTGACATGCTGATCAATTTTGCCCAACATCACGTGATTTACATTATGTTGATACTTTATGTTTTTCGCCACTTTTTGTTTGACAGTTACTTACTTTTATTCCCTTTCGTTCATTTTGTTTTACATGTATTTTGTGTGTCATTTTTGTTACGTTTTTGTTGTTTTCCATTCCGCACGTAGGCTACAGTATGACCTCTTTAATCAGAATTTCCGCCAGACAAGCTCTACGAGCTCATGGACATAACTGGAGCATCACATGCACCTCTTTGTCAGTAAAAACTAGCAACGTTTTGCAAGGCAAGATGACTAGTTTGGAAGTTCTCATTAAAAGATGTTCATATGTTCAGCATGGGAGTGAAACTCATTCTCAATGCTAAACATATGACACCTGTTGGGTAAAGGCGTTTCCATTGTAACCATTGCCAAATACTGTTTGAAAAGTAATGCTCATCCGGGATTCGAACTCAGGTCTCTGTGACTATAGTGCAGCATTCTTCCATTTGAACTACGGACCCAGTGTTGTGATTGTTATGAAGGGGTGACGTACGGCCATGCGACACGTGACATTCCCCCTTGAAAGAAGGACGACCTCGTCTGTTAAAGATGCAGGTTCCTGTGGCCCACCAACCTGGGACCATCCAAGCCTGTCGCCATGACACATATTGGGTAAATGCATTGCCATTGTAACCATCGCCAAACACTGTTCAAAAAATAATGCTCATCCAGGATTCGAACCTGGGTCTCTGTGACTATAGTGCAGCATTCTTCCATTTGAATTATCGAATTAGTGTTGCGATCGTTACGAAGGGGTGATGTACGGCCGTGCCACATGTGACATGTATTCGAACTGGAAGATGTCTATGTGACCATAGGCATCTTCTGCACCGATTTCCGCTGCAGAAGTTAGCTTGGACATCATAAGCTCCGCCCAGGCCATACTGTAGGCCTATGAGGTCCTTAAAAGGGTCTGTTTTGTTAGTTTTTGTGCCTTTTATCACTCATTCTCTGGGTTTTCAGCTCACATCCGACTTTATACTTAGTCTGCATCCGCCATCATTTATATTAAATAATAAATTGGAATATTCACATTTGACTTGCGTTTCCATGCCGAATTTCCATATTTGCTGCATCCACTGCGTCCACTGCTTGGCCAGTATATAGAAAGAACACCCGTCGCCCCTTAGCGCCTGGTTTACCCCCATCACCCGTCCATCCGATACTAGAGCGTCGCCCCGACCTCCTGAGTTAGCCATCACCAAACAGAGTGGACTGCTTCCCCCATTTACTGACCGTTATCCACATTCACAGGGGCCCGTCGCCCTTGCACTGAATCGCACTAGAGAAACAGGACTAGGCAAGTCTTCTCAGGCGATTGTTGTTGTTGAGAGTGTATTTTGGGGAACCCTTTCCTATGCTGGTTGCCCCTTGAGTCTTCCCTCAGTTATCAGGTCACTTAACGAATGACCTTGTCCGTCTTTCATACTGAATGGGACCAGGGATATCCACCCTGACCTGGCGGCGTTGTCTATTACTCTACAGCAGAACCCCAGGAAAGCACCAGAGTACCCTATAGGCCTTCCTATAGCCAGTACTAGCCGGGTCAGGTTCCCAAGACGAAACCACGGAGCCACCCAATGGGGTCACAGCATGTCACTCACAGTGACATGGCCGTATTTTTCTATAAATGTGCCATAGGTTTTTCCCCCATCAAGATTTAACTAAATGTGACATGGCTCCCAATTTCGCCTAATGTGACACACTGATGTCTCAAAACAGCGATTCTCAATTCATCCAAGTATCAATACAATGATTCTCACAACAGCGAAGTCTCAAAACAGCGAATTCTCAATACAGCGATTCTCAAAACAGCGATTCTCAATTCACCGAACTCTCAATACAACGATTCTCAAGACAGCGAAGTATCCGAACAGAGTCTCAAAATAACGAATTTTCAAAACGGTTATCTTTAGGATGAAAAAATTGAGATTGGGCGGAGTAGGCGTTTTGGCACATGGCCCATTTGATCCTCCTTTTCGATATGGTATGGTGAATGCTGGTCGTCACACATTTTGGCACCATTCAGCAGATTTCTGACATGGCTTTAAAGCACGTGTTTTCACGACATTACAGCATTTCATTCTGGTTTGTTTATAATTCACATATCCACATGCATGTTTCTTGTGTCTTTTTTCTTTTATCGATTTATTTCTTTGAATATTCTTATTTTGTGCTACTTTTTGTCCAATTTTTTCAGATTGTGTACTTTTGTTTTATTTTTTACCTAGTTTTTACTACATTATTTTACTTCTCATGTCTTTATCATTCGTTTTTTGTTTTGCCTTTACTGCTTTATTTTATTCATTTCATCTTATTTGTTTATTTTCTTTTTTTTTATTTCATCAACTTATTTTTTTTGCAATGCAATTAAGCTGCCTACAAAACAAGTTTGATGGGGGACCCTTATGATAATTTTTTCCTTTTTTTTCATACGTTTCGAAAAAATGTTTTTCTCACAGAAATTTTTTTTGTGATTTTGGAATGGTCCGTTCGTGCATACCTAGTGCAACTGCAGCACAAAAGCATGCAAAATTTAGATGGCCAAATGCAACTAAAAATATACTATTTCAACTGGCAAAAACGATTTTAATTTACCTAATTTGCATATTTATCATAAAAAGGATGTGCGCGTTTATACTGTAAAATTGTTAGTATTCGCTGTATTGAGACTTCGCTCTAACGAGAAACGCTGTTTTGACTCTCGCTGTATTGGGGACACGCCATGCAAAATTTTCCATTTTACGAGATAAATGCGTTTGTTAAAATTGCACGCTTTAACCCAGAACGTACCAATTTTGGAAAACCAAGTTTTCATGTTCGCAAGAACCTAGGCGCACGTAATGGCGGGTAATAGTTGCATTTTACGATTTTGTTATCCAAATTTCGCAGATATTGAATTTTTCCGGCAAATAGTTTAAACTTCCGACATTACAATACACATATTCATGTTATTTACATTAGAAACATCAACTTGAACATATCTAGAAATGCAAAATATACGTTTCACAGAACATTTAAAAGAGCCCGTCGCGAAATTTGATAAAAAAAAGATTCACAATTACTGTGAGAGAATTGTCCTTCAAACGACCAATAATCTTTCGTCGTTGTCGCTCGTTACACCGTTTTGCGGTGCCGCATTGGAACCGGAATAATGCCTCCTGACGCTAGAACCGCGCGTTTGATTGGCGGTTCGAATTTCGCGGCCAAATCCCAAAGAGGCGTCATCGTCGGCGTCCAAAGTCATAGGAGTTGACGGCTCCTCGTCTATAGAGAAAATTAAACGTCGAGGATAATAGAGATTGGCTACCATGCGCAACTACAGAAATTATGTCAACTTTCCGTATTACTGTAATCAGTAAATATATCTTCATTTCCTGGTCAAAAACGTAGATACAAACAAATGTACATGCCCATAGGAGCGGTAGGGGGATAAACCCCATACCTGAGACCCTGGTCAACCCCCTGGCCCAAAAAATCGTCAAACACCCCGTGAACTTTTTCCAATACGGTTTTTTCGATGATTTTTGTGCATATTTTGAATGAAAAACGGGCTTTCAGAATTTTTTTTGTTTTTTTGCTCGCCTACCCCTATCCTGGATAAAAAGTTCAAGGACCCTGCACCCTGGAAAATTCTTGCTGTGCATGTCGTTACTCCTAACTGTTGAAACACTGAACCGGCACTGGATCATCTTAACTATTGTCCTGTCGACTCTTGTCATCATAATTTTAAAAAAATGCGGAATCGCAAGCTTTTGCCTGTCTCGTGTTCAATGACAACCTGCCGCAAATTCAATATGTACAAGTCTTAAGGAGAATATTGAAAAATTTCGTATTGATAAAAAAGAATAATAATAAAAACAATAAAAAAGTATAAAAATAAAATAAAAAAGAATTTTCACCTGCAAATACAGCGTTAACGGAAATGAAATTTTTTGGACCTAAAATGACATATTCGGATTGGTTTGGTTTCTTGAAACGATTCTATACTACATACATGCACGTGGAAAAAACGACTTTTTCACCAATAAAGTCCGAAAAATGGTTGAAAAAATCATTTTTGTCTAAAGAACAGTAAAAAATGTATCCATGGCGCGAGGCGTCAAGAAAATTCGCGTTTTCTTCAAAAATTGGCCTTTTCCATCAAAAAGATTGAAATTTTAAAGTATTTTTCCGACTAAACGTACGGGACTCTCTATGACTACCATATCGCTAGCCATAGGATTGGAAAATAATGCGTGGTCGCCAAACTACTACCCATACGGTTGACGATTCCTGGATGGGCTTCCTGTAGCACTCGCCCTTCCTCCATTTACATGTAAGGGGGAGGTAACCTTTTTTCGTCAAAATTCACGAGAAGCGAATTCCAGCTTACTGAGTAAAGGTGGCTGATCATATCGGAAATTGTTGCTGTAACGAGATGCGGGATCGTACGTACTACTTCGTCCGAACGATGGGAACAAATTCTAAGCAAAAAAATTGTTCAGTAAATCTTGGGTGATTTCAGTCAAATTCAGAATACATAGGAAAAATACTACAGTATAAGAAAACGCCAATAAGAAGAATAAACGAACACTATCAAATATGCTAGTTTTAGAACACTTGATTGAATAATAAGTAGAAGTACAAAAGCCAACCGGAATCGAATTCGAAATTAATTAGTTGAAATTTCGGGACCGGAACCGATATTCAAAAGAAACTAGAACCCTAGCACCTCGATGAATAATTTTATTTTCAAAATAAAAAAGATTTTCAGCTTCATGAGATGTTTCAGTGTGCCATCCTTATGGTTATGTGTTAAATAATCTTCAAGTGAAACTGTCCAGCTTTGAATTTTTATTCTGGGAATATATTTTCCGTAATCAGCATTACTTAAGGTCCCAACATATTGATCAGTTTACCTGAACGCCCAATTTTTACACCAAATCTATTAGAATTTCAAGAACCATAGAAGCCTGAGCACAACTATACAGTTGGAAACGATTAGATCATGCAATTATATGTTTTTCAATTTGGATTTAAATTATGTCAGATCAGTTTTTCTCCTGCAGTTAAAGCCATTATAAAACGACTGGAGCTCAGTTTCTCTCGATTGAATTGAAATAATTTGATTTTGCTTCAGCTAAAACCTCCAATTTGATATTTATGAGCCATTAGGCTAAATTTGGTTGCGAGAATCATGAGTAAAATAAGGAATCGATAGCCGTGCGGAAGAGAATTGAACTCTGAGCATTTCAAAATACATTTTTTCGCACTCAAGTGTTATATAACTGATTCAAACAATATAAGGACATATATCACGGCGAAAATTACAAACGAAAAAAATAAGCTATTCAGAATTATTTTTGAATTAAAATATGAACGTCAATCTCAAAATATAATTTTTTCGGATGAAACGATCGTAAAGTTCATTCCTCAGAGAATTATGCATAGGATGAATAACCGATTTGTTTTTTTTTCTGCACACTTTAGTGTAACCTTATCAGGATAAAACTAAAAATCGTTGCATGTCTTATGACTCAAATTCAAGGCATCGGAACCATCGAAAACATGAATTTTATCGTTTCTACGACAAACTCACTATTTCACAAACCTTTTTTCGAACTTTTTAGGCGAAAAAATCGAAATTTTTTATATGATACTTGATAAAAAATTTCGATTTGATACATGATACATATATCAATTCAATGGTAACCAACAGTATTGGAGATTTCAACAGCGAATTTTAGCACACTGTACCATAGAGAGGGATATCACTCGTGGCTGGAGTACTAAAAATGCATCACCGGATATCAGATCGTGGGAAAGTGCGGATTTAGGTATCTCATTTCCGTAAATCCTGATCGATATCCTTACCCGAAAATCTGATCATGTAGAATCCAATTTCAGATAATCAGCACCTGACTAATCATCAGAATCTATCAATATCATGGTAAGAAACGATAATTACTTGTACAGCATTCTCCAATCTTATCCACATCAAATAATGCGGAACTTGTTCGATGCCCCTGGCGCCGTCGACGTATCGTTTGTACAAAAAACCGACAACTATGTACAAAAACGCTAAGATTAACAATCTGAAAAGAAACAACTTTTGTTTTTAACAAAAGAAAAAAATCATTATAGTGGTTACCAGTGTTTTTTTAGCGCGGCGCTAATGAAATTTTTTTACGCTAATGAAAAATGAACGTAAACATACATGCGCTAATGAAAAATGAACGTAAACATTTTTTTAGCGCCAGCGCTAACGGGAGTGACGCTAAAAAACACTGGTGGTTACTGGCCAACGGTTTCCCAAACCCAAATTCCTTGATATTTGAATTCTGAATGGCAATTGGTTTCTCAACAACTTCACAACAAAATAGCAATATGAGCGAAAACTAGATTTTGTCTATTCTAAAATACAGACAATCGTTAATTTTTTCTCTTTCAGAAAATATCCCATATTTTGGAAAATATAGATGAATGTGGATTTGTCCGCATGCATATAATTAGCGCTGAACCAAAATATCGATGAGCTTTAAACGATCATGAATATCGTAATATTTCAGCTTGTTAGTTCAAAGTTTTTTCTAGAATTCAGATAGATTTTTCCATCTTTTTCTGACTTGAGGAGTTCGCTATACACTTTGGTATATTATACGGAAAAACTTACATTAAGAAAAAAGCTGCCAAAAAACTAGTTTTGTGAGCTTCGTGGGCAACGGCATCGCTATCCGACGTTTTAACCAATGGCGGAACTGCTGATGAAGACGGTATTTTTGTGGCAGCGATTGAGCTGGACGCTGATGGCACAAATTTAACATTATCCGCTGCGCTGCACAAAAATTCCGACGAAAGGACGAAAACGTACGAGCATTGGTCTTCAGGTTTGGGGATAATAGACGACAATTTGGGCTAAAAAGTATGAATCTCATTAAAAGACGAAAAAATGATGCTCGTAGACGTAAAAAAATCGGAAAATCAAAAATTGTTGTATTTATTAAAATTAGGCAACTCGTCGATATATAATTCAACGGGACTATTTATTTCACGATAATTCGATACTTCTCTAAATTTCTAAGCATTTGATAACAGATTAAACGGAATTCTATAAATTCATTCGCATATTTGTACAATTTTAACGAAAAATTAGAAGTAAAAGCAACATCATCGAAAAATGAATGAATAAAGAAATACAAGGAATGAAAAAATTAATCAAAATAATATGTTTACGTTTAACAGACTATATTGATCTACAATTCCAAAATACTGTACTACGTTAATTTTTCATTCCTATTACGTGACAATTTTTGCAATTTTGTTTTTCAACGCAACAGTCAATTTAGGCTATATGTTATTAGTATTCGTTAAGTTGAGTCTGTTGACAAACTAAAGTTTTTTTTCTGAATTCTAATTTTCGGTTACAGTCGGTTTTCAAGGGTTTTCAATCCAGCTAGTCTTAGCAGGGATCAAAGTCCTTCCTATAAACACCGGGTATGTAAGAAAAAACTTTCGAGGTTAAAATCTGATAAGATCTGTGAATTTAGATAATTTGTGAGAATCTGGAAGAGGTTTTCAAACTAAAGCTATCTCGATTTTGGATTCTAAAAATACGTTAGCTTAGACTTTTAGATTCTTACCAATTTAGCCCCAACGTCACAAACCATTAGGACGAGTGACGAATAATTCGAATCGATACTAACCCCGTTGTTGCTAAACTTTAGCTTGCATTGGTCGCCTTTCTTCAAATGTAAAGCTAACCAAGATTCTGCGGCTACAAAATATATTTCCCGCTCATAATTTGAAACTAAAACTTGGCACCGTAGAATGATCGTAGTTTTTCAAATTAAAAAATATGGTACAAAAATATATCACAATTCATGAATTTTCTTCCAAATTTTTTAGCTTAGAAGAAATTGTCAAATATTCAACCACCAGTTGACTAAAACTTACTGTTGAATTGTAATTCAGCTTGATCTGCGCTACCGAGCAAAAGACGTTCGTTTTTCGACCAAATACCCGATTTAACGTTCGATCTCTGACCGTCGGTCGGATTATCACAAAAAGATAGCTCGTACTTGTTATCCGAAGTGGAGAGTCTAAAGAAAAAAATTTAAATCAATCCAGCATGAAAAAGTGAACAAAAATATACTTCGATACGTTGTTCAAAAGCTTATTCAACGTTTTTTCGACATCGGGCCATTTTTTCGAATCGTCTAATTTTCGATTCCAAGATGTAACGCAAGATGCAATATCAGCGGAGAAAGATGAGTAAGCGTATAAAATACTGAATATAATGATTTTATAGACTAGACTAAACATCGGGAGGCCTGAAAACTAAAAACGAAAGATAACAGAAAGAAGGCAGCAATTGAAAAGACACACCAGACACAGCTATGTATTTACTAGTCGACTTTCGTAAATAATTGTTATTTGGACGTGTTCTCCAAGTTAAATTAACAGACGCAGTTTTCTTTTTTTTCTTTTTTTCCACATTTGAACCATACCAGAATGAGAAGCAAATCATAATCTATTAGTCTGTTTTTAATTTATATTTGAATGCATACATGTAATTGGGGTGGAAGTCATACATGTAACGGAGCTCCGAGGTCTGGGGGGGGGGGGGGGGGGTTTGGAGCACTTTTTTGGGGCCGGGGGGTCAGTAATTCCCAAAATTTTGGGGGGAGGGGTCCCTGAAGAAAAAAAAATTGATTTTTTCGATGAAAAATGTCCGAAAACGGTTTAAAAAGTAGTAATTTTTGTCTAAAAAATGATAAAATATGTACTTATGGCGCGAAGCGCCGAGAAAATTGACGTTTTTGACCATTTTTTGTTCAAAAATTGACATTTTTCATAGAAAAAATGACGTTTTTCAGTATTTTTCCGACTAAAACTATGGGGGTCCCTAGGGCTACCATATGGCTAGCCATAGGATTGGAAAATCCTGGGGGGGGCGGGTCGCCCAATGGCTAGCCATATGGTCGACGATTTCTGGGGGGGGGGGGGTTCCCATAGCACATTCCCCCCCCCCCAATTACATGTATGGTGGAAGTGCTATGGGAACCCCCCCCCAGAAATTGTTTACCATATGGCTAGCCATTGGGCGACCCCCCCCCCCGGGATTTTCCAATCCAATGGCTAGCCATATGGTAGCCCTAGGGACCTCCATTCTTTTGGTCGGAAAAATGCTGAAAAATATCAATTTTTTGATGAAAAATGTCAATTTTTGGACAAAGAATGATCGAAAATGTGAATTTTCTGGGCGCTTCGCGTCATGAATACATACATATTTTATCATTTTTTAGACAAAAATTACTACTTTTTGAACCGTTTTTTCTGACATTTTTCATGAAAAAATCGATTTTTTTTTCCTTCAGGGATCCCTCCCCCAAAATTTTGGGAATTACTGACCCCCAGCCCGAAAAAGTGCTCCAACCCCCCTCCCCCAGACCTCGGAGCTCCGTTACATGTATGTTTGAATGTTCTAGCGTTTTAGAATGTAAAAATCTTAAAATTTTTCCGGCGCTCCGCGCTGAAATAAGAAACAGGTAAAATTCCATATCTCTATCAGAATCATAGAAATGTCAATCACAGATGTATTTATTAGAAATCTGCCATTAATATGCTTTCAACTGTGGTTAGAACACCAAATCCGTCGTTCAACATCTTTAGTGTCTTCTGACTAGAATTTTCGGTATTAATGCACTTCAGCGTAAAATTCATGGGTTTCTTTTTTCCTCATTTTCGCAGGTTAACTGACTAGCGTTCGAGGCTATATTATAAACGTTTTTTAAAATGTGGAAATTTTTCGGAAAATAAGGAGAAAATTTTGGGAATGGTTTTCATTAGACGTGCACGACAAGAAATTTTTAGCGGGGAGGGTCCTCGGACTTTTATCGAGGGGGTGAGATGGGCAAAAAAAAAGTTATACAAGCATGGTTTTAATACAAAATATGCATAAAAATCATCAAAAAAGCTGTCTTGGAAAAAGTTCAGAGGGGTGTTTGACGATTTTTTTGGGTCAGGGGTGCCCACTACCCAGGGTCTCAGGTAGGTGGGTTTACCTCACTCTACCCCCTATGTGAATGTGTGGTTCTTATATGGAGAAAAACGATGCCTGTAATTGCGAGCAGGTTTGGTGGTGGACTCCCCAACTCGGTCAGGTCTAGTACCCAAATAAAAATTTCAAAATTGTTGACCTTGTTTCGACTTTTTTGAGGAGCCTCTAGAATTTGGAATACTTATATGCACTTTAGCGACTCCCCAAATTTATTTCAAGTTTTGTAACGTGTAAGGTAATATAGGGTATAGATACAAGAAATCCAGGCTATGGTGTAAAGGTCAAAGTGTAAAGTGCAGGCTGTAAACTGGTCAAATCCGTTGCCATCAAACTGGTAAAATCCGTTGCCATCATAGGCCTGCCATTCAAAAAAGATTGTGTGATCACTATAATCGATAGTTATCTACACAAAAACAAGCCGGAACTGTTTAAAGCAAAGAAGACTGTAGGACGCGAGTGGCTTCCTACAGTCGTCTTTGCAAAGAAGACTGTACGACGCGATAGAAAGACTGTAGGGTGCAATTTATATGCAGTTAAATACTAGATTAATGCGGACAACAGTACAACAGATGTACTACGACAAAATTTATTGGCGTTGTCTTTGCGGTCATCGCTTTGACGTTTGAAAGTATGCATTTTTGTTACAAAATTTACAGAAGAATGATATCTAAAATTTTAAGTGAATGCCCACACTGACGATGTCGGTGATTAACGAGATAACACTATCAAGACGACCAGCAGTGTCATCAAGTATCTTCAGGCAGTAAATCCGAAAGAAACGAACCAAAAAATTCCAGGAAACGTCTCTATCATGTGCTTGGCCAGACTTTGGCGGAACTAGAAGTTCTTGCTTAACTGAAAGAATAGAAAGAAGCGAAAAAAGCTAAAAAGCACTAATGTGTCTCACGTTTTGCCGTAATCAATGCAGGGGTTTTTTTGTACATGTACAAACGTAGCCGATATTTCATTTGTACAATTTGTACATAGCAAAAATACGTAAAATAAGTAACCTGTGTTCCTCTATGTCATGGCCAAAGACCAATAACCAAATCAGTGTAATTTTCAAATTTTATTTATAACTCAAAAAATGCCGTTAATTCATTAAAATTTAGAAACAAATTGAAATTTTCGAGTTTCAATTCTAATTTACAAGCATTGTGGAACAAATTTTGTAGAAAACTATCCAATAGCATAATGAGTTTGCATTAGATGATAAATTGATGGTTAAGTCCTACATGATGAGAAATGAAAGCTCAAAAAAGACGTCAATCTTTCCGGCGCGAAGCGCCCGAAAATTTTTTTGTGTATTGACATTCGGCGACGCTGGAAAACGAATTTTCCAAACATTTATTTCAAGAATTAGATTCGAATTTAGTGTTCAAAAGTCGTAAATTTTAGAATTTTATCATCTTAAAAATTTTTAAAACAGTAATTTCTTCATTAACTCTCATAACCTTGGCCGAAAAGATATGAGTGGAAGAGTAGAAATTTCCGAAGGCCTACTTCCATGAAGCTTTCGAACTGATTTTATGCTAAGAAAGAATAATTACTTTGAAAAGTTTAGAGATTTGATGTAGGTATTGATCTTCCTCAAAAAATGTTTCAAGGAAAAACTACGAATCTTCATCAAATAGCACGATAAAATATTGAAGATTACCACTTTAAAAATGAGATGTTTGAGATGATGAAAACTACTATACATCAAATGATAGGTGAAGGTAGACATTCTGAAAGTTGCGTCTGAGCTACATAGGTAATACATAATAATGATTATTAAAGTTATAACCGGCGCGAAGCGCCAGAAAATTTGAGATTATGAAATTCTAAAACGCACCAAAATGCATATTTTCTGTACCTTATCCCCAAAATTTTCTTCCCTAACTGGGAAAGAGCCGTTTGTACATGTACAAATGACTGCTTCAATTTCGTTTGCCGCAAAAAA
This sequence comes from Romanomermis culicivorax, assembly GCA_963922205.1. NCBI lineage: Eukaryota > Metazoa > Nematoda > Enoplea > Mermithida > Mermithidae > Romanomermis > Romanomermis culicivorax. The sequence continues at coordinate 272,779 of CAWUHX010000237.1, read as the reverse complement.
TTTTCATTTGCCTCCGGCAAAAAAAATCCTGATTCAATGGACAATTTACAAGAAAAAGTACAAAAAAGACTGGGCAATGCTGTGATGGATGGATATGTGGTAACTGTTTGGTAGACTATTTGGGTAAACTGCAGATGACGGTGGCCACCGGGGCGCAGCGCTGTAGAGGCTCTTCCAAATGTTTTGGCGTGGCCACGGCCAAACGGTTCGGCGTGGCCACCGCCAGTTTCGGCGTGACCACCGCCATCTGTAAAAAACTCCGACGATTTTGATCCCATCTGCGATTTTATTTGTCAAGTTTGTGTTGCTCATAACAATTGTTCGGTATCAGTGCGCCTGGTGGCCACCCATCCTATAACATGTGTAGTGCAAAAGGTACCTAGAGTAACTTTGGGCAACAGTACGAACCTGCGGTCAATAAGCTAGGTTTAGGCTCAGGATTAGGCTATCATTTAGCAAGCAGGTTATACCAATTATGCTTCCTCCCTTTGAATAACACATATCATAAGATGTGTGGCCACCATACGCACTAATACCCAATTGTTCTTCCTTTAAATTCGGTTAATCTCATGTATTTTGATCTTGAAAAACGCACATTTATTATTGTTTTAGTGTACCTCATGTTCTTCTGTGTCGACCAATGTTACCCACCAATGGGTGGGTAAAATTGGTTCGACATTTCTTTTGTTAATAAATTTTGAATGATTGACCTTGTTATTTTCATTCATATTGATATTTTCATGTACCCTCTTAGCTTTCTGTATCTGAATAACACAATATTTTTTCACGTAAAGCACTTTTTTAGGTCAATTGACCAAGCTCACCCACTGTAGAGTCTGTCTGGGAAATAAAAGTGAATAGATTCATTTTCCAGCATTCTAGAATATATTTAAATCCTGAAAAAATTTTCGGCGCTCGGCGCCGAGCACATTACTATAGTCTAGTCATATTAATCTTTTCATTTCTCTCTCCAAAACAGGGTTGGCAAGGCTTTGGTTTTTGGTTTTTTTGCTTTAAAAAAAACCAAAAAATTGGAAAATCTCTGGTTTTTTGGTTTATTTCCAAAATCATTGGATACTGTTTTTTCACATTAGTCGATCTTCTAGGCATGTATTGGTGTCTATCTAAATCAACAAAACAATTAATTTAGTTGAATTGACTTCATTACAAAATAGAAAAAAGTCGTAATTTTATGATACATTTCGTACTCAAAAGATGTAATATAATCAATCGATATCCTTTGTATCCATCTTGCAACCACACATTTAGTATATGAGTCAACTTAGCTTTAATTTGCTCACAAAAAAGTAGATGCTAAATCTTTCGTGGAGTGTACTCCGACCATACGGGGTGACATCCATTGATCCATATCATCTTCAAAATGTTATAAAATATGATTGAGTTTAATATACTGAATTTATTGTTACGGTAAGCTTTTTAATTTTCTTAGCTCGAAATTTCAAAATATAAATAAGACAACAATAATAAAATTTTATACAGATCAGTTAAGCATACTGTAGGTTAACAAAGAGAGGAGCTTTTGAGTGGTTCATTTTTATGGGACTTGACGTCGCTACTAAGTAGAAAAAATCGTACAAAAATATGTATCGATCATGCAAGCGAGAATTGTATATATATATATATAATAAGACCATTTGCTGTAGTTATAGCTCGCAGACAGGTTTGAAAAGCAAAAATTTGGAAACATCTGAAATGTCTAAGTGTGACCTTCAACTGCAGTTTGTAATATTAATAACATATGTATGTAATAATCTATCAATTTAAAACCCTCTTATCGAAAACGGTATACTTAAAAATTGTGTCATTTCAACTTCTCTGTGCATTGCATATGTAAGATGTGATGCATTGATACAATTCTGTAGTTGATTTCTTTTGAGTTTTGATTACGTCATTGTGTATTGTATATTTCTCTTTATTTGTAATTTTTCTTCTTTTCCTTGAATTTGCTCCCTACATATCGCATGCTCTGTTCAATTTTTACTTATCTTGTGTTCTTCACTCATAGTTCCTTTTTTATGTGCCCACTATTACTGTATTTTTATTGCTAAATAGGAATTTCCTATAGCATAAAATAATGACACTTCTGATAAGGTTAATACTTCTAGCTGCTATTTTACGGCTCCCTAACTAGTCTTAGATGATACCGGGAGCTTCTAGCAGTTTTTTTACATAGTTATTTTGATGTACCAAACATTCTGAAGAATTAAACCAGAAAAAAAACACTAAAAAAACCATAGAAAAAACCAAAAAAAACATTAAAAAACCATAAAAAACCACTAAAAAACCAAAAAACCAAAAAGTCGAAATTTCAAAAGTTTGGTTTTTGCCAACCCTGCTCCAAAATTCAAAAAATTGGGTTTTAAATGCCTAAAACCGACGCGGATCGAATGAACTACAAGATAACTAGTTTTCGATGGTTTTTCTGATAAATTTAGGCAAATTTATCGATTTTAGAGTGGGCAACCAAAAAATTATCTGTGCAACCAAAAATTTTTCCCAAGTTGCACATTGCAACCTAGCCTGTGCAAAAAAAAACCATGCGTTGAGTAAACGTAAATTCAATTAGGTTATATTTTTATCAAACCTTTTGCCGAAAACTTTTCCATATTCAGTATGTTTCTAGTAGAAAAAAATTTTTTGTGCGGCTAACACTTCGTCCCTAATCAGCCGTTTTTTTTGTGCACGGACTTTTGTGCCAATTGACATAAGAGGCCAAAAAAATTTGTGTCAATGGCACAAAAAATTTTTTTCTACTAGAAAAAATACTGAAAGCTGCGGAAAAGTTTTATGCCAAAAGTTTGATAAAAGGTTTAAGGATTTTTTACAGATGACAGTGGCCACGCCGAAATTGGCGGTGGCCACGCCGAACCATTTGGCCGTGGCCACGCCGAAACATTTGGAAGAGCTTCTACAGCGCTGCGCCCTCCGGGCGCAGCTGCTGTACCCTAAGCCTAAACCTAAGGAACATACCTGTAAGACCTCCGACCAGTTGGGGGGGGGGGGGTAAATCCGAAATTTTGGGGGGGGGGGGTAGGAAAAAGTCGAAATTTTTCCCAAAAAAGGCCAAAAAACATACACTTTTTGGCAAATTTTTTTTAATTTTTTCCCAACTGGAGAGGGGGTTGGGGGGGGGGGGTAAATGATTTTGGGTACTGGGTTGGCCAAGTTGGGGGAGGGGGCCCCCCAACCCCCCCAAGTACAGGTATGCTAAGGAAAACTTTAAAGGTAGGGTAAATTCGGTGGCCACCGTCATCTGCAGTTTACCCAAAGGTTAACGCTTAAAACGCATTAATTTTTTGTAAAAATTGGGCTCAACCTATTTTTCAGCTGAACCATGTCATGTCAGTCAGATAAGAAAAAGCTGTGCAAGAAAATGGTTTCCGACGACTGTAAAAGAAATGGAATGCTGACAAATTCTAAAAAGTCTAGAATTGTTTACGAAGTTCAAATAGACTTTTCGAATTTGACTACGAATATGAATTAAAATCTCTTATATATTCAACAACAAACGTAAAGACTAGGGAAAATAAAATCGAAAATTGTGTAAATTTTCGGGTCGAAATATTGTACTATTACCAACGACATCGATTTTCCTATTTGAATCAATCAAACACAAAAAGTAAGAATACAGTTTTGAATCCAAATCTGACTGGATTAACAGAGGGTATTCAAAATTTCTTCTCATTCATCAGTAGTCATTGACAGCCTATAAAATTCTCTGCAATGATACTAATACACTGTTTGAAGAGAAATCGTTCGCTTTCGGGTCAAATATAGGAATAGGAAATATTATATTCATTGACCATACCTGTAAGACCTCCGACCAGTTGGGGGGGGGGGGGTAAATCCGAAATTTTGGGGGGGGGGGTAGGAAAAAGTCGAAATTTTTCCCAAAAAAGGCCAAAAAACATACACTTTTTGGCAAATTTTTTTAATTTTTTCCCAACTGGCGGGGGTTGGGGGGGGGGGGGGGTAAATGATTTTGGGTACTGGGGTTGGCCAAGTTGGGGGGTCCCCCCCAACCCCCCCCCCCCAGGTGCAGGTATGTCATTGACTCGGCGCGAAGCGCCGAAAATTTTTTGCATTTTCACCCCTAAAAACGTCTAAAAATCAAGAAAATTTAATGTTTGACCAGCCAAAAATTTTGTGCCAATTGGCACAAATGCTCAAAATTTTTTGTGCCAATTCCAAATTTTTTTGTGCCAAAAGCCATGTTTTGGCACAAAAAAAACACTGTCCCTCCCTAATGCTGCTTAGTCGAAAAATCACTCTGGCAATATTGTTCACAGTAACTGGTCGTTCGGTTTAATTTTGACGTAAAGAGACTCGCATGTTAACAATTACACGACTTTAACACGAATTAGCGGATACAATGCAGGACCTATAATTTTGAGCTATAAATGTGCATCTTGAAATTTTATACAGTTTGTTAAAAGAATACTGCACTAAAATGACGTGATAAAAAAGAGCGGTGTTTTCAAGTGTTAAGCAGTTTCCTATACTCCTTTCATTATAATCGATGCAATGGTCGGAGTTTTGGTAAACACAACCATACTAAAAGTCAGGAAAACAAGTCAAAAAATTGAAAAGAGTGATCGTCAAGCAGTCAGTATCATAAAAAAACAATTTATTGAATCGAGTCAGATATAATCTCTTTTCTATAAAATGTTTCAAAAATGAAAAATAACGCAAAGATACAGTGACTTGAAAATCTTCTACATGAAATTTTTACTGTAGAATTTTTCACTCAAAAAATTTTTGGTTGCAAGCTGAGTGTTGTAACTAATTTTCAGTTTCATATGACGTACCGCTTGGAAGAAAATTCAGAAAATTTGCATTCCAGATTTATTATTTGAATGCAATTTAAGAAAAACAGACTATGGCTCTCCATAATTTTTAACAAAAGTTTGACTGCGGCCTCCGTATCGACCATTTTAGAATGAATTCAACATAGAAGATCGACCGACTCAAAAAATAAGGGTGTAGCCCCCAATGTCCAATATTTCATTTAGTTCTTGGTGGTTGTTGGTGTGAGTATCCCCCAAGTCAGGATTTTTGTGATTTTAGTATACAATTCTAGGTTTGGACGAAATTACTGTGGAAATACTACAATGCTTTTTTAAAATAAAAACATCGTCGCACAGTATTTTTAATCCAGTGGAAACAGAAACCCGGCGATTTAATTTGCTGACGAAAAAATCTCCAAGGCCGCCGTGAAAAGTAGGTCTCGGATTTTTTCCATCGTACTCTAATCATTCAGAAATCATGACAGATGTAGAGCCATCCCCATGAAGGTAAGTTCATCATGGAAAACTGTACTTCCTTCATTTTGAAATTATTGATGCTGCGAGGTCGCAGTCAAACTTTTATTCAAAATTATTTACTTCTGCTTGACTCTATTCAATAAATTTTTCTTTCGTGATGGTGATTTTCGACCATTTCAATATTATTTCCTGATCTTCAGTAAGGCTGTGCTTAGTGAAATTCCTTCCACTGCATCGATTATCGTCCAGCGACGGCAAACCGAACGTGAAAATTTCTATAAATAACTTGCTTAAATAATCAAAATATTTTCCGCTTAAGACTCATCTGTCGACTCCAAAAATTAAAAGTAGGATTTTTCTTTGATTTGGATCTCCACGCTGTTATGAAGAAATTTTAGTTTTTGTACAGTATTTTCTACACTTCTACAAAGTGAAATTTGTGGGTCAAAGTAAGCCTACATTTTTGATTATCGGTGCGTCTAGCATTTGAAGTAATTAGGCCATAGAAGGTCTTTGACTGTAGGAATAGGTCATGTTCTTGGGCCTTCAGCTTAGTGCAGTGATTTTGTTCAATCTGCGAAAGAATTAGTCGTTAAAAAGAATGGCTTACCAGTGTAGCGGAGTTTGATGTCTCCGTGTTTTTCACCAATCGAAAAACTTAATTCAAGAGATAAAAGCTCAACACTACGGACAGTGCTTCGAGAGATTACTTTAGATCTAGGAATAAGGATAACAAGTCGAAACTTCACGTGAAGGCTCACGGCCCTTTCTGTGCCATAAAAAGCGTAATCCTGAAGCATATCCCTGCCTTTGTGATTACGGCCATGAAATCTCGAGGACCGTTCATACAAGAATCTTACTGTCAAATTTTTCCAACAAAAACTGCTGGATTTGTAGGCTCATTTTAGTTTCCACGGAGTTGTTGTGCAGTATACTTGATTTCCGATTTAATTATCTACGCAATGAAAACATTCCAAACAGTTCCAAACAATGAAGCACGTATCATTTATTTCGTTCAAAATAAAGTTCATACAGGTACACATTGGCACTGGTCTTTCTGTGTTTCCAAATAAGCGAAACAGCCCACGCGTCTACTCGTACCGGCAAAAGTGTAGGCAATAGTTTGGCAACCTGTCGAAAAATCAAAAATGAAAACAGAGGCTGCGATACCGTTGGATAAAACTGACCTTTGAATATTGATTCATCGGCGACACCCGATTCATATCGTCGCAAATTTTCAAAATACACTGTTCCAGTTCATCCTCGCAGCTTTCCCTGGTGCGGCCGCACGTTCCGTAACAATGGTCGTGCCGGTCGCAACAAGAAGTGACCAGGGGCAACATGTTGCTGGGGATGGTGTAGCCGTAAGAGCCGCATCCATTCGATATGAGGGTTGTTGCATTTTGTTGTGCACCAATTTGTAACCTGGTGTGTGAAGACCCATAGTTTGAAACAAAAGTGGGACAGGAAGTATAGTCTGTTTTTCTTGAAATGCTTCTAAATAATGAAAGTGGAAAGCAAGTAGTATTTCAGATTTTCACGATCTTCTGATAAACAATATATCATATAGAACTGGAAATTTGTGAGCATACTGACCTAGCCTTTAACAATTTTTCGAGTGAAAAATTTTGCCGTAAGAGCTGCATGTGAACAATTTTGACGACAGTACTGATTTGTATCACGTTTCTATTTGGACGTATTTTATAAAAAACCGACTATAGATTACAAGATTGCGTCTCGATTCAGTCACCATGATTTAAGCTATACAAATTATGGCATTTCAGTCAGTATTTTAGCCAGCTCGTCGAGTGTTACGTATTTTTCAAGAACTCCCTAAACGAGTCACGTTTACCACTTGTACTAATTTAAATATTGACATCGTTACTCAGATTGATCAATCTGATTCAACCTATTAAAGACAATTTGATTTTCTTATTTGATTTTATAAAAATCACTTCTAAATCAGTCGGGAACTCAATGCAAGAAACATAGAGTAATGAAGAAAAGCAGACCACAAGAGCGCAACATAACAATAAACTTCTCAGTGTGTCCGAGCTACAGTAACCTTCTACCACGGGAAACGACTGCGGCAACATGCCGATCAACTCCAAAGCTAACACCCTTGCAAGAAATGCCCTTATAATATCTATTCAGTCATTGTTTTTCAAGGATCCGTCGAATAGTCAATCTGCACGATGAAACCCCAAGGGGAGCGTGGAAGTCTGGGGTGCAGGATAGCCGTAGGGTGCAACATTGCGTGGTAGTTATCGTCCACATGAGAACAAGCATGGGAGTCTGTGATGCAATTGAAAAATATAGGCGTAGGGTGCAAAGATTGAGGGTAGGACAGGAATTATCCTCAAATAATTTGGTCTACGACACCGAAGTAAAGGATAGAAGTCTAAGTGCAATGGTTAAGGGTGAACTTAGTTTAGAGTGTACGGTTGAAGATACTGTAAGAGTTATCCTCTCCTGTGGGTTCCATGAGATCCGGAGGGCAGTCTGGGCAAAAGTTGTCCTCAATTTATTGATTTTATGTCTTATGTCTTACTGTAGATTCCTGCGCAAATTTTTGTTTTTGACTTGCAAGTCAAAACTGTCCCATTCCATCATAAAAAAATGATTAATTTCTGTCAATGCAGCAGTTTCTAAACTGTGAAATCGCACGTCATCGAGAAAACACGTAATCCAAAACACATATGTTCTCACACACATCCCTTTTAGCTAATCCAGTTTTCTTTTATTGTCATTTTTCATCAATTTTCAGCAGATGCATACGCTTTTCATGTGTCCAATTTTTTCTTTTTTTCGGATACCACCTGGTGAGCTATGTTTTGGGCCCGCCCAGATTTGACAAATTTATATTAATTTTTATGTATTTTTGCATGCCTAATCCATCGTCTGACGTTTCTTTTAGGAAGAGTTACCGTATGCTGACGACTCCATCGTATGGTCCTCAATATCTAGATTTTTAATACCTGCTCACTGTACTGTACTCAAGTGAGAGGTGATTCCCATGTGAGCGATTCTGAAATGAGCGATTGAGAATGTAATAGCACTATCTTCTTATTTTCCCGCTTTATCTTATATTTTCCATTGTATGTATTTCTTTTTATTCTGTTTTCTGTATCTGTTGCTTATGTTTTTGTTTATATATGTTTTTACGTTTTCATTTCTCTCAGCTTTGTTTTATTTTCTTTTTTCTTGCCATCAATCTTTTTTTGCTTATGAAACAATTCATTACGAGTTGTCGTTCTGAATGAGACCATAGCTAGTTCTTGTACATTTCGGCATGCGTAAGTGTTTCATCGCTGCAGGTGTGAAAATCTTTATAGAAAATGATAAACATAAGAATACTCAAAGAAACAAAAGACTGAGAGAAAGCCTAGAACAAAATAGCAACTCAAGCTTATTTTCACTCATTCGGGAATCGCTCACTTGGGAATACCCCTTTAGTCTTACCATCCGAGCAATAATAGCCGGAACACAATTCTCGGTTAAGCACCTGGACCACTTTGTCAGCCATCAATGTGTAATTGGCCACTGATTGAGCAATGTCCGACCAACTCATCGACGGTGATAAATAAGAATACAACCAGGAAGACCAATAGGACGACGAACTGGAAGTCGTCGTATCGTTTACTTTCGTCATTTCCGTGGCACAAGACGAAGATTTGGGACCAAAGTATCAAAAAGAGCAATTTTTCTAATAACGAAGCCATCACGCCAAATAGATAAAGGAGGAGGGAAAATGGGAACAAAACACAGCGAGGCAACAGCTGACTTGAAAAATTATGTTGAGAGAAGGATGTTCTTCGACTTTGAAAATTAGTCACCTGAAGCAATGCTGATTTATTTTTGCTTCTGCTAAATAATTGAACTTGAATTTGCATTTTAAATTCGCGACGTCACAAGAAGCATAGAAACACTTAGATTACAGTATTCGATGATTATTGTTGCATTCCCAAATTTCGCTAGCACGAAATTCGAAACCTCTAAGTGTGTCTGAAAATACTGCCTTCTGTGCATAATTTTCTGCTTTGATTAAGAATCGATAACTCCCACACAGAATCTAGTCGTAAGATATGTTCCGTGAGCATATAAATGTTATTTATCATATTTTTGTACTTATACTGACCGCAAGATCAGTCATTCAACTGTGGAACAGAATTTGGTGAATAATCTATAGAAGGAAATTTTTGATTTTTTAGACATCGCCGCAATGAAACTTTTGCCTGTTTTTCTAAATGTTGTTTTTCTGGGAGTTGAAAGCAAGCGCTGCATCCGCACTGTGTTGAACTTGCCCAGTGCGTTGTCTGCACTGTGATGAAAATTATCATATTTAGAATCAGTGTAGCTCGCCTCGACTGACGTCAACTTCTTGAACTGCAAGTCGGAAGAATCAGTCCAAGTTGATGGAGTAGAGGAAGCCAGACATCGACCTTAAAATATGGAATTTCAACTGATTTCAGCCTTCTCAAGAAGCAGATTTGTCAATCTCGGTATCTGAGGCGATAAATCTAAGCACGTAAAATCGTCACAAGACTATATTTGAGAAGCCAACCCAGATTGTTAAATCTTCTGTTTCACGATTTGAGTTAGAAACTTTGTTTAGTTTGAGGAACCTTACTATACTCGATTCATCTTGAAATGATCGATGCAGCGATTGGAGTTTCAGTGAACGCAGCCTCACTGAACATCAGGAAATCAACATCAAAAATCTTGAAATGGTTGTAAAAAGTGATCATAAAGGAGTCTGTATTATGAAAGAAAAATTTATTGAATATATTCAACTAGCCTTCCATAATTTCTAACACAAGTTCAGCTACGACCTCGGTCGCTGCATCGATCATTTCGAAATGAATAGAGCTTCCTCGTTGAACAATTGAAAATTAATTTACAGGTGAAGCAAGCGAGGAGTGTCACAACTGGTATGCACATTCCAAAATTGTGTGAAACATCAAAAATTTCTCCCAAATAAGAAACATTTTTGTAAAACCGAGATAAGACAAAACGTAGAAAGAATACGAGATGCACCGAGTGTTGAAGACTAAATCCTCACACAACAGTACTTGCCGAACATGATCCATTAGATTAAAAGCATACATTAAAGTAGCCTCACTCCAAAGACACAACAAAAAGACATCCAAAATTGACATGAAATTCAGAAACAAACAAGTTGTGGATTTGACACAATAGCATTCGACAGAGTTTCATGCTTTGAAAATCTCAAAATTTCTTGAAAGCGTTGCTTGCATCTTGGTGGAAGTAGTCTAAGATGGCAAAATTGTACGAAAATATTTATCGTTCACTATCCATTCTCAAATTAGAGATGATGGAATGTGGTTAGACACTGGATGTGAAAAGATTTGTGGAACAAAAGTTAAGATTTTCTTGTTGGAAGAGAATTGGAAAGATCCAAGCATTTAAATTTCGAAATAGATACGTATTCTCTCTATGTTCTCTGAGTCATAATTCGCTCAATTGCACTCATGAGAATCGAAATTCAGAAAATTGTAAGCATAAGTTCATTCTTTTTATTTTTAAAATGCACAAAATCGTACGGTATTGTAAGATGCTGCTCAAATTTTGCCTCAAAAATGATCATTGATTGTCGATTTTGTATGGTTGTAGAAATAAGGCATCAGCTTTAAATTACATTTATATTTCCAAATAATTTCTAAAATGAAATTAATCAAACAAGTGAAAGTATTAGACAGGAGTGCTAATAAGCAATCTCAATAGAATTCCGGTTTGCCACCTTGGTATGAAAAATTTACGTAACCTGCTTTGAGCACCTTCACCTTGCAATAATCAACTATACTCCTTTCATTTTGAGTATAGTTTGATTATTGCACACTTCCTTTCACACCGGGCGGAGTTTCGGAAAACGCACGCTTACTAGAAATCAGGAATCAATTTCGATAATCGTGAAATGATTGAAAAGAATGATCAATAGCTATGAGATACTCTACAGCATATGCTGCCTATAACATATTTGCCTCTCTGTTTGTTTTCTGTTGTTGTCCAACAAATAATGTTGCGCTTTTCCACTCCAAAATGCCGAAGAAGATTTTCATTAACTTTTTATCATCAGCAAGTTGAAATTATATACTAGCATCAATACATAATTACTTGCTCTCCTTAAAAACGTAGTATAAACGTCATGCTTAGCGCTCAACATAAAATCAAATGCTCAAATGCACAGTAATTTTCGCAGCTTGTGTATGGTGGAGTATTTACTCTTCAAGTCTTTCCAGAAAAATAGCATTTGAAAAAAAACAGACTTTAGGTCTCAGTCATACTCCGTTTTTTACAAACGATGACACAAGTGAATTACAGAAATTGGAGCTATGACAGTGTCCAATATCGGCACGGTGTATTTAAAACTGATCTGAATATTATAAATCATCAGATTTTTCTTCTTTTGGAGAACTGCTGATCATTCTAGATGTCGACGGATTGTCGGTGTAGCGCCTTGGATCTTCATTGCATCTAGTGTATATGCAAGCCAACGAAAATTCCGATACCAATTAACGACAAAAATGCTAAACTAAAATAAGGAAAATTCTTTTTTTGTGAGATCATCTCGCTGAAGATTTGAAATATTTGCTGGTTTTGTAAGCATTCGCAGGTTTGATTTCAATTACATAGGCAGCAAAAAAATTTTAGGGAGATCAATCAGGGCAGAATTCGACTGCTTAAAACTCAATCAAAAACAGATAAAACATTTTGACTGTTTTCCAATATAGATACAACATATATCAATTGACGCCCGACCTGCTGTACTTTGCAGCAAAAAATTTTGCTCAAATTGAAAGATCCTAGAAGGGGTGAGGTCAACCTCTTTCTATTTTAGGTCAAAAATCTGAACCCCAGCCCTCCACTTCATTGTATGGTTGTAATAATTGGTCTACAGTATTGAATTAAAGATTTAGATTATCCAAAATGTAATTGCCAATTTGGCTAAAATTTTTTCATAAAAGTTTGTCCAAGAATCTACCAGCTATGTCAAATCTGTAATTATACATTCATTAGAAAAAACTCTTTTGTTCTTTTTCTAATTTTTAAAATTTTTTTATCATTTGCTCTTATTGAGCATTTTTTACAGATAAATATGTATTCTACATGTTGAAATAAATACGACATTGCTTCTTATAGAAAATAAATTTAAGCCCAAATAAGCTGGGGAGACTGAACCATTCAGAAAACTTGTGGATAACCCGGTGTAGATTACTATAATGTGCAACTTTGATTTGGAAGATCCAAAAGCGGGAGTATGTTAGAAAATCAAGAAGTGGATGACCAGATGAAGAATCTGATTTAGTTACTCATGAGAATTTTTCAAGGTTGGGATCCCTAAAATTTCAGTCAAATAGAAAAGCAGTAATGTATCAAGGCTGCTACAGTAGACGTTCGAGATTCAGAATTTAGCCTTATGAGTCAGTGAACTGCTGATAACCAGCATCAGTGCAAAAGTTTAAATTCAATTCACGTAAGGATATGTTACGTTTGTGATGATCAACACAAAGTGAGCACTGCCAAAATCTAGGCAGAGCAACTTGATTATAAATGCTTCAATTCAGAAGTAGCCAGCGTTGGTGAATCATGGAGAAGTATTGTATATACATGACAATGTTCCACCGCATATTAATGCAGCCGTTAAAGGAAAGATTCGTGTGCTAGACTCAACCTACCTTACTCCCCTGACACTGCCCCATTCAACTATTAACTATTTCGGTCTCTACCAAACACCACCATTTGATAAACATGAGAACGGGGACTATGTCATTGCATAATAACAGAAGGTTTGCGAAATTTTACAAATTATTCCCTTACTAACTCAATATTATGCCGCCCAAGTTGGCTATTTTCAAACTATTTTTGAACAAAATATCATCTCGAGTCGGCTATAAAAAAATAGTTTCCACGTAAAAATTGTTCCGTTCCACTCACAAGATGACCCACCAGGGGAAAGTGGGCGAGCAGCAGTTCAAGTCACAGCAGACGTCCGTAGCCGGGCAATCGAACAAAATTTCAGTCACCGGAGCACCGTCGTCGTACAGTAAATTCCACACCGTATGATTACTGGTCAATGTGAAACTGCAAGTCCGAGTTTGATCGTCCTGAAAATAGATTCTGAATAATCTTTTACTTATCTGATGAAAAGAATAAAAGAAAAGGAGAAAAAACAAGAAGAAAGAAGAAGGAGAAGCAAGAAAAAAGAAAAAAAGGAAAGAGAACAGAGAATAGACAAAAAAGATAAGAGAGAAAAGAGAAAAGAGAAAAGAGAAAGGAGAAGAGAGAAAAGAGAACAGAGAAAAGAGAAAAGAAAAAAGAGAAAAGAGAAAAGAGAAAAGAAAAAAGAGAAAAGAGAAAAGAGAAAAGAGAAAAGAGAAAAGAGAAAAGAGAAAAGAGGAAAAGAGAAAGAGAAAAGAGAAAAGAGAAAAGAGAAAAGAGAAAAGAGAAAAGAGAAAAGAGAAAAGAGAAAAGAGAAAAGAGAAGAAGAAGAGAAAAGAGAAAAGAGAAAAAGAGAAAAGAGAAAAGAGAAAAGAGAAAAGAGAAAAGAGAAAAGAGAAAAGAGAAAAGAGAAAAGAGAAAAGGGAAAAGAGAAAAGAGAAAAGATGAAAGCGAAAAGATAACAGCGAAAAGACAACAGCGAAAAGATAAAAGCCAAAAGATAACAGCGAAAAGAGAAAAGAGAAAAGGAAAAAAAGCAAAAGAGCAGAAGAAAGAGACAATAGAAGAGACAAGAGACACGGGAAAAAATTGGGGAGAAAAAAGAAGAGAAAAAAATAAAAGAAAAAAGACACAAAAAGAAAAAATACAAGAGAAAAAAATACAGGAGAGAAAATAAAAAACTCGAAAAAGAAAATAGAAAAAGGAAAATTGAAAATTGAAAAAGGAAAAAAGGGAAATAAAATATAGGAAATAGATAATAGAAAAAAGCAAATAGAAAAACCAAATAGAAAAAATAAAATAGAAAATAGAAAAAATAGAACAAATGAAGTAGAAAAAACAAATAAAAAAAAGAAAATGCAAAAAAATTAAAAGCAGAATGTTGAAAAAAATAAAAAAAGGAAATAAAAAAGGGAAGTAGAAAAGGAAAACGGAAAAATAGAAAAAGGAAAAAATATAGAGTAAAAAAGGAGATAGAAAAAATCCAGAAAACAAAATTTAAAAAAAGGAAAAAGAAACAAGAAAAAAGAGGAAAGGAAGAAAAGAAGAAAGGAAGAAAAGAAGAAAGGAAGAAAAGAAGAAAGGAAGAAAAGAAGAAAGGAAGAAAAGAAGAAAAGAAGAAAGGAAGAAAAGAAGAAAGGAAGAAAAGAAGAAAGGAAGAAAAGAAGAAATGAATGAATTACCGTCTTCGCATATCCATATCTGCCGATATTGTATGTAATTCCATTATCAAAAACTTTTCGGCCTTTCAACAGTCCTATTGTGGCTCCACCTGCCAAACTTTTTAACCTCAATAATTGCAAATTTAGCTGACCCAAAGAAGCGACCGAATCATTTTGATCCACTCGAAATTTGGCCGGCATATTCCTCCTCATCAAATCTTCGTAGATCGGTTGCAGGGTCGGAATTTGCTCCTGTCGTTCCTCGTCCAACGATGCTAATTGGGATTGTTGAAAAAAAGTCGATAATTGCCGCCGTTTCGGCTCACCGAACGTCGCGGAAAATTTTTTGCGAGCAACCCTGCTGTTGGTCGTAATTTCGTTCTTTTTGTTTTTCGTGTCAAAAGCATACAACGACGGGAAGTAAAAATTGTTCAAGGGGAAGAAAAATGTTAAAACGAAGTTAATTTGCATAATTATCACGCAAAGATAACTTTAAACAAAGAGCGGCCGATAAAATGTTGGAATTTTCACTATTATCATAACATTAGAATGTCGGTTTTAAGAAAATTATTTGTCCTAGTTTTTCGTCGAGTTTCCGTTGGTGAAAAATTAGGCGAAAAAAGCGACAGTTGTGTCGTTTTTTCCCTCAGAATGTTCTTGCGCCGGTCAATCTTAAAGTTTAGAATCCATTGAAGTCGTTTTATCATCAGAAAAAAGAGAAACAAAATGAAAAACTACCGGATAAATTTGAAAGATTTGGTTCAATTTTGTGGCTGAAAATTTGTTGAAAGAGAAATTCGAGAACAAATGAAAAATTGGTCAAGATTCATGTTCGAGTTTTGAATGTAAAAAGTGGAGAAACAAAGCAACGTAACTGAAGCAGAGCAAAAACAAAACAATCAGGAAAGTTGAAAAACGCTGACAAGACAGGCCGGGAAGCAATATTTTAATTACAGTGCACTATTCCCTACGCGAGGGGCGTCGCTGAACCAATTTTACAATTAATCTGAAAATTAATCAAAAATCTGTTGAGGTAGGTTCCAAAGAAACTTAAGCTCCAGCTGAGCCGCAGCTTAAGCTGTAGCTTGACTATAATATATTATGCCGTTGCCGTTAAGCCGCAGCTCAGCTGTAGCTTAACTCATATACTTAAAACATATCGGAAAGTTAAACTGCAGCTGAGCTGCACCTTAACGACAATGTTATAACCTACAGAGCTAAGCTACAATTCAGCTGCAGCCTTTTTTGACATGCATTGTGTGCATGAGTTAAGCTACAGCTCTTAACGGCAATGATAAAGTATATAAAGTTAAGCTACAGCTTAAGCTGCAGCTCAGCTGAAGCTTAAGTCTCTTTGATGAAACCAGCCCCTGTTTCTCAGTCGGAAAAATCATCGAAGTGTCATTTTTGACGTATAACTTGCTAGCAGTGATTCATGTGAATTTTTATCAATCGCACATTAATCAATTCGAAAATATGCTGGGTGGGGTCACGTGACCAAAAACGAACGCAAAAAGCTTGAAGAAAAAAATATACGGTAAGTTGCTTGGGGACTTGAAGCGTGAAATTTGGTTTGGAAAAATTCAGGATTCACTTGAGAAATTTGACTTCTTCAACACAATGGATCAGCGATCAGTAAAGTACAATACGTGAAGAAAAGTTTGCAGTTGTGTGAACAAGGAATAAGATACACAAAAAATCACATTTTTGGTGTAATAGCCTACATTCTCGAACAACCGGTTAGTATATATTTGGAACTCCTAGTACTGACAGTACGAAACTTTGGGAACTCAAAATTCAGGATCTCAGAATACAGAATTTCAGAACGCAGAATTTTAGAATTCACAATTTTAGAATTCACAATTTCAAAATTATAGTCTGTTTTTTATAAAATACTTCCACTATAGAAAAGTGACGCACATTAGCACTGTCGTCAAAACCGTTTACATAGAAATCTTACCATAAAATTTTTCACTCGAAAAATTGTTGAAATTGAGGTCAGTATGCTATCAAGTTTCCAGTCCTGTTCCTAAAAAAATAGTGAAAGTCCGAAATAGTACTTGCTTTTAACTTTCATTATTTAGAAGCATTTCAAGATGACTATAGAATTCAGAATTTTGAAATGCAGAATTTTAGAAGTCAGAATTTCAGAACTCAGTATTTCAGAATTTCAGAACTCACTATTTCAGAATATTGAAAGCAGCCGATTACAAGGAAATTTTAGATTGCGAAATTTATTAGTTTCTTTGCTTTTCTTCTTATACGGTTCGCAAGCCTAAAAAGATAGAAAAACTTGCTTAGCGGTGCTAGATGTACTCCAAAAAGCCGTGGATCTCATGCTGGCATAATTTTAGACTAAAGAGATCTACATTTTGAGCGTTGTCAATTTTCTCAGATCTGCTATAGAAAAATCGAAATAGTGAATTTCATAAAGCTACAAGACAAAAAAAATTGCATAAGGTTCACATGTACTCAAGCATGGTTTTCTACATGCAGACTATAGAAGGTACATGTGTTCAATAAATCTCGGGAATGAGGATTGAGATCGCGCTCAGAATTATGCAGAAAATTTCTATATACTTTGAAAGTCTTACAAATACAGCAGAATTCACACATATCTTACCACGAACAACGTGCACAAAATTCAATGCAACCTCGTTGTTCCAAATCTAGAATTTTTGCACGGATAAAATTTGTAAAATAGTAATGCTTAACCCATAATTTCACAAAATACTGCTTTATTCTTCCCATAAAAATAGTACGATTTGGCATATTTTTCAATTTGAAAATACATCCATCACGAGTTTATGGCATCCGACAACGCCTTGCATGTTGGCGATTTTGTGTTGAAGATCAGATTCCGACATTCTGTTGATCGGTTCATCTTCGAAAAGGTAGTAAGTCATGAAGGCGGTTTGCGATCCCTGCAACAGTGCAAGATCATTATGAGCATTTCGTATACAACAGAAACTGCTATAGCTTCCAAATGACACTGAAACAGTATTTCATTCGAACGAAAATGATCCGGCGTTATGTCAATAGAGATGATATCTACTCTAAATATATAGTCTCCTTTTCTTAAAGTACTTCGTATTTTTGTAATTTTTTAGTGAACTCCCTCGTTATAAAGCTGCAACGTTGCGAACTAACTCAATCCAACAATTTTTGAAGAAAAACTTCTACAGTGGAAGTTCTGTCTACCGATTTTAGCGTCAAAAGCGTTTTTTGATATTACCATCATATTAAAAACAGGTCACAAATTCACTGACTCAAATCCGGTCCAGAATCTTATAAAAAAATTGCTTCAGGCCTGATCAGATCAGAATCCGGATATCGGGAATAATAACAATAACTAAAACTTACATCTAACATTCTAAAAATCATACATGCGAGTCGTATCGAGATTTTGAAGGAGTAGAAATGAATCTGAAATTTTTTACTTACAGCACATAATGCATTTTTCAAAGATCAAAAATTCCAAAATTCTAAAACTAGAGATGAGAAACTACGGAGTCCGAAAAGGTCGGATTTGATTGAAATTTTGCTGAAAAATATTTAGATCCCATACTCTGAGAATTTGGCATTCGTTTTGTCCCACTTCCGATTTCTGAAATTTAGAATAATCCAGGTCCTGCCGACTTACTCCACAATATGGATACTCACCTTGCCTTTGCTCATAAAATAATCCCACGTTTTTCGATCTATGTTCAGCATATTGATGAATGCATCAAATTTGGGCATACAAAATACGACTGACGTGTCTTTAAACAAGCCTAATTCGAAACCCCAATTACAGTCAAATTTCGAGCCGGACATTTCGATCCGTAATGGTTCTTCATCTTTTTTCTTGTTCGTCGTTACTTTGACTTGCGAGCAAAGGTCGCAAAAGACGCTTTTTCGATAGTAAAACACGTCATTTAAAAGCGTCAAATTTTTTATTGTTCTTAGCAACAAGTCTGATATACACTATTAGTTTTTTAGTCCTTTCCTTGTTAGCGGGGCGGTCTTTTCCTTCCCAAGTGACCGAATTCCCAATTGAGCGATTCCCATGTGAACGATTCCCGAATGAGCGAATTCCCAAATGAGCGAATTCTCAATTGAGCGATTCCGATGTGAGCGATTCCGAATTGAGTGAATTCTCAAATGAGAGAATTCCCAATTGGGCGATTCCAACCGAGCGATCGAGAATGTAATAACACTTTCTTCAAATTTCTTTCTTTATTTTATATATTTCTTTTTACGTATTTCTTTTTTCTTTCGTTTTCTTTGTGTATTGCTCATGTTTTCGCTTATGTATGTTTTTACGTTCTCATCTTTTGACTGTACTTCCTTTCATTTTCTTCCTTCTTGTCATCTAATTGTTTTATTTTTTGCTCCTGATACAATACATTACAAGCTGTCATCTTAAATAATCGTGGTCTTTTGTATAATTCTTGAACATTTCGGCATGCTTGAGTTTTTTATCGTTGTAAGTGTGAAAATCTTCATAAAAAATATAGACAAAAGAATGCTGGAAGAAACAATACATCAAGAGAAAGGAAACGTCGACAAAAATGAAGAAATTAAGAATAAGTGAAAATAGGTAGAAAAGCAATGAAAAAAAGAAAACATGAAAACAGTGACAAGAAACAGAAGCTACATTAGAGAAAGCAGCAAGAATGAAAGAAAAAAATGTGAAAAAGAACAAAAAAGAAAGAATCAGGAGAGATTGAAAGCAAAAAACTAAGACGAAGAGCAATGAAGAAAAAATCACAAAGTATAAAATTAGAGCGTGCCGAATTGTTCAAGAATTATACGGGAGACTATGCTTATTCTTTTAATTTGTTGTTTCATGAGCAAATAAGAAAAAAGTAGATGTAAAGAAAAACGAAAATGAAAGAAAGCAGAGACAAAAGATGAGAAATAAAAACATGCATAAACGAAAACATTAAAAATACACGCAAAAACAAAAGAAATACATACAAAGAAAAATAAGGTAAAGAAGGAAAATATGAAGAAAGTGTTATTACATTCTCGATCACTCGTTTGGAATCGCCAAATTGGGAATTCGCTCATTAGGTAATTCTCCCAATTGGGAATCGCTCACATGAGAATCGCTCGATTGGGAATTCGCTGATTTGGGAATTCGCTCAATTGGAAATTTGCTCACTTGGGAATTCACTCAATGGGGAATCGGTCACGTGGGAATCGCTCATTTGGGAATCGCTCACATGAGAATACCTCAGTGGAACATGGGGTACAGTAATTCATGGATCATTTATGGATCATTAGTCCGACTTCCAGAAGTCAATTTTTAAGGAATCCCTGAAAATGATACCGCTCAAAATATTCTTCTATACGGCACTCGAGTATTATTGCATATTCTTTTTTTGCCTTGTCAACGGCAGATCGCGCACTGTTCGTTTCGTACTTTCTCAGCATTGTTCAAGTTAATAAACTTTCAATAAATCAAAATCCTCTACGGTAAACCAACTGTTACTGTATATCCTTTTTTCTCGCCTTATCGACTGTAGATCCCGCCTACAACCTGTACATTTTTTAAAATTATTGATCCATTGTGAGTTACTGAAACCCCTTGGAAGGTCGTGAAGTTGGCAGAATGTAAGTCATTATATGACTACAGTAAAGCTACAAGATATTCAATTTTGTAATCGTTGAAGCATTTTGAAACTCACTTATTTTCGAGGAAAGACCAAAGCGGCGCGACTCCAAAAATTTCCCTATCCCCCGCCAAATTTTACAGTTTCAAAGCCTTACCAACTCCCGATTCCGCCGCAGCCGTTTGCCTTGGCATTATAACAAGGTCTTGGTTCTCCGTTGACCTCATTTTTGAGCTCGACGTAGGCATACAACTTGCCCCTGACCGGTCGATTGACTTTGACGTCGCCGGTTATACGGTAACAATTGGGATCATCGGCGTCCCGCAAGACCGGCGCTTCTTTTATAGATGGGAGTACCAAAGGCCAAGGGGTTTTTGTGCCTTCTGCATAAAAAATGGCATTTAAAGCTTGACAAAATTGTTAGTTTAGTTGAATATGCTCAGAAAGTTCCGGTCCAAAGTGTTTTTTGCTGAAAACCGTAAAATTAGGGAATAACGCAGTCAGGATTTTGTTTATACCTGAGACTACCTAGTCTCTTTTTCATATTCTCTAACACAGGTGAGATGTACCCAAAAATATTGAAAAATAAAAAAATATTGAAAATTTTTCTGTTCTGCAGAGTAACATGATGTTGTGAAATTTCGTGGTATAGTATGCTGTCATCTGGTAAAAGTACAATGTTTCAACATGCATCAAAAATTAAATTTTAGTATGATCAAGAAATTTCCGGTACAGCTCTACCGTTGATAAAATTAAGCCCACGGTCAGTCTACGAATCAGAGTACAGCTCGGCATAGGTTAGGAAAGCGATTGACTCACAGACACCAAATAGTCCACGATTTTGAATGTAACAAAGCTCAAGAAATTTTGATCCAGGAGATAATTTTGAGACGAAAAGGTTCCGGATGGATGACAAAAAAATTGGTTTTAAACAGATAGAAATTCATCAATATCGTTCAACATATAGTCAAGTTTTGGTAACGGTAACTTTTTGAGGGAGGGACAGGTTGGCAATTGACATGAAAACCCACATGGAGAGAAAGGAGAATTACCGCTCACAAAGGAAGTCTTTATTATCATTACTAAAAAGTGATCAGATTTTTCCAAAATATGTGAAAATCATCCAGGCATATTTTTTTAGAGTTTATGACAATGGAAACTATTGAACTGCTGAAGTTCTGGAGTGTGTTAGAATGTTGAAAAATGGCACTATTAGAACGGTTCCAGGTGCACCAGTTCAGTGATAATTACTTCATTTTATATTTTCTAGCAGTTGGAAAGCACTTTTGTGAATTCTAATAATTATAATGACATGACCGGATTACTTTAGAGTCTATCATAAATAATGTGAGCTTTGCTGATAAAATTTCGAATCAAACCCTCAACGAACTGAGATTTTATGTTCAATACATCATACTTCTAATACAAGGAGAATGATGCACGACTCGAACCGATAGTCTATCATTGGCTAGCAGCACTTTGATACAAATTAGAGACAACAAAACGAATGAATTGATGAACATAACTTAAGAATGCCACCCGTCGCGTGAGCAATAAAATTGTTCAGAAAATAGAATGGGAATCATAAAACAAAAAGTTCTACCGTCCTTGAAAAAACTAGTCGTATCGCTCGATGTGAGAATTGTCCATAGTCTGTTTTTGTAAAATGCTTTCAAAATGAAATGTGAGAAAAATCAGTACTGTCATCAGAAATGAATCCATATAGCTCTCACATCAAGACTTTTCACTCGAAGAGTTGTTTAGGTTGTTAGTTCAGTACGCTCACAAATTTCTAGTTCTACATGACATATTGTTTATAAAAAACGTGCAAATTCAAAACACTACTTACTTTCTACTTCTATTATTTAAAAGCATTTCAATAACAACAATTCTAAAGCGAAAAAATGACGTCGCAAATACATGCATGTCAACTTCAAAACTGTTTAAATTTACAAGCATTTTATAAAAAAATTAATTATAAATTTAATTAATATATATATGTATATAGTTTATCTACGAGTTGTGTTATTATATTACATGTTTAAATTACTAGTTTATTAGAAAATGCCCCGATGGGGCGGAAAAGAACTCCTGCCTCTCGCACTAGCTGAAAAATTGTGAGGCAGGCATATTATAGTCATTTACAGAACTATAAAGAGACCTGGGGTTGGTTGCACTAATCCAACATGAGGATCATCTCAACATCGGGATTAAATTGATGATGCTGAGGTTGAGCTAATCGCAATGTCCAAATTATTCTGTTCCAATGCACAAACCATACTCACTTCAGGATTAACTAATACTGAGGTTCAAGTTAGAGTTTGGGAGTTTCACGAATTTTTATATTTATTTGCTTTAGGGATAAGAAAATTATGGTAAAATGTTAGTGCAACCCTCGAGCTGGGGATAATCTCGACATTGAGGTCGTATAGTCCTGATGACATTCAAATTATACCGAACTTGAGATCAAACCGAGTCGCTTTTTTGTTCGAGATTATCTTGAGCTCGAGCTCAGACCCCTTTAGAGCAATTGGACCTTGATTACAGTCATTGGGCACCGATGAGAACAGGGTGAAACATACGAAAATGCTCCTAGTTCAGCCATGCCTATATTAGAGGTGTGCGCCAAATCCCATACCCAGTTCTCCCCCATATTTTCGCACTCCCATGGCAACAGTGCAACTTTTTTGAAAGAAGGATGGGAGCGACAGGGATAGGTGAAATTGCTTCCCGTCTGCAATACAGCAAAAAGCGCTCTTTCTGCAAATTTCAGTTCAAATCCAGAAACTGTGAATGATCCTATTTTGTTGAATAGTTAATTAGTAGAGAATAAATTTATTTCTAGCTTGTAATCAGTAGAACTTACGGAGTGAATTCTATACGATATGTTATATAAAATGAGTCAATGAAATGTATCTTGCACAATCAATTTAGTTCCTAGAAGACTTTGTGCAGTGGCTTTTTTCAAAGAAAGCTGAGTGGAATTTTATGTGCCACATTCCCACAGTTGATTCCTTTTGTTGACACCAAATTCAGTAAAAATGATTAACACAGTTGAAAGCAAACATGTGTGAGAGGGGACATGGGAGTACAAACTTCCACAAGGGTTTTGAAACTGGAAAATTTGTTATGCAAAAAATTTTTTGGTCAACAGTTTTTTAATTTTTTGTCAAAAAAGGCCAAAAACCAGGATCCACCCCTGTACCCTCCTAAAAATTTCAGAGATGCACATGTTTGGTTGGAAAATAAGTTAATGCACTCAGCTGCAGACTATACTTTTTCACAGACATGGAAAATTTTTTTGAGAAAGAATGAAAATTCAATATAGAAAAAGTGAATTTTTTCCAACTTTGACCCAAGTTCTCAAAAATCTAGTCCACTTCTTTTTCTAGCATGGCAACTATAGAAGCAAGTATATTCTTCTTTGCTGCCCCATCGGGGTATTTTCTAATAAACTAGTTCACCTCTTTTTTAGTGAACCTCAACCATGCACGAAAACCTTCATGGAAGCACCTTGAAGTTTTAAATTTAGTCATCTTCACGTCAAAAAACAGTAAAAAACCATTTTCAAGCTACGAATTCTCGCTTTCCGGTAAAAGTAAAAGATGTGTCGACCACATAGTACTTAAAAAACGTTGTAAACAGACTGAAAGGTGACCATACCTATTGAATTCCCCATGGTCTAGAATACCTCAACCCAAAAAATTGCATAAATACCTTTGTTCACTCAAATGACTATTTTTTGTGTAAATTGACTAATTCCCCATGGTTAGAAACATCTTCCCTCAAAAATCGCAGAAATACATTTGTTTATTCTCAATATGATTTTGTGTGTAAGGGGATCAGATTCATCAAGACACAATTTCTGAGAGGATTCAGCTTTGTTGTGATAAATAAAAAATTAACCCCACCTGGAAATGACATATTTGGTGTTACTTGATGTGCTAGGAACGAAAATGATATTCATTTTGTCTGCAAATCAAAACTCGCATAGCTACGGTAAGACGAAAGTTGAAAATTTTCAATTTTTTAGATTTTTTACATACACTACTTTTAACTTTTGCAAGTTTAGGTATGTCAGATATTGTGTTCTGAAAATTTACCCTAAATTAGGCTAATGGATGGGCCGCAATTTACTGTAGGATTCATTAGTGTAAAGTGCTTATCAGGAATACAGTGGTGCTTCAAACATCAAATTTTGAGAGCGAAAATCGTCAATTTTTTCACAAAAATCATCATATATACTGCTCAAGCTCAGAAGGACCAAAAAATTCTCTATACAATAGTTAGCGTACGATGTCTTCTACCTGCTGACAAAAAATTTCGGAAATTCATGCTCTGCTAGAGGGTCGCACAACCTGAAGTTTGAACACTATCTTATAATTGTATTTTTTAGAAGTTCTGACCTCAACTGTGGAACTACTAGAGCTTTATAAATTTTAAAAATGAGATAGTAATACAAGTTTTGTATGGTGGATATTAATATAATTCGCAAACTCATAAAAAAAATTAAACTCGCAGGGCTACAGTATTCCAAAGTTTGGAATTTTTACATTTTTCAGCATTTTTCTGTCTATTTACGTGACTTGAGATATAACGGCCTAGGCATTTAGTAGTTTTATTATTGACTGTGTATTTGATACAGAATACAATGCTCTATCATGTGGTATGAAAATGTTTTCTGAATTGTGCATTACTTTGCTAGTTGCACAAAAAAATTTTCCATAGTTCGTGTAGTGCTAGGGTGTTAAATCTGCAAAAATTTACTACAGTTGATAAATTTTAATTTTCATTTCTTGATCAATAAATATTTACTTTTCTCGAAATTTCATGTTACAGTTGAGATGATAAGGAATTATTGGAAGTTTGAACATAAATAGAAAAACAAAGTATCAGAAGCTTTCAAAACAATCAGTTTGGAGCAATTCACTTTCCATCTGCAAATTCGGGTCATATAGTACTGGGTCGTTCATAGCTTCAGCTGTATCTTCTTCACACAAACTGTCTGCTTCAGCAGAATCATAGTATGTTCCTTTATCTTCGCGATGGCAACTTGCTTCCCGTGACCAGAAGCTTTCAATTTGTTGGCCTTTTAGAAATTCATCCTTGGAAAACTGTCCATTTTTGCACATCAGCATGGATATCATTTCAGCATCAAACTTTTGTTTGAGACGGATTCCTTCATCAAATTTGCTTAATAGAAACTGTTTTTGCTTTTCTGAGAGCATTTTACATCTTCTTTGACTTCTGAGAGCCCATCCTTCTACAATATTTGTTATATCTTCAGCATGAAAAGCTTGTAATGCTTCTTGAAGATTGGAAGTAATGGCATCAAAGGGGCTACATGCAGTTTCCTGCTATATGCATTTATAGCACTGTCTCTCAAGCTGACTCTTCGTGGTATCAGTTGATGATTACTGATAAGTAGATGCCGAAGTAAGTTATCATGTTTGAGGAAAGACTTGACACATCCTTCTTCTGGACAATCAAAGGGACTATTCTCACGTTGTGTATGTTCATCCTCCATCTTTGAAGTTGAAAGATGCTGCCATTTGATCAGTATCTTCTGCTGGTGCAGTACTCCCCTTACTTCCATCACTCATTGATTGCCGCATGCTTGAATCACCAGATGAGGCAAGTTACCTATCTTTTTGGTGAAGAACATTTATGGCTGCAATTTCTTGGATGGAAATAGGATGTCATACTCACTTTAAAAAAGAATTTAGTGTGACCCAATAATTTGAAAAAATTTGATTTGCTGTTATATCAAATATTGTGAGACGGATTTCTTTAAATGATGTCCAGTCCAGAAAATGCTGTTCAGTGAATGTAATAAACATTGATACAGGACACAAGTTCGCAAAGATCAATCTTCATATAGAAGAAAAAGTGGGTCATGAAAGTTCATTGACCTGATTTTTCACATGCATGAATTCTTTCTTATTCTCAAAGAAGAAAACTCCACATTTTTTATGCAAGTCGCTCCCATTGATCAACAATTGAAAATTAAGATTTATCAACTATAGCAGTTTTTGCAGATTTAATGCCCTAGCAGTACATGAACTTCGGAAATTTTTTGTATGCAACTAGCACACATCGTAATATATCCACTGTATAAAGAAACTTTGGGTGCTTTTGAATTTAGCAGTACATATAGTCGTTTTCGTGGAGAAAAACCTGCATTTTCACTGCAGTTACCATCTGATTTTTGACATTTTAAAACTTTCTAAAAAGTGTAAAATGCACAATTCAGGAAACATTTTCATACCACATTATAGAGCATTGTATTCTGTATCAAATACACAGTCAATAATAAAATTACTAAATGCCTAGGCCGATATATCTCAAGTCATGTAAATAGACAGAAAAATGCTAAAAAATTCAATAATTCCAAACTTTGGAATACTGTAGCTCTGGGAATTTGATTTTTTATGAGTTTGCGAATTATATTAATATCCACCATACGAAACTTGTATTACTGTCTCATTTGTAAAATTTATCAAGCTCTAGTAGTTCCACAGTACCCCAGAAAATACAATTATAAGACAGTGTTTGACACGTAATGGGTAAACGCGTTGCCATCGTAACCATCACCAAACACTGTTCGAAAAATAATGCTCGACCGGGATTCGAACCTGGGTCTCTGTGACTATAGTGCAGCGTTCTTCCGATTGAACTACCGAGCCAGTGTTGGGATAGTTACGAAGGGGTGATGTATGGCCGTGCGACACGTGACATGTTCAAACTTCAGGTTGTGCGGCCCTCTAGCAGTACATGAATTTCCATAATTTTTTATCAGCAGGTAGAAGACATGGTAAGCTATGTATTGCACAGGGAATTTTTTGGTTCTTCTGAGCTTTAGCAGTATATATGGTGATTTTTGTGAAAAAAATTACAATTTTTGCTCTCAAAATTTGATATTTCAAGCACTACTGTATTCCTAATAAGCACTTTACACTAATGAATTCTACAGTAAAATGCGGCCCATCCATTGGCCTAATTTTGGGTAAATTTTCAGAACACAATGTCTGACGTACGTAAACTGGCAAAAGTTAAAAGAAGTGTATGTAAAAAATCGGAAAAATCGAAAATTCTCAACTTTCGTCTTACTGTAGCTATGCGAGTTTTGATTTTCAGACGAAATAACTAAATATGTGATTTTCAGGTAGGGTTAATTTTTTACTTATCACAACTCTCTATATACGAAGCTGAATTCTCTCAGACATTGTCTCTTAAATTCCCCGTGATCGAAAACCCCTTCCGAAGAAAAATTTACACCAGGGATAATTTTTTGCGTAGTCGAAAACCCCTTCCACATAAAAATCACAAAAATATGCTTGTTTACATCCCAGATAGTTTTTTGTGTAAAATGACGCATCCATTGAATTCTCCACAGTCGAAAACCACATCCGCCAAAAATCACGAAAATACGTTTTTTTACACCCGGTATATTTTTTTATGTAAAGTGAGCACATCTATTAAATACCCCTCCCCTTCGGTCGAAAACTCCATCCATTGAAAAATCACGGATATACGCTTGTTTACAACCGGGATAATTTTTTATGTGAAGTGACGCATCCATTGAATTCTCCACAGTCGAGAACCCCTTCCACCAATAAATCACAGATATACGCTTGTTTACACCGGGATAATTTTTCGTGTAAAAAGACCGCGTCCATCGAATTCTCAATGTTCAAAAACTCTTATAGCCCAAAAATCCCAATAAGGCTACCGGTTCAATTGAAACTGCAAAAAATTAGCAGTGCATTATGCTGCAAAAAAATTATTATTATACAAGTAACGTTGACGCGATCGCGCCACTTATGTCCCCCTCCACCTAGCGCAAAAACGGTAAGAGCTAGAACCTTCGGGTTTTATTCATAATTTTAAGCATAGGGGCAAACTATGTGGTGCCTTTTGTCATTTCGCCTCTATCTCGAAGCAGTGCTCGGTGGGGCCCCAAAAACATGCAAAATACGACTTTTTAAGGGCTCCCAGTTCCACCACATCCCGCAATGGGTGTGCCATATCAAATCTCCATACTTCGGCCGAGGCATCTTGGGGGTGAAATCTCAAATGAGATTTTTTATTTTTTTAAAATATGGCCTCAATTCAATTATATGGTGTTCCAAAGTCCCGGGAAACGCCAAATTCCCCAATTTTGTTACATAATACTTCCGGCTTCAAAAAAATAATTTTTTTGCAGCATAACGCACTACTAATTTTTTTGCAGTTTCAATTGAACCTGTAGCCTTATTGGAGTTTTTGGGCTGCTAGGGTTTTCGACCATTGGAAATTTGATGGGCGCGGTCACTTTACAAAAAAAATTATCCCGGGTGTAAACAAGCGTATTTCCGTGATTTTTCAGTGGAGGGAGTTTTCGACCGCGGGGATTCAATAGATGTGGTCACTTTACACAAAAAATTATCCAATGTGTAAACAAGCATGTTTCCGTAATTTTTTGGTGGAAGGGGCCTTCGTCGACGGCATATTTGGTGAATGTGATCACTTTACACAAAAAAATTATCCCGGGTGTAAACAAACGTATTTTCGATATTTTTTGGTGGAAGGGGTTTTCGTCCGCGGGGAATTAAATGAATGTGATCATTTTACACAAAAACTTATCCCGGGCGTAAACAAACGTATCTTCGTGATTTTTTGGTGGAAGGGGTTTTCGACTGCGGAGAATTCAATGGATGCGTCACTTTACACAAAAAACTATCTCCGATGTAACCAAGCCTATTCTCGTAATTTTTTTGTGCAAGGGGTTTTCCATCATGGGGAATTTAATGAATGTGATCACTTTACACACAAAATTATATTCAGTGTAAACAAATGTATTTCTGAGATTTTTGAGGGAAGATGTTTCTGACCATGGGGAAATCAATGAACACAGTCAGTTTACACAAATATAGTCATTTGTGTAAACAAAGGTATTTCTGCGATTTTTTGCGTTGAGGGATTTTAGACCATGGATAATTCAATAGATATAGTCACTTTTCAGTCTGTTTACAACGTGTTTCAAGTACTATGCAGTTTACACATCTTTTACTTTTACCGAAAGTGAGAATTCGTAGCTTGAAGACTGTTTTTTATTGTTTTTTTTGACGTGAAGACGACCAAATTTAAAACTTCAATGTGCTTCTTTGAAGGTTTTCGTGTGTGGTTGAGGCCCACTAAAAAGAGCTGGACTAGTTTATGACAAAATGCCCCGATGGGGCAGAAAAAAGAAGAATATAATTGCCTCGATAGTTGCCATGTTAGAAAAAGAAGTGAACTAGATTTTTGAGAACTTGGCTTGAAGTTGGAAAAAATTCACTTTTCTAATAATGGATTTTCATTCTTTCTCGCTAAAAAATTTTCCATGTTCGTGAAAAATTTTATTTTGCAGCTGAGTGCATTGACACACTTTCCAACCAAAAGTGTGCATCTCCGAAATTGAGGAGGGTACAGGAGTTGGTCTTGGTTTTTTTGGCGTATTTTGAGGCAAAAAATTCAAAAAAAGTTGACCAAAAAATCTGTTTTCCTAAAAAATTTTATTGTTTCAAAACCCTTGGGTAATTTTGTACCCTCATGTCTTCCCTCACACGTGTATGCCTCCAACTTTGTTGATCTTTTTTACTGAACTTGGTGTCAACAAAAGTAATCCACTGTGAGAAAATGGCACATAAAATCCCATTCAGCTTTTTCAGAAAAAAGCTACAGAACAAAGTCTTAGAACTAAATCGATTGTGGTTTAATTCACTCATTTATATCACATATTGTCACATTAAACGAAATGGGGGAGCCATGTCACATTAACTGAATTGGTGATCAGTCACATTGATGGGAAAAACCCATACCATATCCCATAGGAAATACGGCCATGACACTGCAAGTGACATGCTGTGACCCCATTGGGTGGCTCCGTTGATGTTTTTGTTTCCAGAACCTAACCCAGCTGGTACTACCACAGGAAAACCTATGGTGTACCTCGGCCTTGTCCTAGGGTTCAGCTGTAGAATAATGGACAACGCAGCCGGGTCAGGGGTGGCAATCCCTAGTCCTCATTCATTGAGAATGAGGGATGGTGCCATTCACAGAATGGCGTACTGTAGGAGACCCAATTGTTAACCTAAATCCCCTAATTGCCCCTGACCTTAAGGGTCCGAGGGCTTTCTCAACTGAGGGTACTCTCAAGAAAAAACTGGCTTAAGGAGGATTCGCACAAATATACCCTCATCAATAATAACCCCTGAGAAGACCCACTAAATCCTCTTCTCAAAGTACTCGGCGCTGGGCCATGGGTTCAAGGGTCGAAGCATGGGTCCTGCGGATGGCGTGGAAGCGGGTTCGACAATCCTAAAGCGATTCGGTGTGGAGGGTAAGCAAATGTGAGTCAGCGGGCAACAGTATCAAAACGTTTCCTCAGGGAGGCGACAGAGGTTCTTGATCAACGGCGATGGGGTAAACTCCTATAGTTGGGTTACCATAACTGGCAACTCAAGGGAGACCGAAGGCGAATATGTAAATTTATTGAATAGGCAGTGGACGCAGGTACAATATGCAAATTATAATAAGACGATGCAGGCAAATGCAGGAACGCAGGCTGTAAAACACAAAAAGACGATTAGGCCCAAAAATGAGTGTCAAATTAATGAAACAAGCCCTTTTAAAGGGCCCCATAATCTAAAGTATGCATTTGGCGGAGCTAACACTCCCAAAAGCTAACTTATGCAACGGAAATTGCTGCAGAAGATGCCTATGGTCACATAGACATTTTCCAGTTCACTACATTAAGCATTGGGGCGAGTTTTCACTCTTCATGCTTAGCATAAGAACGTCATCTAGTGAGAATTTCCAACTAGGCGTTTCATGTTGCGAAACGTTGCTAGTTTTTACTGATAAGAGGTACACGTTGTGCTCCAATTACAGTGATGAGCTCGGAGAGCTTATCTTTAATGGAAATTCTGACTAGCGGGTTACATACTGTAGTCTACGTGCGCAACGGAAAATAATGAATCAAAACGAAAATAAAAGTGTGAAAATGAAACAGAAACGAAACGTAAAAAGTACACACAGAAATCGCATGTAAAAGTTATAAAAACAAAACGTAAAATTAATGTAAGTTACTGTAAAAACAAAAGGTGGCAAAGAACATAACGGAAAAATATGATGTGAATCACGTGACGCTGGGCGAAATTCATCGGCACGTGACAATATCCTATACAATTCACTCCACAAGTTCTACTGATTACAAGCTATAAACAAATTTATTCTCTCCTATATAACTATCCAACAAATTAGTATCATTTTGGATTTAAAGTGTAATTGGCAGAAAGAGCTCTTTTTGGGGGCTTGTAGACGGGAAGCAATTTCACCCATCCCTGTTGCTCCCGTCCTACTTTCAAAAAAAGTCGTACTGTTGCAGTGGGAGTACGAGTAGGGTCGGGGAGAACTGGATATGGTATTTGGCGCACATACCCCTAATATATGCATGGCTGAATCATGAGCATTTTGGTATGGTTTACCCTGTTCTCCTATTTGCAGATTGGTGCCCAATGACTGTAACCAAGTCCCAGTTGCACTAGGCATCTAAGCTCAAGCTCAAGATGTTCTCAAACAAAAAGGCGACTCGGTTCGATCTCAAATTCTTTATAATTTGAATATCATCAAGACTATAACGAGCTCAATGTCGAAATTATCCCCAGCTCGAGCTGTCGGGATTCGCCAACATTTTCGCATATTTTTCTTATCTGTAAAGCAAATAAACTTAAAAATGTTAGCAATTCCTGTACTCGAACTCAAACGTCATTATTAGTTAATCCTGAAGTGGCTATTATTTGTGCACTGGAAGAAAATAATTTGGACATTGTGATTAGCTCACCTCAGGTTTATTCATAGTTCTGAAAATGACTATAATATGCCTCCCTCACTATTTTTCAGCTAGTATGGAAGGCAAGAGTTTGAATCGGTCGAGAGTCAGAATGCTATTGGTTTACCATTTCTATACGTTTGAGTGAACTCATCCACAGACATCATTGCATACAATCTTCGTATAGAAAAAATTTTACAGTGGTTGATGCCAGGGGAAGGACAAAATACACTCAGCTGCAGAATATACTTTTTCACAGACATGGAAAATTTTTTAATGGGAAAGAATGCAAATCCAATATTACAACAGTGAGTTTTTTCCAACTTCAACCCAAGTTCTCGAAAATCTAGTCCACTACTTTTTACAGCTTGGCAACTATCCGAGTAAGTAAATTCTTTTTTTAGCCCCACGGGGCAATTTTTAATAAATTAGTTTCTATACGATTTGGAAGTGTTACAGATAGAATCTTAGCATGAACAACGTGCAAAAAATTCAATGCAACCTCGTTGTTGCAAATCTAGAATTTTCGCACGGATAAAATTTGTAAAATAGTAATGCTTAACCCAGAATTTCACAAAATACTGCTTTATTATTCCTATAAAAATAGTACGTTTTGGCACATTTTTCAATTTAAAAATACATCCATCACGAGCTCATGGCATCCGAGTACGCCTTGCATGTTGTCGATTTTGCGTTGAAGATCAGATTCCGACATTCTATTGATCGGTTCATCTTCGAAAAGGTAGTAAGTCATGAAGGCGGTTTGCGATCCCTGCAACAGTGCAAGATCATTATGAGCATTTCGTATACAACAGAAACTGATATAGCTTCCAAATGACTCTGAAACAGTATTTCATTCGCACGACAGTGTCTAAGAAAATGATCCGGCGTTATGTCAATAGAGATGATATCTACTCTAAATATATAGTCTCCTTTTCTTAAAATACTTCGTATTTTTGTAATTTTTTAGTGAACTCCTCGTTATAAAGCTGCAACGTTGTGAACTAACTCAATCCAACAACTTTTGCAGAAAAACTTCTACAGTGGAAGTTCTGTGTACCGATTTTTAGCGTCAAAAGCCTTTTTTTTATGTAACCATTATATTAAAAACAGGTCATATAAACTCTCTGACTCAAATGCGGTCCAGAATCTTATAACAAATTGCCTCAGGCATGATCAAATCCGAATCCGGATATCGAGATAACAATAACTAAAATCTGAATCTAACATTCTAAAAATCATACGTATGCAAGTCGTATCCAGATTTTGAAGGCGGTAGAAAAATCTGGAATTTTTTACTCGCAGGCCATGATACATTTCCCAAAGATCAAAAATTCATGAACCGGAAATCAGAAACTCGGATTTGATTGAAATTTTGTGGAAAAATGTTTAGATCTCAGGCTTAGAGAAATTTGCTATCGTATCAAGCGTCCTAGTTTCGAATTTCAAATTTCGGATAAAAAATGAGATTTGCTTTTTAGATATCAAATTCCTTTACGTAAAGATTTGAAGTTTACTCATAGCAGCTGTCCAAATTGTAGTGATTTTTTCGATTTTAGAATACTAGGATTTTCTGCACGGGACACCATTGAAATCTATGACAGTATATTTTTTGGTTACGACCTGATCCTTATCAAACTCCGAACTCAAAGTGTTGCTAGATATACAAGTACTATTCATAAATTCCTGCAGTTTTTGTGTGAACAGTAAGTATGTACGGCCGGCAAGAAAATATAGGCAGGCTTTTTCAGGTCCTGCCTGAACATGCAAAAAATGACACTCTTTGCCGACTTGCTCCACAGTATGCATACTCACTTTGGCCTTGCTCATAAAATGATCCCACGTTTTTCGGTCTATATTCAACTTTTTGATGAATGCGTCAACTTTAGGCACACAAAATACGACTGACGTGTTTCTGAACAAGCCTAATTCCAAACCCCAGTCACAGTCGAATTTCGAACCGGAAATTTCGATCCGTAATAGTTCTTCGTCTTTTTTCTTCTTCTTCGTCCCTTTGACTTGCGAGCAAACGTCGCAAAAGATGCTGTTTGGATAGAAAAACACGTCATAAGACACGACTTCTGAGGGATTATACTTTCTGCTCCACTACCCTATGATAAGTTAAAAATAAATAATATCTGAAAAAGATATAGTTTGAGTAGTTTTACATGCTGAATATCGTGACAACATTCATTCCGCATAAAAATGAAAATTCCCATGGCTACAGTACTCCAGAGTTCGGAATTTTAACATTTTTTGGCATTTTTCTGTTTGAACATGTGTATCGGAATATCTTAGCTAAGAAAAGACGTAAGTGGAGCTAAATGTTCATAGCATGCAGAAGATTATGCTCAATATGCAGGTATGAAAACATTTTCTAATCCTTTAGTTTACACTTTCTTTCGTTTTTAAAATATCAATTCGGAAGTTTAAAAAAGCTGAAATTTCCATACCACAGAATTTTTTTCTTGATTTATGTAGCCACAATCAAATTAATGTGCCGTTTGGGGAGCTGAAGGTGTCTGCACATTCTGAAAGTTGATACAAAAATGTTTGTTGACTTCACTAAATATGCCATCAACAAGACGTAGGAAAAAACGAATAAAAAGAGAAAATGTGAGTCGAATCACTGGTAAAATTTCATCGACCAATTTACAATGGTTGCGCAACAGGATGCTGCAGCAGAGATGCAACGAAAATTTCTGTTATTGAAGCTGCGAGTATAATTTTACAAAATAAATGTCAGCTGTCTGAATCCGGCCCATGTTAAATGCTGTGCATAAGTGCTCTATAGTTCTACATTCACTCTGTTTCACACCAGTAATGTTGGCCAGACGAAAATAGAGCAAATCATCGTGGATTGCAGTGCCTTTCCAACAAAGCATAGAGTATCCATTTTTCTGTGAATGGATTTCAAACGATAACTCAATTTCTGAAATTTAATGAAAATTTTCGAGGTTTTCGATTTTTCATTTGAAGCACTCTGTTTAGAAATCATCAAATTTACCATGATTTCAAACCACATTTTTTATATTGCATTGGGTAAACATGCATCCTGTGTTCCCAGAACTTTATTGATTGGACATTTATCCAGATTCAAAAACGAATGACAGTGCAGTGTATGCAAATGTCTACAGCTGCCAAAACGGTGCACGATGATGAGATGTTACTGTATGAACTAAAGAATGAAAAGATAAAATTGCTCGGCACGGTTGAAGGTGCTTCCCATAAACAGGATTTTTGTTTATTTTGCTTCTCATTTTCGACAGTTTAAACTTTTTTGCAGAGTGTGAAATGTTCGTTTGCGAAAAAATTAGTACATCAAACTATTAGTTATTTGATAATTCTATAGTACAGATAATAAACGTATCATGTGCTAGACAACGGCCACCTGGAAAATGCAGTGACTTCTGAGTGATTCCCATGTGCCTTCTTCAGAATTGTGCAACTCCCAACACAGTACAGAAATTTCGATTAAAATTTTACCAATACAGTAAGAATGCATGAGCAATATAATAAGAAACTAAAATTCTGTAGCATCCGATAGCAAGGTGCTCAAGAGTGCCAATGAACAAAATTTTTCTAATTTTGACAGCTCATTTTTGACACTTTAATTTCTCTTGAAAGATGTACTGTGCAAAAATTTACAGTAAATTGTACATCAAAAGATAGCTTATTCTCTCTTGTGTAAAACGAATTTTCATCCATCGAATGAGATCAATCCGATCCTGAAATATCGCTCGTCTTGCAAAGTCACTGAAAAATGCCAAAAATACAACAGGTTTCGAACTTTGGCATACTTGTGGAATATGTGGCGCGTACACCCTGGCTACCCTCCATCAGTTCTTGGGAGAATCCTGACTTAGTCCTGCCCCTAACACTAACTGGGCGAGATACAATTGGAAAGAGCAGAGAATGTAACTAACCATGAATAGAAATAACGAGGTTATTATTGAAAATAAAACACAACACAAGGTAAGTGGCAAATGCAACCAAAATACCAAAAATGCTGGTAAACATGCACAAAATATCAAACACCTAGCAGGGTCCGCGTGACCTCTGGCACTCTACTCTACCGCTGCCCGGTAGCACAAATGACCTGAGAATGGGTGAGAAACTGATAGGCACCCAAGGTGCCCAAACGATAATCACAATCACTAAGAGAAAATATGGGAACGTTGAAGGAACAAGATGCCATAGGTGGAGTGCACCTCAAACCCAAAATCAATAGTAAAAATTCGTCACTGCAGATGACAAAAACGAAGCTGGCACCCACTAACAAAAATAATACATCAAATGAATAAAAAAGGCAAAATGATGCCAAACGATAACTACAAATGTAATGCAAAACTTCTTCATCCATTTGTTTTTGGGCCAAAAATAGTATAACACAAACCGTTTTGGCCTATTTGTTTACCAAATAAAAAGTTTGCTTGCTTTAACAACCTGGAAGTTTAGACATGAAAATAATGATGATCAAAGGTCAGAGGAATTGACCCTCTGACATACTGTAGCAGTGTGAAATTTTGCTTTCAAGCGAAACGAATTATACCATGAAAGACGAGATTATTCGAAATATCATATTTCGAGATATCTTTAATTTCCAACTTATAGGGAAGGTAGAACTTCTCAGAAATCGTGTCTTTAAAAAAGCGTCATTTTTTCATAGTTCATAGCAACAAGTGTGATGCACACACCGTCAGTTTTTTTAGTCATTTCCTCGTCAGTGGAACATGGAAAAGAAAATCGTCTGAATTGCAGTGCATGATTTATGGATCATTATTCAAACTTCCAAAAGTCAATTTTTGAAGAATGACTGAAAATGATACCACTCAAATTGTAACCAAGTTTGTATTTTTGATCTTTGTTAGATTTATTATGATTCTTAAAAGTTAGTGGAATAAGGGAAATATGGGAAGTTACAAGTCTATCACTATAAATTTCATCGTTTTCTGAAAATTTTTCAAATTCACGAAATATATGAAAAATATGCCGCTGCATAAATTGCTCTAGAGTAACTCAAGCATTATATTCTTTCTTTCAGTCTTAGTTTTATCAAGTGTAGATCCCATCGTAGATTTTTGGTTTTTTAGTCTTGATCCTCAAGTGAACAAGTCTTTAAAATTTACTGGAATCAAAAAAAGGGAAGATCATACGAACTGTAGTTAATAATAAAATATCCTATAGTCTGTCTTTTCTAAAATGCATATCCAATTCCGAAAAATCTCTCTTTAGTTTTTTCAACATTTGCTTCCAATCTACACGTCGTGTGAAACTGAAAACTAGTAACACTAACTTTTTCAGTAAAAAATTTTTGCAGTAAAAGCCTTGTGTGGACGATTTTCAGGTCAACGCATATTTATCATTTTAGAAGCATTTCACAAAACATTGTACATTTCGTACTTTCTCGGCATTGTTCAGGTTAATGAACTGTCAATGAATCAAAATCCTCTACACTAAACCAACTTGTACTGTATATCATATTTTTTCGCCTTATCGACTGCAGATCCGGCTCACAATTTTTTTAATTATTGACCCTTTGTAAGTTACTGCAACTCCTTGAAATGTGGATTTAAAAAAAGTAAGTCCTTATGAGACTACAGTACGCTACAAGATATTAAATTCTGTAATCGTTAGAGCGTTTTGAAAATCGCTCATTTTCGATGAAAGACCAAAAGGGCGCCACTACAAGAATTTCCTTATCTGCTGCGCCAAGTTTTGCAGTTTCAAAGCCTTACCAACTCCCGATTCCGCCGCAGCCGTCTGCCTTGGCATTATAACAAGGTATTGGTTCTCCGTTGACCTCATTTTTGAGCTCGACGTAGGCATACAACTTTCCCCTGGCCGGTCGATTGACTTTGACGTCGCCGGTTATACGGTAACAATCGGGATTATCGGCGTCCTGCAAGACCGGCGCCTCTTTTATAGACGGGAGTACCAAAGGCCAAGGGGTTTTTGTGCCTTCTGCGTAAGAAATGGCATTTAAACTTGACAAAATTTTTAGTTAAGTTGAATATGGTCAGAAAATTCCGGTACAAAGTGACGTGCATAACATGTTTTTTGCTGAAAATCGTAAACTTAGGGAATAAAAAATTTGCTTCCAAGTTTCATTATTCAGGAGCATTTCAAGAAAAACAGACCTCAAGTATAGGAAAGTTCAGTGAAAGATTCGAACAATAAGGTCAAAAAACAACAGAAGATGCACTTTTTCGAAGATTTTGGCGTTTTATAATTTTCTTTCTCAACTTTCGTCTGTTAAGGGCCATTTATACCCGCCTTTTGCGGCGGAACAGCAGGGAAACAGTTTTTCCGAGCGATGAAAACTGTTATACTTGGTCATCGGTCGGAAAAACTGTTTCCGTGCTGTTTCGCCGCAAAAGGCGGGCATAAATGGCCCTTGAGAGACGAACGGAATGTATAACTATAAACGAACAGAAATCGACTGAACCAGAAAATTTCAATTGTGTCGTTCAAAAAATGTCCGTTCGGAGACGTCCGTCTGTATGCGGATTCCGACGGAAAAATTGAATTTTTATTCTTAAGGTTTGAGCGAATTTTGCATATTTTTTGATGCTATAAGATTTTTTGAGCTATTTAACAAGCTGAAGCTATTTTTCTTGTCTCATACGCAATTTTCGGTCGGAATCACCGTTTTTTCCCGTGGCCTTTCCCCAGATATAGAAAGAGGTCAAAATTGTTTCCCCTATTTTCCCCAAGTGCAGTTTTTTTCGCTCAAAAATGCTCATATAAGCTTCATTTAAGTGTTTTTGAGCTTTTACAAACATTATGATATTTTTAGAACCGTTTATTCATTAAAATTGGAGGAAAAAATTGAGAGTTTAAAGCATAGTTTTTTCATCATTTTGGGGGAAAAAATTTGGGAATGAGGAAACAAATTTTGGGCATGGTTATCATTGTTAAAAAAAATTTGGGAGTTCAGAACTGAAAAGATCCACTTTGGTGAATAGGTCATGACTATGGTAGTCATTGTTTTCTATCAGGCGCGGCCGTTAGCATATCTACTTCCACTTACTAATTAACCCACAAAAGTTTGTGTCAATTGAATATAACCTATCTCATTTTTATTCGCCAAGAGTCAATATTTTGCCCAAAATTGAGATTTTCCACCAATCCTATGAAATTTTTCTCTCGCTGACTTGGAACTTTTCAAACGTTTTCAACGGGAACTTTGACGTCTATGAACGATGAAGATTGGCTACATCATTATAAACTGTAAATTTGAAGCTTCTATTCAGCAATGCCTGTTGCAAAGCTCCATTTTACAGCATTTTAGAATTGCCGAAATAAAAAGCAATTTACAATCCACTAGTCTGATTTCAATTTACATTCCAATGTTGCGAAGACTCATTTTCCGGTGATCTAAAAGTTTTTTGGGGCACTCCTTAACAAGAAATAAATGACTTTTGATATCTTTAATCAGAATCACAGAAAAAAGCACGATTTCTGAGAGATTCTACCCTCTGCTCCATTGACCTATGATGAGTTGAAAATTAATAATATCTGAAAAAGAGATATTTTGAGTAGTTTTACACGTTGAGTATCCTGACAGCATTCGTTCAGCATAAAAATGAAAATTTGCATAGCTACAGTACTCCAAAGTTTGGAATTTTTACATTTTTTGGCATTTTTCGGTCTGTACATAAGTATCGAAATATCGCAGCTCAGAAAAGACGTGACTCTGAGCCCGAATGTTCATTGCATGCAGAAGACCATGCTCTATATTCAGGCATGAAAAACATTTTCTAAAACATTACTTTTCACTTTTTATTCTATTTTAAAGTGTCAAAACGGAAGTCACCCATAGGATGCCGCAAAATTTTTTCACAATTTGTGTAGATACTAATGTTGAACATATTGTGTTAAGATTGTGTTTATTATGTACCGTTTTGGGAGCTTTATGTGTCTGCACATTCTGAAGGTGCTGATTGACTCTACTAAATATTATGATATTAACAGGATGCAGAAAAAATTCAAAACGTTCAGATTACACGATTAAAAAGAAAAGATGTGAGTCGAATCACTGGTGAAATTTCATCGATCAATTTACAATGGTTGCACAACAGGATGCTGCAGAAGAGATGCAACAAAAATTTCTCTTTTCGATAATTTGACCGGGAAAAAATCGAAGCTGCGAGTTTAATGTTACAAAATGAACGTGGGCCGTCTGACTCCGGCCTATGTTATAAGCTGTGCGAAAGTGCTCTACAGTTGAAGACACCCTGTTCGACACCACGTGATGTTAGTCTGACGAAAATAAAGCAAGTGATAGTAGATTGCAGTGCCTTTCCAACAAAGCAAAGAATATCCGAATAACTCTTGCCCTTTTTCTGTAAATAAATTTCAAACAATCATTCAATTTCTGAAATTTAGTGAAAATTTTCGAAGTTTTCGATTTTTCATTTGAAGCACTTTGTTTAGAAATCATCAAATTTGCCATGACTTCAAACCACATTTTTTTAATAATGCATTGGGTAAACATGCATCCTGTGTTCCCAGAACTTTATTGATTGGACATTTATCCAGATTCAAAAACGAATGACAGTGCAATGTATGCAAATGTCTGCAGCTGCCAAAACGGTGCACGATGATGAGATGTTACTTTTGCAGCTATTGTAGGAATGTAGGAACTAAAGAATGAAAAGAGAAAATTCACAGGATTTTTGTTTATTTTGCTTCTCATTTTCGACAGTTTAAATTTTTTTGCAGAGTGTAAAATCTTCGTTTGTGAAAAAATTAGTGCATCAAACTATTAGTTGTCTGATAATTCTATAGCACAGATAATAAATGTATCACATGTGCTAAGCGTAATTGAACAGCTCAAGTTGTTTTTTAGACTCTCAAAATGCTCTAAAATGAAACTATACTTTATTGAATGGCTACGGGTGCGCCAAAATTGTATTTTAGTTCATTAGTTTAGTGATCTTCCATTTTAAATTTTCTAGAAGTCGAAAAATATTTTCATGAACTCAATTGTAATGACGTGATCGGATTATTGTAGAAACTATCATAAATAATGTGACATTTGCTGATAAAATTGCA
Source organism: Romanomermis culicivorax (assembly GCA_963922205.1). Taxonomy (NCBI): domain Eukaryota; kingdom Metazoa; phylum Nematoda; class Enoplea; order Mermithida; family Mermithidae; genus Romanomermis; species Romanomermis culicivorax. Next base: position 231,639 of record CAWUHX010000237.1, on the reverse strand, counting down.
AATCTACACTCGACTAACTCAAATTCTTTGCATACAATACATACTTCTAATACAAGGAGAATGATGCAGGACTCGAACCGATAGTCTATCATTGGCTAGCAGCACTTTGATACAAATTAGAGACAGCAAAACGAATGAATTGATGAACATAACTTAAGAATGTCACCCGTCGCTTGAGAACTGAAGTTGTTCAGAAAATAATACAGGAATCAAAAATAAAAAGTTCTATGGTCCTTGAAAAAACTAGTTGAATCGTCCGACAGGTGTGAATAGTCCGAAAATAGTTCTAAAATAAGAAATGACGTCGCAAATGCGTGCATGCCCACGTGAAAACTGTTTTAATTTACAAGCATTTTGCAAAAAGTGAATCATAATACCTGTAAAGTGAAGATTGGAAAAATAAGCTCTGTCGTTGAAATCGTTTATACAAACTTTTGCGGATGAAATTTACTCAAAAATATTTACAAGTTGGTTGAGTAAGCTCACAGGGTTTCAAAACTTTAGTCCATTTTTCTTGAAATGCTTCCAAATAATGAAAGTGGAAAGCAATTAGTATGTCAGGTTTTCACGATTTGTTGATGAACAACATTTCATATAGGGCTGGAAACTTGTGAACATACTGACCTAACTTTAACAATTTTTCGAGTGAAAAATTTTACAATAAGACCTCTATGTAAACGATATTTTGGCGACGGTACTAATTTGTGTCGCTTTTCTATTTGCAAGCATTTTATTAAAAACAGACTATATATAATATATAGCTTGGATGAAAATTATAGAAATTCCTTGCTTCCCTCTCTTGTTATTTGAAAGAACTTCATGAAAAACAGACTATAGTTTATGTATTTATATATACAAATGTTTATTGTATGTTTATGTATATACATTATATGTATATATTCATAGATAAATAGATGATATATTAATAAAATCACATAAAATTTAGTGAATATGAGTTGTCATAGAATCAATCGTTAACTTGTTTATCCAACAACATCATCGATTTGGCGTTCTGGTTTCCAGGGTTACGACACAAATAAAAAAGGGCTGAAACGCGCGGATATCAAAATATATGTTGAACAAATATTTGAATTAGTTTTCATTCAGTTTCGAAATGTCGGCCGAAAATGATATGAAAACGGAGGCCAAACGTCAATTGAAAGATGCTCAGGATCCAATGGACAAGCTAAGACTTCAATGCTTAGCCCGGGGTTGTTGCGGCATAAAAGATTTCGCTAGGTAGTCTCTGAGGAATATGTGTTATTGTAGCAGACTCAATTAGCTACAGTAAACTAACTCTTTAGCTTCTCTCAGTCGTGGCTGCAACTATTGGAAAAATTTAATTCCGTATTCTGTCTTTCTTGAAAATGGAAAGTACTATTTCATATTCCTACGAATTTCTGATAAAGTCATACCGCGTAGAACTCAAAATTTGTGACCTTACTCATGCTTTAAAATTTGCGGTTAAAAATTCCAAAGCGGATGTTTACTGTAAAGAATTATCACATATTTTTGCAGACTTATGGTAACATTATTTTTGATTATTTCATTTTGAATATTCAGTATCAGAATACGTCAATTTTCGTTATTTGTGAAAGTCTTAAACTGCAGGTTTCCTTTCATAACTAACCTATTCCTACAACATTAATAGGGTATTCAGCATCATGGACGAAAACGGTATTCGAAAATTAGATTTCGACGAATTTTGTCGGGGAATGAAAGATTTTGGCGTCAAGTTGAACGACCATGAAGTTAAAACTTTATTCGATTCGATGGATAAAAACAATTCTGGTTTTATCGATTATGACGAGTTCCTAGTTGCTCTCAGGGTAAAAAATGTATTAGAATTATCATACTTTTAGATTTTGGGGTGAAAAACATTTGAAATTGGAGGTGTTTTGGAAACTTTATTGACCAACAGGAACTTTATTGTCCAAAAATGGTTAAACGTGCCTGATGCTGTTTTACTACAGTTACCAGGAAAGATCAGTGTTTGTCTTTGCATTCATATTTTTACTTCTGACGGAATGGGAACAGATGAAAAGAAGGGTGCAGGAAACCAGGCTGACTCTAGAAATCTTTACCCCCAGTTTTTCTCTCAAACTTTTCCTAAACTGCTGTTTTTAGCCGCCAATGTCGAAAAATCGCCAGAAAATCGTCGCCGAAGCTTTTCGAAAACTGGACAGATCCGGCGACGGAAAAGTAACTGTCGACGATCTACGCGGCGTCTACAATGCCGGTGGTCACCCAAAGTTCAAAAGCGGCCAAATGACCGAAGATCAAGTATTCGCGGAATTTTTGCGAAATTTCCAAATAATGGGCGAAAAAATGGACGACGTGGTAGCTTATTAGCGAAAATTTTTTCTATGTTTTGATTTGCGAATTTGGTTAATCCATTGTGCCCTTCTTCCTAGTAGCCAAATTTCAGCTTGAGCCACAGATTTTTGATCGTGAACTATTGCTTTACTCATGATCAACGTGGATAGATAGCACAAAATTATGATCCCAGGGGTTATGTTGCATGAGAGTGGACATACAAAAATTGTATCTTCATTTATGCTAGAATTAGTGATGATCAAAATCTTGGTTCATCCAGTCAGATTTTTTTCTGACTTTCAAGTATGCGGATATTTCTAGTCAGCGAAGTGGTCGTCTGAGCTTCTCCATTACAATGCACAACATGACGAATATTTGCCGCAATACTTCAAAAGTTCATGTTCACCAAGAACCTAAACATATGATCCCGAAGCAAGCCAATCATGTCAGTATTCTCATATGGCATGCAGCAAAAAAAATTGCATGTGAAGTGTTTATTGATTTGCATTTTATCTGAAAAACTGTGGGCTCATTTTGCAGGTATGGAAACATCCACATTGCTCTACCAAACATATCATTGATCTTTGAGAAAATACAAATTTATCTGAACCATTCATATTTCACAACTCTATGTTCTACAGTGGCCACTTGGTTGTGGAGCAAAACGTGTTTATCGTATCACAGACATTAACAGCACCATTTCAAATATTTACTGGATGTCATGTGATCTTGTCACTTCCACTTGATCTTTTAGGTGACGAAAGACGAATTTTTTAACTATTACAGTGGATTGAGCGCCAGTATCGACAACGATGCGTATTTTGATTTGATGATGAGGAATGCATGGAAACTGTGACTTTTGTTGAATGAGAAACATGAAATCATTGTATGCAGAATTTATTCTAGGCCATCATTTTTCAATTGATCCATTTTCTGATTTTGTTCTATGGATAAAATGCTCGTGAAATATTTTGCATGTGTTGTTATTATACTCTATTCATTTCTGAATGATCGATGCAGCAGTCGAACTTTCGGCAATCGTAGGTAGCCTTACTATAATTTCTTGTTTATAAAATGGTTACAATTTAAAAAATAACCGAAATCATTGTTTTTGTCAAACAGAAAGCTTTTACTGCAAGACCTGGGAATAAAAAAAAGAAGTCCGGTAAGTCCCAGAATTTCAAGTCCTGTTTGACTTGTCACGGTCTTTCTTGAGTTTTCGGGAATTACTGTAGATTTAGGTAGCAACAAACTAAAACGAGGGTTTTTGTTATTTATTTGATAACTTACAGTAAATAAGGTGGATAAGGCGGTATGTACAAAGGCGTGACAAAGATGTGTGAGGGTGGCGCGTAGCAATTGGACTTAAAAGGTTGACACGAATTGATCAAAAATAACGGTCGTTTTCGGGTAATGGATGACAATTTGATGAGCAGGGATATGGCTGGTTTCAAAGCCTGAATCCCGTAAAGTATATGGGCAACACAATTGCCCCAAACCAAAATGTGAATTGTTTCAAAGTCCTTACTGACTGTAAGGTGCGAGCTAGCGAAGTTGCGTAAAGAAAGAACCACCGAAGCAGCGAGTGTAATCGCGTAAAAAAAACCAAAGACTCCATCTTCTCCATTTTCCGAGTCGACATCCATGTTCTTGGGGCGTGGTTCCGGAAGCCTCGCTGTGCGTTAGAGTACAGTAGCACCTGCTACGTGAACTATTTCCCAAATTGTCGGAGGGTTCAAAACATATGAACCCATTTTTGTATTTTGAGGAAAAGTGTTTTTGTTTTAGAATGTGTCAACCTTTCTGTTTCCTGCTGAGTAAATTACGAGTGCAAAAATGTGTGACAAAAACAAAGTACTTGAAAAATAGTCTGGTTTCCAACTAGGAACCCAGACTCTCGAAAACAATAGACAATACTAATGGATTTCTAATATGGTACATGTGACGAGAAAATGAGGAATAAATAGAATATATATTTTCGCGAGAATTTACACAAAAATTATACAAATTTTTACACACCTTGACAGATTCGTGGTTTAGCCAAAAATTACAGAAATGTCACGTGTCGCACGGCCGTACATCACCCCTTCGTAACTATCCTAACACTGGCTCGGTAGTTCAATCGGAAGAACGCTGCACTATAGTCACAGAGACCCGGGTTCGAATCCCGGTCGAGCATTATTATTCGAATAGTGTTTGGTGATGGTTACGATGGCAACGCGTTTACCCATTACGTGACAGAAATATAGAACAGTGTTTGCACTCTAACTTTATAATTTAGAAGCTAGAAGCATTTCAAGAAAAAGACTATAAAGATCAGGTGATCAATAATAATCATGAAATGATTGATTAGAGTGATCATCAAAGAGTATGCATCATGAACAAAAAATTTATTGAATAATCAAAGAACCTTCCACAATATCAAATGAAAGTTTGGCTGCAATACTGTTCCATCGATCATTCCGAAATGAATAGGGTATGGTCAATTTGTTTTCTCGATAGCTGCAGTGACAATTGAAAACAGGTTTGAATCGATAAATTGTTTTTCAACTAAGAAATTTCTATACTGTAGAAATGAGCGTTCCTGATGTTGCCCAGAGCATTATTTTCAATGCCAGATCTAGCACTATTTGCAATGAGCATTGTTTGAATCTGGCAAGAAATCTCGCATAATGTCCTGATTTTTGGCAGAATACCTGCCTTTTCTTGAAAATAAAGTTTTTACGGGCGTTGCATTCATACCCTTATCAAGGATTTTTAAAAAGGGGGGAATTTGCCAAAATTTTTTTAGAAATTTAGAAATTTTTAGAAATTTTAGAAAATTTTTTTATTTGTGCTGAAACATAGCTTTTAACACGAAAAAATTTGGAATGGCACGAAAAATTTCGAGCCTTTGCACAAGTTTTTTGACTGGTCTACGGCTAAATTTCCACGATTTTTAGTCATTTTAGGGACTGAAAATGCAAAATTTTCCCGGCGCTTCGCCACTGTTTTTTTTCCTCGAACGTTTTTCCATAAATGTGGAAAGAGGCCAAATTTTTTTCCTCGGGTGGAAAATTTTTTGACTCAAGTTTTCGTCTTAAAATTCTCGTTTTTTAATTATGTCTCTATCAAACTTTTGGCATTAAACTTTTTGAAAGTTTTCGATATGTTTTAGGATGGAAATTTTTGTGTGCCATTGGCACAAATTTTTTTGGCCCTATGTGCCAATTGGCACAAATGTCCGTGCACAAAAACACTTTTTTAGAATTTACTGAATAAAAAGAAAATGTTTTTACAGTAAAGACGACTTATTTTCAGTTAGTTTGAGTATGCTTGGATTTGGATTAGTACCTAAATTCTATGTTTGACGAAAAGTATGTAGATATAATTTAATTTGGGAATTGTGGTGATGTATAAGCAGTATAGTTTTTTTGTACTTTACAGACTTTTTTGCTTGAGTACAAACAAAGATTTGGGCCTTGTTTGTACCAGTACAAACAATTTTGTGGTATGAAAATTCAATTTGATATAATCAATTACACTGTAACCAATGAAGTACAAACAAATTTTAGACCGTCGTTGGTACCAGTACAAACGGGTCGAGTACAAAAAACAGTGATAAGCATATATGCACGTGGGGGGGGGGGGGGTTTGACCCCCAGCAGATTTGAATTTTCCAGCAATTATTGAGAAGATGACGAAGGAAAATGAGCAAGAGAGAAGAGAAAGTCGAGGTAAAAATGGAAATGATACTGTAGTTTAACAATTTTTCTAAACAAATCATACCTGATTAAAAAAAGTAACATGAAAACTTGAAATAGTGCTGTCTAAGCAAGTAATTCAACATATGTAACTAATATACGTTGAAACATATGCTGCTTGGATGTTAGAAGACTTTCGTAGACCTTTCTTTTCGCTATCAAGATCGAAAAAAAATTTTGTATACCACCCCCTGTCCTGGCTGACTCCCAGCAGAATTTCTGTGCTGTGCATGTATGGTGGTACAATGATATTGCTGAAAATGTTATTCTAAAATTTATGATTTGAGTGTAATCTAACATTTATGATATCAGTTTAGTCGTATACGGCGTGGATTTTGGAAAAAAACAGAAAAAATGTAAAAAAATTTAGGGGGGAATTCCCCCCTTTCCCTCCCTAAATACGGGCCTAGTTGCGTTTTAGTATTTAGTACAAATTCACTGTAGAATAAACACAAAAATATTTATTTTTCGAAATTTATTCGATTCATTTCGTTGTCCATCTTGTTCTTGTACGTTCTCGACTGTTATTTTTGTGCGTTCTGTCCATAACACCGAGCTTCCTCACGAACAGGCTTCTTTGCGCACATCAACCTAATTTTGGGCTGTGCTACCGAATTTTTTCGCTCGAGCTCCACAGTGCAACTTGAAGCCTGACTGCCCACAGCCCTTTTGATTAGGTTATAGGGTTTCCTGTCCAGAGATGCATGATGCATTATAAAATGGAAAATAGTGAAAATTTTTCGGTGCTTCGCGCCTGATTTTGATTTATTTATAATTTGTCTATATTCCCATACCTGTAACCAGGGTAGACAGCAACAAAATTTCGAGCTGTGCAGCCAATTTTTTTATGTCAAGTGGCACAGTGCAACTTGAAGCCTGACTGCCCTTTTGATTAGGTTATAGGGTTTCCTGTCCGGTGATGCTTTTTATGCGTTATAAAATGGAAAATAGTGACAATTTTCCTTCACTTGGCGCCGGATTTTAATCATTTAAAAATTTTTCTATATTATTCCAGTCCGGGGTTAGGAAATGTTATTCTAGCTAATGCTTATAGCTTTCAATTATCAACATAATGGATAAATGTTTGATCCTGTGTTTAATTTAACGAAAAGCAAGATTTTTCCAGGTCAAAATTTTTTTGCGATTTTGGAAAACATTTTGACATTTGTGTGATTAGAACATTTTGAGTCCAAGTATAAATTCTTGCTGGTTGAAGAATCGCAATTCTTGGTTGTTTTCCTCTATTTTTTGAATTGTAGTCTGCCTGACTGAAAATTCATTGAACTCGCAAATGAATTAATTCACTGGAAAATTAAACCTTCTGTCTTGGAAATTAAAGTCGAAAATATTCATTTTCCAGCAATCTAGAACACCAAATTCCCAGGAAAATTACTCATACCAACCTTTTCATTTTCTCTTCAAAACTCGAAAATGTGGTTTCAAAAGCCTAAAACCGACGCGATTTGAATAAAATACAGGAAAATTAGCTTGTCGTGATTTTTCTGATTAAATTAAGCTAATTTATTGATTTTAGAATGAGCAACCAAAAGTCTATCTGTGCAACCAAAATTTTTCCTCAAGCTTGCTTGTGCAAAAAAATCCTGCCTGTAAGTGGTCCGACCAGTTGAGGGGGGATAAACCCGAAATTTTTTTTTGGGGGGGGGGGGGGGGTCGAAAAAAAGTCGAAAATTTTTCCAAAAAAGGCACTTTTTCTCCAATTTTTATGAGTTTGGGGAGTATGGGTTGACCAAGTTGGGTGGTGGTCCACCCACACCTCCATCAATTACAGGTATGATCATACATGTAACGGAGCTCCGAGGTCTGGGGGGCGGGGGGTTGGGCGACTTTTTTGGGGCCGGGGGTCAGGAATTCCCAAAATTTTTGGGGGCAGGGGTCTCTCAAGGAAAAAAAATTCGATTTTTTCGCGCAAAAAGTCCGAAAAACAGTATTTTTTCCCTAAAAAAATCGAAAAAAAACGTATTCATGGCGCGAAGCGCCAAGAAAATTCACATTTTTCACTATTTTCCGTTCAAAAATTGACATTTTTCAGCATTTTTCCGACCAAATGTATGGGGATTCCTAGGGCTACCATATGGCTAGCCATAAGATTGAAAAATCCTGGGGGGGGGGGGCGGTCGCCCAATGGCTAGCCATATGGTCGACGATTTCTGGTGGGGGGAGGGTTCCCACAGCACTTCCCCCCCCCAATTACATGTATGATGATTATTCCAGTGCGCGATGTTAAGTAAGAAGTGTAGAAGTTTAAAAAAAATGTAAGTAAGAACTATTAAACATTAAGTGCTATTAATATTAATTAAACTATTAAACATTAAGTGGTAAGTGAAGGTAGACATGCTAAAAGCCGCGTCTGAGCTTGGTAATAAATAATAATGATTATATAATAAATAATAATGACGCGAAGCTCCGGGAAATTTTGAGATTTAGACCTTCTAAAATGCACCAAACTGTATCTTTTCTATATCCAACCCTCAAAATGTTTTTCTCCAGATGGGGAAAGAGCCCAAAATTTTTTCCCTCCTCCGAATTTTTCTTCCCCTAAAAGCACGATTTGGGGAAAAACAGTGCGTAGAAGTTTATACCATCGTGGCTTAATGAAAAATCGTGTAAATATTAACAATTAGGAAAACCTTTGAACCTGAATCAGCGCTTCTTCACCGAATGCTCATCAGTTCAATATGTCACAAATTTTTAAACGTTGAAATTGGTCGTGAAATCCTCTATAGAATATTATTTTTTGTCACAAAAACTGGAATTGTTTGAAGATCCTGTTAGTTTTTGGTTTAGCGTGTTCGATCAAAAAGGTTCTTAAGCATACCTGTAAATGGAGGGGGACCCCCAGTCCCACCTCCAACTTGTTCGAATCCTGTACTCAGACTTTGGGACCCCTATCCCCAACTCGAAAAAATTTGCTCTGCCCGACAAAATTTTCGGTTTTTTAGACTTTTTTTAAATTTTTGGGGACCCCCAAAATTGGGAAACTTGGTACCCTCACTACACAAATTATAGGTTTACCCCCCATCCAACTGATCGGACCTCTAACATACCTGTAATTGGGTGGACCCCCCAACTTGGTGGAACCCTATACCCAGATATGGGGATATTCCAACTCGAAAAAAATCTTAAAAAATTGGAAAAGGTGGCTTTTTTGGCGTTTTTTGGGAAAACTTTTGAAATTTCCGGCTTTTTTGGAGATTTTGGGACCCCCAAAATTTCATGAATTTCGGGATCCTACCCCACAATCTTCTGTTTACCCCCCTCCAACTGGTCGGACTTCTTACAAGTATGTCCTGCTACAGGAATGTTCTCAAGAAATTAGCCATTTTGAAAACATTTTTTCTCTAACACATCAGTTGTACGATTTTTTTCAACGGTAGAAGTTACGTAACCAATTACAAATCAGAATGTTACATTCTAGTCATTGTCTTGTCGAGCGAAAAGAATCGTGTAAAAGCTTTACTGTTACAGAAAATATGTTAAAATTGTTTAATGCTAATTGCTAAGCTACACAACGTAAGGTTGTAACTTTTGATGCTTGCTCAAAAATTGATTACATTTATCTTATTGACATTTTGGCGCTTAAATAAACTCTGTCGTAGTATCCGTTTTGTGATTTTTATGTTTAAAAAGATTTTTTGTCTCTTTATCTTAGGATTGACAATCTGGCATTGTTCTGGCATTATTTGAAATCAATCTGGCATTTTTCTGGCACTATTTTCTAAAAAATATGGCATTTTTTCTAAATTTGATCTAGCAACAATGAACAAAAAAGCGCCAGGCAAAACAAAACAGTGATATCGTATTTTTTGACATATTTGACGAAAATCAGGATTTTTCTCGATGTGGTCGTTTAGAATTTTTGGCTTCCCGGTCTTGGGCGTGGGCCAAAAAAGCGAATGCAACGGAGCCCCAGACCCCTAAGGTGCTCCTGGGGTCTAGGCCAGATGATGTTTTTTACCAAGCGTTGTTTTTGTTCTGTCCAAGCCTTGTTATTCTAGGTTATATCAAATGCCATCATGGACACATTGAGACCGTACATTACGAGGCATCGTGATTTGAGTGATTTCATGAATTATTCGAAGTTGATCGATGAATTAATTTTCTTATATTTTTAATGTCTGTATTAAAATGACTATCTGTAATTGTACGGTTCTCAAGGTGTACAAATACTTTACTGTACTCAAGGTGTACAAATACAAAACTTCACAGTACAAAATAAAATAGATGCTTATCTGATACTCAATCAAGGGTTCTCAAGAAATCACATGTACCGGAGACGTCATGAGCCTAAGACCGGGCCTGCATAAACTTGTATTTGGAAAATAATTAAAACATACATCATCAGCGTGGGACAATGGCAGAAGTTCTTGCTGGCGAAAGAATCTAAATTCTTCTTTGCTTGCCCTAAATTTTGAATTTTAGTTTGCCCGACTGAAAACTTATTGGATCATACCTATAGATGAGGGGGGATGGGGGTGGGTTCACCCAAAATTTTCAATCTTGTAGGCAGCTGTCGGCGACTCTCCCGCAATTTTTACTTGTCGACAGCTGCCCCCCTCCAGCCGGCCGGAAATCGAGAAAAATGTCAATTTTTTTTGTCGAAAATAATTTTCTCCGAGTAAAAATCTGTTGAAAGGCGAAATTTCTTTTTCGGTTCACGCCGAGATAATCTCAGTGTCACTCTTAAAGCGAAAATTCATAAATCACAGGCGTATTTTGTCTATTTTTAAAAAACGCATTTTTAAAGCACTTGCTCCTCCACCAAAACATTGGAAGCTTGGCTACTCCTCCATTCCATCCCCTTAAAAGTGGCTTTTATCGTGTACCCAACTGGTCGAACCGCTCACATGTATACATTGGATTGACTGAAAAAAATACCTTCCATCCAGGAAATAGATATTGAAAAAATCCATTTTCCAGCGTTGTAGTTTATCAAAATCCAAAATTTCTTTCCCAAGCCGATATTCAAGCTCGAAATATAATTCCTATCGCGCTTTTTCATGTTTTAAACACTCCAAAACTATCTCTTTTTACTGAATATTATTGGTAAATTACTGGCTCTAGGTATATTGGATCGAAAATGGAGAAAAAGTTTTCGAAATCTTTTGCGAACCAAATCGCAAAAAATCACGGTCGATCATGGATACTTGTAGATGAATGTGTTGAAAAAATGAATTTTCCGACGTTTTAGAAGTCTCGAAATCAAAATTTTTCGACGCTGGACGCCGAACAAGTTACTTCTGCCAGCCTTTTCATTTTTCCTTTAAAACTCAGGAAATTCCGTTTTAAAAGTCTAAAACTGGCGCGAACTGAAAGAAATACAGGAACGAGTATCTGTTAGCTGAAAACTCGAATTTTTCCTAATTGAGCTTTTTCAAATGCTGTGACGCTTAGCCCACTAGCTTCTTTTCATAGAGCCAAAAAAGTTTGAGTAATTTTTTGTTGCATATTTAGACAGTCAAAAGTGACACAGATTTGCATCCCGCCCGGTGAGTATTTTTTATCCAAAAATGGCATAAATTAGGGCTCGTTCGACTCACTATGATGTACAGGCATGAGCAATGCACCAATGAAGATGTGGAAGCCAATTTGCATAATTATGATGCAAATTTTTGTATGGTCAGGACACCATCCCAAACTCCAAAATAGACATTCCCACTTTCCACTACTTTCTTGCAGTCAACATCATGGCGAGTCGGATGGGCCCAACGTGATAGTCAATCGACGGAGGAGCACTACTTTGAACGTTGGTGTGAAACTATAAAATTCGGGGGACTCTTCCCAAATTTTAAACTACAAGTATGCCATGCCACCTTGGCGTGAATTTATTCTTTTGAAGTTTTTGCTACTTACTTGTGTTTGATAATTCGAGACTTTGTTTATTTTTAGATAAGAGTTGTAAAATATGACTCGTAGTAGGCATTTTTCGGCCAGCGTTTTTTGTACGAGACAAACATTTTTGGCTTGTTTTGAGACTTTTTCGTACAATGTGCTTTGGTAGGCCGAGGGTAATTGGAGGACAATTGTTCGAGGATTTTACCTCAAAAGTCTGAAAAATTGTTCAAAAAGTAATTACTTTGGTCTCAAAATGCATAATAATTAGTTGACCATTTTTTGTTCGACAATAAATATTAGGTACATCGTGTGTATAGTTGTTTGGATTGGAAAACATGTGCCTTCTTTTTATCTTTTCTCTAAATTATCTTTCGTCGAAATTAATTGTGCATAACTTTGTTGTCTAACAATTACTGTTTTTTTACTCTGTTTTTTCATGCGTATAATGCATACTCACCGTTTTTAGATTTTTCGCATCATTTATTATGCTACAGAAAAGTCATCCAGGCATCTTAACGGCTTCAAAAAACATAATGGCCGAGGGAAAAAAGCGCAAAGGTGAGTATTGAACGGATTTTTCTAATCGTCATGATTCTGATTTTTAAGAGGTCATTAGTTGGGCATATATGTGGTGAGGCTCCGAGGTTTTGAGGAAAAGAGATAAGGCGACTTTTCATAAACGGGTCTTCAACTGGCTAAAACTTTACGTGCTTCATTGAAGGAAAAAAATTCCGATTTTTTCGCCTAAAATTTTTGAATAATGGTCCCTAAATAGTAATTGTGATATAAAAAGCCATAAAACATGTATTTATGTATTTTTGACTATTTTTCATCGAGAATGATTATTTTTTTATCAAAAAATGGGGATTTGTCAAGTTCTTTTCGTCCAAAAGAATAGGGTTCACATGGCTATCCCATTTCAGCTATTGGCAAATCCGGAGGCCACAATATTGCTAGCCATACTCCCGAATAAAATGTATGGGTGGTTAGTCATTTGATTCATTTTTCCGTTTTGACTCCTAATTAATTGAGTGGTTGTTCCCAGCTTGACACCATACATGTAATTGGGGGGAAGTGCTATAGGACACCCCCCCCAGAAATCGTCGGCCATATGGCTAGCCATTGGGCGACCCGCCAAGATTTTACAGTCCTATGGTAGTCATAGAGATCCATATACTTTTGCTCGAAAAAATACTGAAAAATGTCGATTTTTGAACCAAAAAAAATTGTCAAAAATGTTAATTTTCTCGACGCTCCGCGCCTAAATACATTTTTTACAGTTTTTTAGACAGAAATTACCATTTTTTGAACCGTTTTTCGGACATTTTTGCTGAAAAAATCAAATTTTTTTTCTTCAGAGACCTCTCCCCCTAAAATTTCGGGAATCAGTGACTCCTGGCCCCAAAAAGGTCGCCCAATGCCCCATCTCCAAACCTCAGGGCCCCGTTACAGGTATGCCTGAACTGTTGGTCAGTTTTTTGGTTGACCTTTTAATTAGTTCACAGATTATTTGGTAATTGTATGCTGTTAATAGTTCATTTTTCTCGAAGTTCTTGTAAAACGAAGTTGGAAAAAAGTAAACCTTTTCACGGATAAAATCATATGTCACACACGCCAGTCTACCCCATGGCGAGGGGTATGAGGAAGGTATTACCACCACCTAAAGATCTAAAAATTGATCACTGATTGCATGATTTTGGGAAAAATGACGTGTTTAGTGAACATTTGTCACACTATCCCCGCAATTTTTTAAATTTACACCTACCTGAAAATTTTAGCGTGTGGGCGTCTGACACACGCACGCGGGACTGAAAATTTGCTGACAAGATCTCTTATTAAACGTTTGTTGAACTGATAATCCATCAGATAAATTAATATGAAGACAAGGTACATCAAGATTCCTGATAAACTTGGCGTAATCGATTATTCTCTGTTGAACTCATTTAACAAAGCATCAAAATGTGCTTTAGTATGCTTTAACAGTCCTGAAAATTAGGAACCTACTTTGCAAAGCAAACCTGGATTTCAAAGATGTTAGAGATTTCTGACGCTTTCCTGGATTAAAAATTTATTTTTGCAGTGATAACGATCCGAATGAGAAGACAATATCCACAATTTTATTCCCAACTGACGTCATTCAATTCACATTCAATTTCCAATCTTTTCCCAAAAATATTGTGGAGGGGGGTCTCCAAAAAAGTCGAAAAAATTTAAAAAATCAAAAAAATAACAAAAGAAATTTAAAAAATTTTTCGAAAAAGGCAAGAAAATTCTATTTTCTACCCAATTTTTTCGAATTGGTTCCGATCTAGTTGGGGAGTAGGGTCCTTCCCCTAACCTCCCCCAATTGCAGGTACGGTTCTGATTGTGTAAACTTCAAATGATCGCAAAGCGGGAATGTTACTATCCTTAGAAAATTACTTCTACACAAGTATGTTTTTTATTTTTTCAGCACGATGTATGGCCAAACCGTTTCAGCGGAAGAAAGGAGAAGGCATCGAATTCGAAAAACGTTTTTTAAAAGAATTGGTCGAAACGATGCGCCTCTTAAAAGAAGAATGCGGCGTCCTTTTATTGGACGAATATTCGCGCAGTAAAGCGGCGTACGACGATGGCTGCGACACCGGCGGTGCGTCGCCGACGGATAAAATTCAAGTCAGCGAAGCGACCATACAAAACGCTTGCGGCGTTTTAGCCAAACGTTGGAAAATCAGGGACGAAATGTCAGAGATGACGTTCAAGGGGCTTTTGATTATTTTAGAACACTGCCTGAGCTTCGAATTAACGAATAATGACAACGCTTTTGTTCATTTCATTGACGCGTTGGGCTATCATACGGCTCAATTTTGTAAAAAGGCGGTTCCTTTGCTGTACGAGAGCGATATGCAGTACGGCACCGCGTATCGCGACGCTTTGCTTTTTAGGTAAGATTGAAATCTTGCCCGTCTGTTCCAAAATTTTCTTGGATCATGCCCCGAGATGCACGGAAAAAATTTTCCATGTGGAAGAGGGAAAATGAAAGTTTTGTAGAGAGTTATGCGAGGGGTAAAAGTTATCGCGGAATATGAATTTTTGCACGAAAACGTTTCGGCCCTCTTTTGTCAATTTTTTAAAGTTGACCAAGGGACGAATGACCATACCTATATTTGGGGGGGGGGGGGGTTGGGGGGACCCCCCCAACTTGGCCAACCATATACCCAACCCCCACCCCAGTTTGGAAAAAATTAAAAAAATTAGCAAAAAAGTGTATGTTTTTGGCCTTTTTTGGGAAAAATTTCGACTTTTTTCGACCCCCTCCCCGCAAATTTCGGATTTACCCACCCCCCACTGGTCGGAGGTCTTACAGGTATGCGAATGACCGTTTCCAGATGTCCATTTTGGAGTATTTGGAGTTTGAGATAGGCGAGTTTAACCCCTAATGTTTATCCATGGTCGTGCCTGATTAGAAAGCCAATGTTTCATGTAAATTTTTCGTCGTTTTCCACGCATTCATTGATTTTTTCGGTCTTCGTCATGATGTCAGTTTTGCCAGTCCAACATTTCGAAAACCCAAAGTTTGAGTCATACATGTAATTGGGGGGGGGGGGATTCCAATCCTATGGATGGTCATATGGTAGTCATAGGGACCCCTCATACTTTTGATCGAAAAAATACTGGAAAACGTCAATTTTTTGAAGAAAAATGCCATTTTTTGAGCAAAAAATGGTCAAAAACGTCAATTTGCGCGGCGCTTCGCGCCACGCAGGCCTGTAGGCAGTTGGGTTGGAGCTATGCCCCCCTGCCCCGAAATGGTTGAAGTGTTAAAAAAAGGCAAAGGTAGACCTTTGGTTTTTTTTCAAGTCAGGTCACAAAAAAGAAAGTCAAGTCAGAAATGCCAATTTTACGGTAAATTGTGTGAAAAAAATGTGTGCCTCCCCCCGAAAATTTCTGGCTACAGGCTTGGCGCCATGAATACATTTTTCACGGTTTTTTAAACAAAAACTACTGTTTTTTCAACTGTTTTTCGGACTTTCCCGGTGAAAAAATCGATTTTTCCCCTTCAGAGACCCCCTCATGCCATACCCGTATCCAGGATTTTCAAAAAAGGGGGAATTTTCCAAATTTTTTTAGAATTTACTGAATAAAAAGAAAATCAAAGTCATTTAAAGCAACTTATTTTCAGTTGGTTTATGTGTGCCTGGATTAGTGGCTAAATTCTATGTTTGACGAAAAGTATGTTAACATAATAATTTAATTTGGGAATTGTGATGAATAAGTACAATGATATACATAGCTGAAAATTTTCTTCTAAAAAAATTTACGGGGGGGAGGGGGGAATTCCCCCCTTCCCCCTCTAAATACGGGCCTGCCTCCCGCTAAAATTTTGGCAATCGCTGACCCCGGGTCCCGAAAAAGTCGTCCGATTCGCCCAGGTCTCGGGTCCCCGTTACATGTATGAGTGTCATATGCCAGTATTTTATGGATGCTCGACAATAGCTTAAAGCAAAACGACTCATTTTTGCCGTTTTTTGTGGAATGTTTTTTGACAGATACCAGAAAAATCAACGATTAAGTTAAAAGACTGCTCAAAAGTTCAATTATGAATAAAAAAACACTCGTTGAGATTCTTAAAATTTGATTTCAATTTGCTTCAGAACCAAGTTTGTATCATTCGGCAGCTCTCCATCAAGAAAATATTGGAAATTGTAGATTTCCCTCGAAAAGCACTTAATTATCAAAATCAGCTGCTGTAGCTAAGAAATCTGACTTTCACTGTTTATTTCGTTCAGTTTTCTTAGGTGTTGGAACGTTCTACCAATAAGCTCACTGTGTATAAGCCGAACATTGTTGATTACTCAATTTTTTGACGTGTAAAAATTGACGTCAAAAAGCGTGGGTTTACCATACATACATGCACATAAGTACATGCACATAGGGGGGTAGAGGGGTAAACCCCTGCCAAAAAATATTGGCAAACGCCCGGCTGAAATTTTTCCAAGGCAGCTTTTTTGATGATTTTTGTGCATATTTTGTATGAAAAACAAGCTTTCTGAACTTTTTTTTTGTTTTTCTGTTCGCCCACCCTCCTTCTCCCCTGGACAAAAAGTCCAAGGATCCCCCTGGAAAATTCTTGCCGTGCATGTCTGGGGTTTACTATGAATGAGAACATAATTATCTTTTTTAGCACGAGTCCTATTAGGACGGCTGTTAACTTTCCTTAATTTGTATTACTTTTTCTTAGCCCAACTAAAATTTTCATTAGCACAGGCCCAACTTCATTAGCACTGTGCTAAAAAAATCATGAATGAGAACATCTCATGATACGCCGTAGCTTTAGATATGAAATGTTAGAGTGAAAAACTGCAATAGATAGGCTATCTGATGAACAAAACCTGGACACTGGAATGACAGGCTGAGGTAGAGCTGAATCTTTCTTTAGGCGGGCCGCTTTTCTGGACCATCCTGAATATGCGTTCGCTTTTTTCTCTTCGTTTCTGTTTTTTCTTGTCTTTTTTATATTTTAATCTCATCAGCTTATTTCTTTACGATGTTAACATGGGTCGAAATCGGTTGCGCGAATTATTTGCTGCCGTGCCCGGACTACGTAGTTCCTTATTGGCCAAAAGCGCCAAACGTTTCGAAGAATCTTACCGGACTATGATACAACGGCGCGCCGGTTCGTCTAGCCCGTCGTTGAATGGCGGCGCAGTCGAAGATTCGCCTAACCCGCAGGATAATTTGGAGATTATGGTGATCGATTCGTTATCCAACGCCAATTTAGAAGATAACGTGTAAGCGAAAAAAATGGAATTGAACTAATATTTCCAAATCTGAATTTTCTACATTATTCAGATGGAATATTCGAATACCAGGGTGTCCAGCAAGCCTGAAAAATTGAAAAAGAATATGTAGGCTTGTCACGAGTATCTGTCACCGGATCCGAAAGTAACGGATTCATTTTTCAGGCACTGTATTCAGAACCGCATCTCCAACTGTCCCATAAATCGGAACCGATTTATTTTTGGTTCGGTTCTAACAATTTTATATGAACATATAACCGATGATATGTGAATAATTTTGCAGAATATGTTTTGCTGACACGACAAATTCGTATCAATTTTTCTTGTCAAAAAATTATTGGTGAATTCAATTGAGTCAAATTTAACTTTAAGAATAACGATTTTCCAGTGGCTTCACCTTTACTGAAGGGCAAATTATCATTTCTATAATTTTTTGATTATGATCATTCATGCCGCTGGTACTGCCGTTTTTTCTTTTCAATTCTATATCCCGATGTTGCATTTGGTTTTGAATAATCCCAACGGAAATTAAATTTAGTCGAAATTTATTTTCTGAAAATTTTTCAAAATTAGTCGAGTGAATGAGTGAGAGTGACTGAAACGTCGCCCGTTTCACAACAATAGAACCAAAAAGATCATAAGTATATTTTTGTGATTAAGAAAATTTTCTTTTCCCGAAAACTGATAAACTGATTTTTCTTTTTATTACCAAAGTTACGTCGACGGTGATATAGAATCACGCGACGCAGACGACGACGAAGTCGAACGTACGTTGCACGCCGCTGACGGCAGCCTATTGGCCGCTACCGCCGCTTCGGATGATAGTCCGCCGACGGACGAGCATCGTAGCCCGGACGGTGCGCCTATGAGACCGGCGTTGAGAATTTTGTTGAATCGTCGTCCCACGAGCAGTTTGCTGCCGCGAAGTCCCGGTACGTCGTCATACGGTGAAGAAAGGCAGAATAACGATAGCGGCACGGCATCGTCGAGCGGGGGTGGCGGCGGTCCGGTGGAACAGCCGGAAACCGTTATGACGGGTGGATTGTGCAGTGGCCATTTCCAAGTATGTTTTCCGGAAAGCAGTTTTTTCAAAAACTGCTTCGAATAGTTTAATTTTTTTGATGAATTTCGTAAAAAATGGCTGATTCGCATGTATTTCTATCGAAAATTACAATTGACTAAAATGAGATAGTTTCGGAACTTTTCACAAAATACACTGTCTTTTTGCAAGCTCCTTTTCGCCAATTGGTGGAGGAAGTCAAATATTTTGCCGCCAAGTCTTCGAAGTCTTTTTTTGCTCAGTGTTGGGGATGTGCTTACGGCAGTAGCAATCCCACATCTATGCAAAATTGGTGAATCGACAAAGTTACGATTCCACCAAAAAGGAAGAAAAACATTCATTTATTCGTGTTTACCTTGGCAATTTTTGGTGTGTTTCGGGCGAGTCGCGTCCGTTATAAATTGTATTGTACTGTTTCGCCTAGTAAAGGCAGACGCTGACAGCCCCACACCATATTTGCATAATATTATTATAATAGTTATTTATTATTTATACTATTATTATTACTCGCGCATTGAGCGGTTGGAGGGAGTCGTCTTACACGGGAGCCAAGCCAAGGTGAAGCCCCAGTCCTTTTGGATATTATTGAAGTGAGTTCTGTGTGTTTGTGTGAACCTTTAGGAGGCATCTGGGGAGACCCTGAGTGCCCTTCGATTGCAAGAGTTAGAGTTTCCAGTTACTTATTAGTGACTGAAGGTTGTGTTTATTTCTGCTTAAGGACTGTTGCACTGTGTTCAGTTGATTGCTAATAGGAAGCTCCTTTGAGTGACCTACAGTAGTCGATTGAGTACAAGCCGATAGGACTTGAGTCATATTGCTGACATCTTCGGATCTAAGCAGAGAAGTAAACATAACAAGTGGTGGCTTCTGACACTTGCAATACGGAAGAGCGCAGAGTCACTCGAGGTGTCACAAAACCTAAAGGTTTTTACAAAGACTTAGGACTCAAAATGTCCAAAAATACTGAGGATCTAGCCTCTGGTACGACTTTGCCGAGGACTCCGCCTGGTGTAAGGCATGATGAGTTGGATAAATCTTTCCCACTGCCCCTGGTATCTAATACTACGAGCAAGCGGAAAGGCTCCGACTCAAGTGCCATAAGCCAGCGGGCTGAGGTAAAATTGGACCCAGTAAGCGCTCCTAACTCCGTAGCGCCTATAATGGCCACTAATAATATCAATAATATGGCCACGGCAAAGGAACTATTGACTGCCGAAGATAGAGACGCTCAATTATTGGCGCCTATCGATAGAAGGCCGAAATTGGCCGAAGATCATATTGATCCATTTGATCAATTTAGAGAGGAACGTTTTCGAGGACCTCGACAACGATTTGATACGTATCATCGCGAATACGTCAGCGAAAATATGGATAATATTATTCGGGACGATTACCGTCATGATCCACTGGACGACTTACGATTCGAAATGAGTCAAAAGGACGACGAAATTCGACGACTAAACGTCAAAATTGATAAAATGGCCGATTCGATGGTCGGAGTCCAAGGATTATTGGAAAGATTCGTCCTGGATCAAAAGGAAAGGGATATCCGAGTGAGTATGACTACAGACAGACCATTGCAAACTCAGGATATGTGTAGAACTTTGCCAACGACGTCTGCAACCTGTATTGCCAATGACCAAAGGTTACGGCAGATGGAAGCAGATGAGTCAGAGCAAAAGTTAACAGTCAAACCTGCTGTGAAATCAAAGGTTTCTACGGAAAAACGGGTAACTGAACCGCTTGCTGTTCGAGAACAAGCAAGTGATATAGTTGCTCAATTTTTCCAAGAGGCTGATGAGGAAGCAGCAGGTAGTCATAAGGAAAGCAAACATACTATGTCCAAGGACAAACGATCCAAGAAGTCCACACGAGGAAATTCATCAGATTCTGATGACTCCTTAGTGGATGGATTGGAGCCTACTGTGTCAGATATAGTGAAGGCTGTAAAGCCAAAGCTACTCCTCGATGACATGACTGAGACACAAGTTCTCAGCTTCCTAAATGATTTAGAGGCAGAATTTACATCAGAAACTACTGATAAAATGAAGCTGGCTGCCTTACGAGCGCTTTCTAAGGGTGTACCGAAAGCTACTGCCAAAAGGTTCAAAAGTTACGAAAAAGCCCGAAGAAAGTTGCTCAAAGTGCAAGCTCCAGATTCAAATGTTGGTATGCAAACAAGGGAGCTGATGAACATAAAGCAGGAATTTGATAAAGCTCCAGTGAAATTCCTCAAGAGAATTAGTGTGCTAGTAGATAGATTGTATCCTAATAAGACCGAAGAGTTCAGAGATCGTTTCATAATTGATACCTTTTTGTATAAAGCATCTGAAGAGTATCAGATGGAGTTGCTAGATCAAAGAGAAAAGTATGAAACATGGCACGATCTAGCAGAGGATGTGCACAAGATTGATAAGCGGAACACAGCTGCTTATAAAAAGAGAGGAACTCCGGAGTCTCCAATTGTGATAAATGAGGTGACGATGGGTGAAGGGCAAGCTGAAGTGGCTTATGTCGGTAGAAATAAATTTGGCAATGCCCCACAAAGGCAGTTTCAAAATAAAGCTATGCGACAGCAAGCAAGGAGAGAGAAGCAAGCCCCGATCCTAGTGTCAGAAAAAAAGGATTCCGATACTTCTATAGAAGAGAATAACTCACAGGGGACTCAAATGGCTACTACTCCCCAAGAGGGAAAAGAGCCTGAGGAACCTAGCAGTGATTCTGTTCTAGCAAAGTTATCACAGGAGATTGTGAAGTTGGCTCAGTGTTATCAGGAAATAAGCCAAAAAACTGATGCTAAATTGAATGAAATTTCTGCCAAAGTTAATAAGGGCAAACCCCAAAAACCTGGTGGAAACGAGTTCAGGAAACCATATTGTCGATACCATAGAAATAATTCTCATGACACGTCCGAATGTAAAACCCTTCAATGGAAAAATGCACTAGGACGTAATTGGGATAATCGATATGGTGGAAACAGAGGTTTCAGGCAGCAGTTTGGAGGCTTTAGAGGAGGATATGTTGGCGGGAGCAGTAGAGGTGCTCATGCCGTAGGTTATTATGGTGATACCATGGATTATGATACTTATCAACGATTCATGGATTACCAGAATAGATTGCGGAATGAGCAGCTCTATATGGCACCACAACTGCCAGCCCCTAGCCAACAGCTGATGATCACAGCTCCCCCTCAAGGTCAGGTTCAAATCAGTAACCCTACCCCAAGTGTCCAAGCCATTTCCAGTAGTCAACCATCCACGTCCAGTCAGACAGAGTTGGGATCTGCTGGAAGTGTTAATAGCATTGCCACTACGGGTCAAGGTGTTAGTGAGATGAAATGGCCTGGAGTATTGAAGTGTGCCATGATGAAAGAAGATTATTCAAAGGTTACGAAAGCGTTCAAGCATGGGATAATTCCTAATCAGGAGGAACGATTAAGGTTTTCTAAATTCCCTCGAACTCTCCCATTTCACATTAATGTGACCGTATGTAATACTAACACCAAGGCTCTAGTGGATACTGGTGCTCAGTGTTCGGTGATGTCTTCATGGTTTCTTAAGGAAGCTTTTGATGAAGAATATACCGGATATCCTGAGATACTAAAAGTCACTGTTGCTGATGGTGCAGTAGTACATGCACATGGTTACATACAGTTCAAAATGCATTGTGAATTCGGAGTTTTCTTGGTGAAAGCCATAATCATTCCTAATGCGGAGGAAAATCTCATAATTGGAACGGATTTCTTAGCACATCCGGATGTTGGAGCAATGATAGATTTTGGTAAAGGTATCATGAAACTTAATGGAGTTGAGAAAGCTATAAGTGTTGTACCTAAAGATCACGCGAGTCATATACAAGCTATTGATTGTATAGGGGAAGCACCTATAGTACATTCAAGTCCTGAAGAGGATCAATACCCCAGGATTTACCAATTAGGTATAGTGGTTCCAGTCGTATCATGTACGAAAGTATACGTACCACACGGAACTGATGTGCTTATTAAGGCAAGATTATGGGAACGATCGTCTAAAACAGATCTCGATTGTTTGGTCATAGATGGAAATAAAGAAGAAAAGAAATTCAGAGTTGATAGCACACTGGTTGATGGTAAACGGGAAGACTTTGTTCTGATGATTTCGAATAATACGGGTTCCGTATGCCAATTGCAACCTAATCAGGTTGTAGGCTACTGTGACTCAATATTACAAGAAAATTCAGGAGTATCAGATGTACAAAGTACGAGTTGTGGGATATTTAGTGTTGAAGATAATTTTAATGCCACTCCCAGAATGTCCGTGCATGATGCATTGGCATTTAGGGAAGCGCTATATAAAATGATCTCCAAGGCTGATATCAATGAGGAATTAAAGGAAACAGCTGTAGCAAAACTGTCTAAATACAGGGATGTTTTCAGCTTACCCAATGATCCCTTAACTACAACACCGTATCTTACGTGCAAAATTGATACTGGTAATGCAATGCCAGTGGCAAAACATTATTACAGAGCTCCCATTAACCAAAGATAAAAGTAGAGCCAGAGGTCCAATTTCTTTTGCTACACCGGAATTGGCTAATTATTTCTGCGACGAGCAGTTTGAAGATCCAGAGATTTGGCTGATGGTCAATAAAGCGGTCAGGACTATATACAAACTGTATCAGCCACAGTTTGATGTCCAAGGTGGATTTTTATACGACTCGCGAAATATTCCAGAGCCACTATGGGATAGGATCATTCGTAAAATTGTCCTTGAATGGCTCACGGAATATCGAGCGAGTGTCGTATTTGCAGCTGTCAGATATTTGTGTATGATGATATTCCTTATGCTTGACTATGCACCACTTACGGCTGAGCAGATCGGTAAACGATCGGTCTCAGCCAAAGTGTTTGCAAACATCATGCTGTTACAGGAATATCGGAGTGCCACTGCTTCGGATGTTTTCAAGACTGCCTATCGCTTGGTGATGTATAATTACAGTCAACAAGCGGCGGAGATGGATGTCAAAAGGTCAGGTAGCCCAAGTCCTCCAACTACTGTTAAATTTAGCAAAGTTCAGAACGATGCGGGACAGACCTTTCGGGCACCCGGACCCGCAAGCAGTCAAACTGGTGGTCAAGGAGCCACGGTTGGTATAGCCAACCAGGTCTTCGCTGGCCCCAGTTCTGGCACTGGGCAAGCCTCCAGAACCGTTCCGAAACAACAGCAACCTATACAGCATCTACAGGGTGCTAGGGGAGCTCGTGGAGGACGGGGAAGGGGTGCCCAACCAGGCCAGTTTCATTTTAACAATCCGAACAGGGGCAGAGCTGGTTACGTTGGTGGCCGAGGTATATACCGAGGACAACACCCTCGTGGTGCATTCCGAGGTCGCCGAGGTCATCAACAAGGCCAGCAGCAAGGCGGCGGGCAGCAACAATAATTTTTTAGCCGCCAAAATTTTGGTCAAAAATCTTCCATTCTTGACTTCATTTCATTTATTCAAAAAACACAAAAAACACAAAAACATAAAAAATTACAAAAATCCAAAAACATTATAAAACATAAAATACAAAAATATTATTTAAACTTTTGGTTGTGTTGTTGCCTTTCAAAAAATCTCATTTTTGGCCAAGCTCATCGCTTGAGTCCACATTTTTGGTTTAATTTTCTTTCACTTATTTTGCATTTGTTATTTTTTCTCGTATTTTAATCTCGTCATTTTGCCTCGTATTTCTCTTGTCGTTCTTTCAGTGCCTTGTAAATATTTTGCCATTTGTGCCTCGTATTTTAAAATTTTTGCTCAATTTTTTCGCCCTACTAGTTTTGTAAATATTTGTTCACCATATCGTATTTTAAAATTTTTTCGTACAAAAATTGGCGACGAACCGAAAGGGGCGATGGAACGGACGAAAGTAGCCGATTACTGCAAGGATTGGGACGCTGCTGCCAAAGACACTCCACATCACTCAATGGGATGAAGCGATCGACTGTGGAGGAAGGTACCTAGGAGCCTCAAGGCACGCTGGCGAAGCCAGGGAAAAGTCAAGCCGATGCAGAGTCGTCGATCCGTCAGATGCTGGATCAGTGATCGATCATGCCGCGGCATCTCAGTGGACAGACCTAGGTAACCTTGTAAAAAGACTTGACGTTGGGGGTGGTCTTGACCCGTACACCCTTCGGGGTCAGGTCAGGACGATTATGACCCGTACACCCTTCGGGGTCGGATCATAATCCTTTTAAGTTGGAATCCAGTAGCAGGTCTACCGTAAAAGGTAAAAGTCCTGCTCACGGTTTCCTTCTTCACCTCCCGTTGGTCAGTTTCAAGGCCCGAGGGATGTTGGGGATGTGCTTACGGCAGTAGCAATCCCACATCTATGCAAAATTGGTGAATCGACAAAGTTACGATTCCACCAAAAAGGAAGAAAAACATTCATTTATTCGTGTTTACCTTGGCAATTTTTGGTGTGTTTCGGGCGAGTCGCGTCCGTTATAAATTGTATTGTACTGTTTCGCCTAGTAAAGGCAGACGCTGACAGCCCCACACCATATTTGCATAATATTATTATAATAGTTATTTATTATTTATACTATTATTATTACTCGCGCATTGAGCGGTTGGAGGGAGTCGTCTTACACGGGAGCCAAGCCAAGGTGAAGCCCCAGTCCTTTTGGATATTATTGAAGTGAGTTCTGTGTGTTTGTGTGAACCTTTAGGAGGCATCTGGGGAGACCCTGAGTGCCCTTCGATTGCAAGAGTTAGAGTTTCCAGTTACTTATTAGTGACTGAAGGTTGTGTTTATTTCTGCTTAAGGACTGTTGCACTGTGTTCAGTTGATTGCTAATAGGAAGCTCCTTTGAGTGACCTACAGTAGTCGATTGAGTACAAGCCGATAGGACTTGAGTCATATTGCTGACATCTTCGGATCTAAGCAGAGAAGTAAACATAACATCAGAAATGTCAACAGCTACTCTATGCCTTTTTGGGCTTGCTTCAACATTCGAAGTTTCAGGTGCGTGTAATTTACCAAAAATGAAAAGAAAAAGATTTTTCAATGTTCTAGCTCATATAATAATAATGATTTCCAAATGATCAAAAAAATTGGATTCTTCACCCCTCAAGAAATTCTGTCATTGCCCACTGATGATGTTTCATTTATTTTCCGAATGCAAAAAAAATATGTTATCTAAATTTTTCAAAGTCCGCAAAAGGTTTCGTGAAAATAACCAAAAAAATTAAATTCTCGTCGAATATCCGAACAGAATATATAGAAGATTACGGATTAAAAACAATGAGATTAGACATTTTAAATGACAATAACAACCAGGCCTGTAGGCAGGGGGGTTGGGGGGCCATGTTCCTCCGAAATGTTGAAGTGTTGAAAAAAGGCAAAGGTTTTGGTTTTTGATTTTTATGCTTTTTTAGTTTTTGTTCAAGTCAAGTTAGAAATGCCAATTTTACGGTAAATTGGGTAAAAAAATGTGCGGCCTCCCGAAAAAAATTCCTGGCTACGGGGTTGATAACAACTAGTAAAAGTTAACTAACTAGTAAGTGAAGTAGTCACGCCAACGGTGGCGCCTGAGCTGGAATAGCGAATTATGATTCTGATGTTTTGATTTTCTAAAATACACCAAAATAAACTTTTTTGATTGCGAACCCCCAAAAGTTTTCGTTCTTTGTCGGAAGAACTCAAATTTTTTTCCGTCCAAAGCACTGATCTGACGAAGAAACAGTACTCTCGAAGAGGATATTGCTTCGCTGGCCTGTTTCAAGTTTTCAAATGCTCTCAGGAGGACCATTTTTCGAATTACGACGTAATTTCTAAATTCAAAAAAGTAGACATTTTGCTTGTAGCTTTCAATTTTTTGTTTTTGTTTTTTAACATTCATTCTCATTCAAGCTTTCTACATAGGAACGGGTGATAAACGTCTCTAACGCTCCGCCCGTGCAATTAAAACGTCGACGTGGTAGTGATGATCAATGGGAGATCGGCCAAGGTAGCGGCGGTTTGGTCAGTTGTTGCGACCCCTTTATGGGTAAAGATACGGAAAACGTATGGTTGGCCTGCTTCGGCCCGGACGTGCCGTTTCCCGGATCGGGATCGGAGGTTAATTCCTCGACGCCGAAGTTGACCAATTCGTTGGGTGAGATGAATTTCTAATTTTCGATTCTGTAATTTGATTTTGATCAATTTGAAAAGTATAAAAGACGGTGAAAAACTCTTTAGGCCATCTGGAATCCAAATAGAAAATTTTCAGAGTGTACAAAGTACAAACTGACATTTTCCAAAATGGACTTTTGCTGGATGAAGTTACTTGGATTTTTTTAGTCTTCTAACTTGGAAAAAGTCTGAGCACATGAACTTTAACTTGAAAAACCGAAGGTAAGACCCAGACATGGAACCTGAACTTTGGAGATTTGTGAAAATGAACGGTGTTTTTGACGACTCGAAACTTGAAACCTAGAACTCCCAAGTACATACGAATCGATCCCTGGCCAAAGTACAGAATCAAACAAAACCTCATTTCAAAAAGTGATAAAATTTCAAGTGAGGAGCACTCAGTTTTTGACGCAGGTCCAAATTAGTCATAGGCTGTCCAGAATTTAGGGACTGAGTCATTGAATGAAAAAAATCTCGGAAGTTTCCTGTGTGTGGTCTAAAAATCCATAAATATTGCTTATTATGGCACAATCTGATAAAATCTACATTTTCTCCAGTTTTTTGTTCGAAAAGGATCAGCATTCATAAAGGGTATAAAATCGCTACCGAATCACGAAATTTGTCAGAAATCTATAAAGCACAATATTCCTGACGGTGGGTTTCTTATGGTGTTGATTTCTCCGACGTCCAAAAAATTCTAATGTTTGATTTATATTGATAACTAACTCATTCACCTACTGGTTCAATAAAATTTCAAGGTATACCGATTATTCACCCGGCTATAACCGAAGTCAAAATGAGCATGTTATTGGAGCAAGAAGAGGGCGACGAAGTCATCGAAGAAGTTCGCGAAGAAATGTCTTTGTTGGGCGTTTTGCGCAATTATAACAAAGATAATTACAAGTTAAATCCAGTCATCGTGAACGAAAGTGATTATAACACCTATTACGGTGGTATTTCCAACGGATTATTGTGGCCGGCGCTCCACACTCTAACGGAATATATTGTAAAAGGTAGAGTCTGTATTGGCTTTTGCATGTCAAAAAATTGTATTCTAGAGTGAAATTTTCTCAAAATTTTACTCTAACATTCACTTTATTAAGTCAAAATCTTAAAATTTTCCGGTGTTTTGTGCCAGCGATAGTAGTTACAGCCTCCAGTATTCACAACAATTAAGCTGAAAGGCGGCTATTGAGAAGGCTATTCTCATTTCTCAGTTATTCGTATTTGGTTTCAAACGTCTGTTTTATGTGAAAATTGGAATAGTTAAATTATGATGAATATGAAATCGATCATTCACTTATTCAGTACTAGAGGTCCCCAAGGTCAAATTTCCAGGCAGGGGAAAATTTAAAAATTTGCGGTGGTAGTATTGCTAAATGTCCACTAAACACACCATTTTTCTCAGGCACCCAATGTCCAGTTATCAATTTTTAGAACATCGGGTAGGGGTAGTACCCTCCTCATACCCCTCCCTATGATATATATAAATCTATTTAATGCCATTATTTTTCATATTGAAATCCGAAGCAGCAGTATTAAGATTTATCGTAGAATCAATGCTGGACAATAGCGGAAGTTCTTGCTGGTTCGGAAATGCATATTTTTTGTTGTTTGCCCGATGTTCGGATTTAGCCTGTCTGTTTTCTGCTCGAAATTGATATGATTTTTTCTGTTTTGCTCGAATTTATAAAAAATAGTCGATTTCCAAATAGTTTTTTCTTGTTGAGAACATCACTACAATGCCCAGGTCTGGCTAAAATAGAATGCATTTTCCAATATTTCTGATAGAAAATTTACATATAAGCACTGGCAGAAGTTCTCGATAGTTGAAAAATCAAATTTTTTTTTTACTGTCTGTTTTTCGAAATTCATCTGTTTTTAATTCGTAATTGATATAATTTTCGCTACTATTCAGCTTGAAAATTTTCTTTGTGTTCTAGCTGGTTGACGAATTCTGCAATTAATTTAATTGAAAAAATGATCGAATTTTCCAGGTCCGACTCTTTAGAGCCTTAATAAAGCGCGCGGCAACGATATTTCTCGATTGTTTTATAAATCTGATGTTGGGTTTGGATGCAGTTGGAAATCTCAAGCGTGTTTGATGACCAGGAATTGTAGAGCCTTAAAACGTTTCAATATGCACCAAAATGCATAAGCGTCTGTTGGCATTTTCGGGCGAAAAAATCAATTTGTGGTAAATGGGGGAAAATTTTTTAACCCCTGTTCTCATTTATGGAAAAGTGTATTGAAAAAATCAGTCGTGCAAGCAGATGGGATTTCAATTTGAGTAATATCAATAAAACTTGAAGAAAATCGAAAATTCTCTCCACTCAAGATTTATCTCCTATAATTTTCAAACTATGTTCTATTTTACTTTTTAGACTATGACGACTCCAACGTTCTTCGCGACCATTGGAACGCCTACGTACGCGTCAATTATCAATTCGCCTTGAACGCTGTACGTAAAAGTAGACCGCAAGATTTCTTATGGATCCATGATTACCACCTGATCTTGACCGGCATGGTCGTCCATTCGTTGGACGCCGATATAGAAGTCGGATTCTTTTTACACATACCTTTCCAACCGCCGCCCGAATTTTTCACCAAATATCTAGTCGTAGCCGAAGCTGTTGTTCGCGGTATCATGCGTTTTACAAAGGTCAGCTAACTTCCAATTCCTAGGCGACTTCTTAAACTTCGTTTCTTCAATCTGAGGACGTAATAATAGGCGTACATGTAGTTGGGGGAATTGTGGAGAACCTTCACTCCTGAAAACGTCAGTCGTATAGGCAGTTGTCTATGACCCTCTCTCCTCAACTTCAGTT
Organism: Romanomermis culicivorax; assembly: GCA_963922205.1. Lineage (NCBI taxonomy): Eukaryota > Metazoa > Nematoda > Enoplea > Mermithida > Mermithidae > Romanomermis > Romanomermis culicivorax. The sequence continues at coordinate 201,922 of CAWUHX010000237.1, read as the reverse complement.
GTCGACAGCAATCCCACTCCAGCCGGTCGGAAATCGACGAACAAAATATCAATTTCCTGGTTCAAAATATATTTTTTGAAACAAGGATCTGTCAAAAATTGAAATTTTTTGCGCCCTCTTGCTGAAATAGTGCCCGGTATCACCTCTAGAACAAAACTTCATTGATCACGAACCTGTTTTTTCATTTTTTGGTCGAAAGAATGCATTTTTAAGCGCTTGCTGACTCCCCTCCCCCAGACCTTTGAAAATTGGCCATTCCCTTCCTTGAAAATGATTTTTATCGTGTGCGCAACTGGTCAGAGCTTTCACAGGTGCGATAACGGGATAAATTAATAGATAAAAAATTCAACTTTCTGCTCCTCTTACACATAATAAACATCGTGAACGTTGAAAAGCTTCATTTGGATATTGCGCATTCATAGTTTTTCAGCTTTTCGATACTGCTGTGAATACTGAAAAAATGATTTTTTTCACGAAATTAGTTTCTATGAAGATTCAACTTAACAGTCTCGATCCTACTGTATGAAAGTATATCAGGTCGAAATTATACTCTGATTCCAACAAATTTCTTGACAGAGTAAAATTCAAACAAGCAAGTCTGCAACTGAACAATATGAAAAGAATTGGTTTCAGAGAGCAAGTCTGGTGATTCTAAATTTTCTTAATTGAAGTTCTATAGCTAGTTTCATCACCTTCTTTCCAAATCAACGTCAACTTTCAAATTTTAATTGAACAGGAATTACAAGTCAAGATAGAATAGGTTTGTAATCAATTGAAACATGAATCGATAGTATGTCTTTGTAGGAACCCTTGTTAATATCAAGAATGGAAACAAGTGCCTCCTACTGTTCAATATTTCTACAGTTTTCTGCTTAACCATATGTGGCATAAGATAGGGCTTGAAATTTTTCAGCCTACTCAACACACCGTTACCATGTTTTGAGTAGAAAACCCTACAGTAAAAGCTTTGTGTGAACGAGTTTGAAGGCGCTGCTTATTTTTTGTCATTTTTCAATTTAGAGACATTTGATAAAACGCAGACTAAATTGTACTTTTTGTGAGATAATCTTTGTGCGATTAATTTTTTTTGCACAAAACGTCTTCTAGAAGAAATTCTCGTGCGCTTTCCTTCAAAATGCAATCACTTTTTCTATTCCCACAGCTTCCGGTGCAGAATGCTAGAAGGGTGCTGTACATATTTCTTTTCGAAATCAAGATCAGATTTGATTATAAACAATAGTATAACAGAAGGAGTAAACAATAATAATACTATTGCAATACATGTAACAAAAAGTCTTCTCTGGAGACGTATTTTTATAAGCTTGCTTGAATAAATCAATCAGAATAAGTATAAAATGTAATTTGGTGCGAAGCGTCGAACTTTTTTGATGTTTTCCGGTTTTGGAGCCTGAAAAAGTATTTTTTGATCTAAAAAAATCTTTTTGTACTTTGTACAAAAATCTCCGAAATATCTTTGTATGGAGCCAAAGATATTCGTCTCGTGCAAAAACATTGGATTATACTCGTCTCTTATATAATCATCGTATTCATAAATCGATGAAACTTTATAAATGAATTTGTAAACAAATTTCGGCAATTGCTATAAATTGCTGCTGTTTATGTTATAAATTAAACTATTTCATTCAGAGAAAATTAGTTTCTGCGAACGTCAGAGTGGTCTGCTTATTATTTGTTGATCACTTATTTTATCAGGAAATAAACTCGACTTCGTCTTATTCCCTTTTCAGGTTGGTTTCCAAACTCATTTGGATCGGCAAACCTTCGTCGACATCGTCCGCGAACGTTTCCCCGTCGCCCGCATCCAATATAACGAAAAAACCGACAAACACGTCGTCTCGTACGACGGTTTCACCTCGACGTTGGGCGTTTTTCCCGTCAGTATCAAAAACGAAGATTTTTTGGCCATCGCGGAAACGCCCAGCATACAAAATAACGCCAAGTCGATACGTCAGCGCGTTATGAAGCACAGTAAACCGGACGGACGTTTTTTCTTTTCAGTTGAACGGTTACAAAAGGCATAAAGGCGAGTAGTTATTCGGACAATGTATACTCTTTTATCGCATTAACAAATGAAAGGCGATTTTTTGGTTCTATTTCTTCTAAACGAGACAGGGTCTCGGAGTATACATTTTGAAACCTTTCGTGTTATAATGCATTTGACAGACCACGCAGTAACCTGAGAAATGTTACACTGATCATTTGTGGCCATATAGGCCATATTTATACTGAAATTTGCATAGGTGTGCTTAACAATCCAAGATGTACCTATAACCTCATCGCAGGTTCCATGTATGACAAATATGTACAGGCGGGAAATCACGTTCGGTTAGCTGGCTGAAGAAAACTTTGTCACCGGAAGACAATCTGCAGCCGGTTCCAAGAAAGTGTCTCTCGCGCGAAAATTTGTTCTGTCTCTCGATTTTTGCTCTGTTTTGGCTCTCCGAGAGACAAAAGAGAGAAAATGGATTCCACGAAATTGACTCTGACGGAGAGATGCTCTGAGAGCTGGCTCTCTTGGAGAGCGGCTCTGTGAAATGGCTCTGCAAGAGACAGTTAAGAGCCAAATAGGTTCCACGAACCAAAAAAGTGCTCACGCGAGCAAGAGCAGAGCCAAAAGTTGTAAGCCTGCTAGGAGCTGGCTTACGACTGTCTCTGTTTTATATCTCTTACATTTTTACTATGTATGGGGTGCAAATTAAGACTGCGTTATGCTGTAGAGTAATTATTCGTGTTGTAAGTCATTCATAGCTCCTCTCTTTCGCGATTTTTTCCCCGTACGGCAGAAATAAATTGTTTTTTTTATTTAGCATTGAAGATTCAAAAATTTACATTTTCGTTAAAAATGGAGCGCCGAATACACAGTAAAACGATATTTTCTACGGAAGGGGTCATCGATTGCCAGAAATTACCTCAGGAACGGAGACAATAAAGAAAATAAATCGATTTTTTTAGACTAAAAAGATCACAAATCACTTCAAAAAGTAGTTTTCATCTACAAAAATCATGAAAAAACGACGACCCAAAAAATTGACGTTTTGACCGTTTTTTGCTTGAGAAAACACGATTTTTCAACACACAACTTTACCATTTTCGACAGTTTTTTCCCGAATTACCTGCCAAAGAATTGCCATTTTAGTTGATTTTTTCTTCAATAGTGAACATTTTTACCAGGAAATTGATCTTTTTAATCGCATACTTGTAAGAGCTCCGGACCGTTGAGTACACGATCAAAGCTATTTTTAGATGGATGGAGTTGACAACTTTCTGAAGTCAAGAGGAGGGGGTCATGCAGTGCTCAAAAATGCGTTTTTTGACCAAAAACGGACAAATCATGCCCTTGATCAATTAATTTTTACTTTAAAAATGATACTGAGCATCATTTCGGCGCTAAACGCCGAAAAAAATTTCTCCCAAAATGATTTTTTCAAAAAAGTGATTTTTGATCAAAAAATATGTATTTTTGGTCGATTTCCGGCCTGTCAACAACTCGAAGTTGGGGGTGAGAGTCGTCGACAACTTCACATACGATTTTAAATTTTGGGGGACATTTTTGACCATTTTTGTAGCGAAATAACTATTAAGTGCCAGAATAATAACTTTTCTGACCTTCTCGTTCAAAAACCATCATTCTCGACCGGAAATCTGACATTTTTGAAAGTTATATGTTCGAGAAAGGACCACATTCTACTAAAACGCTGACATTATCGATTGTTATTTATACGAAAATTTATATTTTGCATAGAAACATTGATGTTTTCTGGGGTTTTTTGTTCAAAAACATACCGGTAATTGGGGGGAGTTAGTCACCCCCAACTTGGTCAAACTTATACCCAACACCCCCCAAACTCGGAAAAATTGAGAAAAAAATGACTTTTTTGGTATTTTTGGGAAATTTTTTGACTTTTTTCGACCCCCCTTCAATTTTGAAAATTTCGGGACGCCGCCCAAAATTTGGGGTACCCCCTCCCCCAACTGGTCGGACCTCTTACAGGTATGTTCAAGAAAGGCCATTTTTTTCACCGAAAACTAAAGTTGCCGACCGTTTTTTGTTCCGAAACAGAATTTTGTGCAGAAATTTCCTGGCGGTTTTTCGGAAATTACCAGTTCCTGCCGAAAAAATGATAATTTTGACCGTTTTTTCTGGTTCAATAATGTCCCTGTTCCGCGAGAAATTTTCCCTTTTAACCAAACCTGAATATTTCCTAGCAAAGATTGACAATTGTCACCATTTTTCGTTCGAAAGTCACGATTTTCTAGCAAAAGTTGATATTTTCAACTGTTTTTCGTTCAAAAATAATTATATTCTAGCGAAAAATTTCATACTTTTGACCGTTTTCCGTTCAAAAATGAGCATGGTCTATTAAAAATCAAGATTTTTTAACCGTTTTTTGTTAAAAACTCACCGTTTTCAACTAAAAGTTAACATTTTCCACCATTTTCTGCTCTAAAATCAATATTTTCCACCGAAAAATGCCGTATAGAAAATTAGCATAAACACAGAAACGCACGCAAAAATTGCTTTAAACCAATCGAAGAGATAAAACCTTTATCAGGGAAGTGCTGAAGTGTCAAAAATGACGTAAATTTTTATTACAGCACTGTCTCTCTTTTTGCTCTAATCGTGCTCTCTTTTTGGCTCTCGTGAGCAAGCTCGCGAGCACATTTGTGGAACGGATTTCCAGAGCCAACTCAGAGGCGTCTCTCGAGAGACTGTCTCAGCAGAGCTAAAAAACTGGCTCTGTCTCTGCTCTAAACTGGCTCTCGGAGAGCAATATTCATGGAACCGGCTGCTGATCTCGCAACATTTTCGATCTGTGAGCTCCTAACTTCACCACAGTTATAACTGTGTATTGCATAGGCTATTAGGGATGAAAGAATTTTTTACAGGACATCATTGTAATGCTTACAATTATCTGTCTAATGCCCGTCTCAGCATTTTCTAATGTTTCCCCGTTCCTGATATCGGTATAGGCGAACTTATCATATTCTAACACATTTATGCGGATTTTAATATAGATATGGCTTATTGACAAAAAAGATCGGTGTAACATTACTCGCATGCCTATAGGCTATCGAATGCACTATAACGTGTCAATGTAATTTACACCTGAAGACCTTCCCTCGTGAGAATGTACAAAAAAATCGATCTTTCGAAAAAATTTAATGAAGAGAAATTTCTTCGTTTATAAATTTCTGGAATTAAAATTTCATCTTCTATTTGGTGATCCTCCTAATTAGAAATTTAAAAGTTTGAGATTCTTAACTAATATTTCAGGGTAATTTTTCCCTCTCACTTGACTGAATAATCTCTCCCCTATAATTAAAAGCCATGTGAAAATTGAAAATTTGTTGGAAAAGCCACCGAAATGTGACATCCTCTGTGACTGAAGACGTATATCCACTGTATAAAATCTTATTTGATGCGTACACAATTTGTATGAGGAATTAAATTTTTCAGGAAAGATAAAAATCGGAAATTTCTATGCAGAAACTGTCGAAATTTGAACTTCTCCGGCTAACTGGATGAGAGAAAAGTTCTTTGAAACACTTTCGGAATAACAAAGAACGCTGCGTTTCTAGCATTGGGTAAGATTTGATCTTGAACAGAATGATCATCTCATCTAGCGAAGGTTTACATTAATTTTGCGAGTTCAAATCATGTTTTTCAAGAATGATTTTTAGACATACCAACTACTTTTACTCAACGAATTCTCCTTGTTAGCTCCGGTGCAGAAATTTGGAGGATTCTCGAAAGTTTCTCGACTTATCGATCATTATTCCGTCTTATCTTGTTCTCGTTTGACGTTATTTCTTAGCATACGTGGAACAGAGCTCTGAGGTCTGGGGTGGCCCGATGTTTTCGGAGCCGGGGGTCATCGATTCCCTAAAATTTTAGCGGAGGGATCCCTGAAGGAAAAAAAATTGTTTCTTCGCCAAAAAAGTCCAGAAACGGCTCAAAAACGGTAATTTCTGTCTAAAAGAAACTAAAAAATGTATTCGTGGCGCGAAGCGTCGAGAAAATTAACATTTTTGACCATTTTTTGTTCAGAAACTAAAAATATGACATTTTTTCAGTATTTTTTCGACCAAAAGTATGGGGGTAGTCATAGGATTGGCATGGTGTCATGTTTGGATCTCTGCTCAGGTCAAGAGACGTCACCAATATAATTAAAGAGGCTATTGGCTCGTACACGGCTGATTACCGTTGGCCCCTCGATAGACCGGAACTGACACAAGCTTGCAATCGAAAAACAATCAGGGTTGCCCCAGTAGAAACTCACTGCAATAATATCCAAGTGGGGTCGAGATTGCCTTGGTACTGTGTGGAATCCAACATCTGACGCCCACTTCCGCTTATGTTGCAAATAATAATAAATAATAAATGTTTATGCAAATTAATAGATGCTGTCGGCGTCCCATTTATTCAACGGAAAAGAACAATAACAATAAGGTGAACGGGTGCGACTCGCCCTCTACCAAATAAAAGTATAATAATGACAATATCACTTTTCTTTGGTCGAATTGTGGCTCCGCCTAACGGACTAATTTTGCATAGATATGGGATGACTGTTTCCCCAACAATGGCTAGCTATATAGCCGACGATTCTGGGGGCAGGGTTCCTATGGCACTTCCGCCCAATTATGTGTATGCTTCTTTGCGAATCGGTCTATGACGAGTATTGAACGCGTCTTTAACTCTCAAACGCATGACTTCTTGACGCCGGCACACATTCGGTGTTTGATGAATACGGGATCTTCAAAAAATGGATTCTTTTATTGAAATCAGCATCTTAAAATCTACAAAATGATGCAGATAAGTTGATTGAAAAAAATAATTTCCCCACGTTATAGCATAGAAAAACCATAAAGACATTGCACCAAACATATTTCTAAAATAGTCACAATGCGCTAAAATTCTTCGTCTATATTTGGCGAAAAATATCCACATTTTAGGCGGTCAAAATCCAAAATTTTTTAATTTTTTGAAAATTTTTGGATTTTGAGCGTCGGAAAACGACATAACGTTTTCTCGAATTGTTTCTCCGAAAAATTTTTGTTCCTTTTTTCAGGAGAAAATCAAAGCCTTCATGGAATATTATCGCCTTTTTCCCGACCGTTTGGGCAAAGACGTTTTCGTCCAAGTTGCCGTTACGAATAGACGCACCGTCGAAACTTACCGCGTCTATCAGGACGATTGCCTAGCCGCCTTTAAACTGTTGAACGAAACTTGCCGTTGCGCCGATCAACCGGACTGGCGCCCGTGTATTTTCCTCACCGACGGATTGACCCGCCCTAATCTAGTGGCCCATTATTTGGCCATGGACGTCGGAGTCGTCACGCCCCGAAAAGACGGTATGAATTTGGTGGCCAAAGAAATGATCGTTTGCAATCCCAAAGCGTCGTTATTAATATCGTGCGGTGCAGGAACGGAGCAACAGTTCAAGTAATCGTATCCTTGAGAATTGATCATTTCGTTGCTGAAACACAATAATTCATTCAAGATTTTAAAACAAGTTTGTTGATCGATTTTTCTATATTTCAGATGTAAAATGAAAAATTGTATATAAATGTAAGGATGCAACGGGTGTCCGAACTCGAAAAAGAGATACTGGAATCATTTCTGAATACTGGAACCCGAACCGAACCCGAAAAAGTTAATTAGATACATTCCCTTGTTGAATCCAAATGATTTTATCAATGTTTTTGGGTTTTATTCGTGTATTTTTTGAGGGCGTTTTAGAAAATTTACAGTTTTTATATTCGAAAAATTCGCTAATGTTTGTTCAATCTATATTTACGATTTTCCTTAGTAAATCAGGCTAGAATCCTCGGCATGGAGCTTAAAATGTTTATAATGGAGCCACGTATTTCCTGGTTAATTATACGTTCTCATCAAGTTCTACCAGGGCCGTGCACAAGGGGGGGGCCGGGGCGGCCGCCCCCCTCATTGAGGCAGTATGCACACAGTATATCCGCGTAAGATCAACATTTTCTGGGGCTATTCAGTGAAAAAATCTAGTCCGCCCCCCCCCATGAAAAAATCCTGCGCACGGCCCTGAGTTCTACTATCCTATGCTCAAGGGATTATTACAGAATGAGAAATGATTGATGTCTTGAATATTTTGGAATAACTGTGTAAAATTTTTGTCAATAATCTAACAAAATTTCAATCAATGATATTGGAATCAATTTGACAAAATCGCTCCAAACCTGAGGTCCCGAAGGTCAGATTTTTCAGGTAGGGGTAAAGTTGAAAATTTGCGAGGGTAGTGTAACTAACTGTCCACTAAACACTTCATTTTGTCTAAAAATTAGGCACCCAGTGATCGATTTTTAGAACTTTAGGCAGTGGTAATACCTCCTCATACCCTTCCCTATTCGGTTGTCTGCTTCAAACCCAAATTGTGAAAGATGAGATGAGAATTCGTGGTGCCTCCCCATTAAATCTCACAGAATAGCATATCCATATAGTTCGCATTTTCAAACATTTACTTGAATGGTTTGAGGATGGAGACCAATTTTCCCAATATTTTTGATCATTATGGAATTGTGGATATCTGATATCAGGATAATCATGGTAGCTGTTCGAATCTCCGCCTTTGTCGGACCAAATCATAGAAAAAGTATCAATTTTTATGACCCACTCAGCTAGCCGAAAAAACCTCAAAGTTTGTTACTGTGATAGAAGTGAAAGTGTTATTCATATTTGGTATCGCAATATTTCATATTTCTGAGGTTCAAGATTCGTTTATGTTTTATACTGCATTCACTGTATGTGGTTGCAGAGTATGAAGTCTATAACCCATTTTTGATTATTTGTCATATTTGTGAACATTTGTAGCTTTTGATTTTATTTCAATATTCTCGACTTTCGCCTGAACGGTCCCTGCACTGCCCCATTTCGGGTATATCTTTTGCTTTCCCGATCAGGGTTCAAAAAATATATTGAATTACAGAAACTAGTGGATTTTTTTGAATGATCAATCCTGCGTATCGAGTGTGTTATCTGTTATCACAACAAAAAGTTCAACAAAAATCGTCGCGAGTTACGATAGAAGATCAAGTTTTGAATGAATAGGCTATAAAAATTGCTTTTTAGGCTGATTTGATTCTGTATAAATAATTTATAATAAATTTTCGAAAAAATCAAACTGAGAAAGATTTTGTCTCTTGAACATGTAAGCCGAAAAGTGTAAAATTAAGTGAAATTTTGTTGATTCGATTTTTAAAACGTTCTAGTTCAAAATTGATCAATGTCACAAGTTAGTATTGATGTAATGATATTTGAGGAAATCTCAAAATAATGCAGCAATTTTTTATGTTTTCTTAGTTATATTTTTTTAGTTTTTCAGTTATCTGTATCGAATTCAAGCCAATTGATAAGTTCCGAAAATTCTCCAGAATATTTTTTTGAAAAACTACCTATTTACATTCCTCGTTCATTATGCGAATGTTACAAATGTAATATTTTTCATTCAGTTCTGCCGGATTTTATACCGATGCTCCGGACGGTCATTGTTACCACCGCGTAACTGACATTTACGATTCCATTAATTTCGCCAAAGTTCTTTACGAAGCAGCCGTCCAAGAATCGTCGAACGCCGAAGTTCACGGACGTCGTCTGAAAGATTTTATGCTCGTCAACAGTATAGAAAAATGGTCGGACAACTTTTTGGACCCGTCTTGGACGCCCGACGTCGTACAAGTTACAACTTTAAAAACCATGAAAGATTTTAATTTGCTGTTCGCGCAATTGACAAACGTTCGAAGAAAGATTGTCCAGCGTGTCTTAAATGTAAGGAAAAAGTGTGAACTGTTGTTGTTTTTGACGAAGGTGTAAATTCGAAGATCTCATGTTTACAGAAATGATACAATCCAGAAAAAAGTTGAAAAATTCTAATTTTCAGGGACAGTCTTTACGCCCGCATTTTGCTATTTCGCTACGAAACGTTCACCAGTCTTTGGAACAATCGCTTGATCCGCAAACTCGTCTTTTGACGTTGGCGGCTTCGGATGCCGTCGGAGCTAAAATTTCGGCCGTCTACGATGTCCAGGACGAATTACGCCAATTGAATATTGACTTGGATTTTTTGAAATACGTTCAAAGCGAAGCGTACGATAATTTGGAACAATTTTTGCAAGATTTGTCGAAATACCACCCCAGCGGCGTCGATGAATTCGCCAAAGAATTGGAAAACGTTTTGACGTTGATTAGTAAAGGAGACTATTTTGATGTGAGTTGGATAAAAAATTTCGCAATTTCAGTGTTTTCTGATTTTGTTGCGGCTATTATGATTGTCTGCACTGTTTTTGTAGCAATTTTCCCAAAAAATTCTAAAATTTGTCATCTTTTTACTGAAAAAAACCGCAAAAATTTCATACTCTAAATTTATTTCTTGCATAAAAAATACTAACTGGAACTCATACCCCTAGTCCGTTTTTCTTAAAATACTTCCTAACGATAATACTAAGAAGCAAGTATACTGTTTCAAACTTTACATTTTTTCGGCCAAATCATATGTCACATAAGACTGTAAGTTTGTGAACATGAAATGAGCTTTAACAATTTTTTGAGTAAAAATTTCTTCAGTAGACAAACGCTTTGTGCAAGGGATTTTGACGACTAGCACTAATTTTTGTCTTCTTAACTTTAGAATTTTGTAAAGAAACAGACTTTATTGTATATTCACTTTATTCAGTACTTCTTTTCTGATCGCGACGGTACATTACGCAGCTACACGTGCACTTACGCCAGTAGCGTCCAGGGCGCCTATAGCGGCGTCATACAGGCGACGTTCGCTCATCGCTGCACCCAATACGCGGCTATTGTTACGTCGGCTCCTCTTCGAAATATCGGCATTTTGGACGTGCTAGTCGTTCCGGATGGTTATTATTGCTATGGAGCATCCGGTGGACGCGAATGGTAATTTTTCCAGAATTCCGGATGTCCAAAAGAACGGCCCCTCAAGAGTCCCACACTACAGTAAACAGGGCAGATCTGACGTTCCCATATTTTGCGTTTAATGGAAAATTACTCAAAATTTCATTCATGTTTTGAAAATAGAATGTGTGGCTATAGCCATACCTGTACTTGGGGGGGTTGGGGGGACCCCCCCCAACTTGGCCAACCCAGTACCCAAAATCATTTCCCCCCAACCCCCCCCCCCCCCAGTTGGGAAAAAATTAAAAAAAATTGCCAAAAAGTGTATGTTTTTTGGCCTTTTTTGGGAAAAATTTCGACTTTTTCCTTCCCCCCCCCCCAAAAATTTCGGATTTACCCCCCCCCCCCCCAACTGGTCGGAGGTCTTACAGGTATGGCTATAGCTTGCTTTTTTGGCTTTCCATGTATTATTTTTGATGCATTCTGAATAAATCAACAAGTTCTACAAGAAATAATACCCTAAAGTCCAGCTCTGAACAAAAAAACACTCAATCGGATGCCTATCTGTATAAAAATCTGAATTTAATTTCTTTTAAGACCATTTTAGAATCGTTCTGCTGCAATCAATAAAAAGTAGTATTGAAAATTTTAGAAAAATTCAAAATTTCATCTTAACTGCTTTTGCTCATAATCATCAAAATTAACTGTTACAGGTCAGAAACCAGGCTGCACTGTCAAGTCCTATCAGTTTAAGCAGTTTAACAATGGAGCGAAAAATGACACCAAAAAGCAGTTTTTTAATATGAATACGTATAGCTCGGATATACTGTAGATATATGAAACTTTAAGGTGAGAAACTACAGTAGATAGGTTATCTTATAAGGAAACCTGAACACTGTGTTAAATCTTGACTGGATGCATGATTTTAGGTGGGCCGTTTTTGTACCATTCTGTATGTTGAGAAAAATATTTAAAAATCGAAATTTTGATCCAGTTATCAGTTGACTATGCTTTGAGCATAAAGTGCTGTTAGAATTCTGAACCAAATCTTGGGGAAATGTCGGCTTCTTTGCCGAAAATAGACAACTACAACCAGTGTTTTTTTTATTTGTACTTTACAAACGAAATGGTCCAGAGTACAAACGAAAATTCTGGCTTCGTTTGTACTGGTACAAACAAAATTTTTAGGACAAAAAAATTTTTTGTCGCTCAACAGCCATCAGTATCAATTCTGGACTTGTTTTTTATGGGTCCCCATCGATAACGACGTACTACCAGCTATAGCATTATAAAAGCTTTTTGTGGATTATTTCACTAGTGCATGTTCTGTGTCTCATGATCAAGTGTTTTATGTGTCTGAATTCATAGCCTTCCTATGTGTCTCTTGAAAATAGCCAACGTATTTCACAGCATGTTTGTTGCATTTTATAACAATGAATGCTCTTTTTAGCAATTTTTCGCAAATTTTGGAGTACAAACGGTTTTTGAGAGGTCGTTTGTACCAGTACAAATGGACCGAGTACAAAAAAAACACTGACTACGACTGAAAAGTGTTTTTGGCACGTCACGTCTACCACGCATATTGTGAAATTTATGGACTAGCTTTAGGTTAGCTGTTCGCATGTGGGAGGAACGCAAATTTCTATTGAAAGCGAGTTTTCGGTGAAGTTCAACTTTTTTAGTCTTTTTGGGGATCGAGACAACTAAAAACTTAGAACTGGCTCCTGAAATTTTAGGTCTAGGAGGCGTTTTGGCTCCTAAAATTTTGATTTATATGTTAATATTTCAGTCAATTATAGTTATTTAGGCTCTAAAATCATAAGATACCGAAAATTTTCCGGCGCAATGCGCCGGATTTTATTCCATAATTCGTCGGATCAGAGGTCCCCAAAGTCGAAAATTTAGGTAGGGGTAAAATCGTAAATTTTTAGGGTAGTACTTGAAATATGCGGTGACCTTTTTTTTTTTTGCTCCCAACTTTTTGACTTTTTGCCAAGGAGGGGGGAGTTGTAGTACTGTAACCACATAGAACTTACATAAATGAATAATGCCCCTACTTTATGCTTTTTACAGTCAAAAAACATTTACTAGTTCAACTCCATTTTACAGCTCCCAATCATGCAACTTTAATGCACTAATTATACGTACAGAATAGTCACACTTTGAAGACTGTTGTGCCAACTGATTCCTGCACATTTCAAGAATCGGGCACAACATATTTTTGGAAACATTGTTTCAACCAGCAGTATGGGCTTATCCCATCGCTGATTAGGCTTGGAGCAGTGCTTCCATTAGAAAGTCCTGATGCTGAATGTGACTTTAGTATTATTAATCCCATTAGACTACGAACTACTAGTTTCAAGCCAAGTACCACTCCTGATCCACGTCAACAGACCTCACATGTCTCAACTCATAGCAGGAAAGTATGCCACAGCTTGGGTAACCATATGCGCACAGAAGACCCAACGCAGAAACGGGGAAAAGGAAAGGAGAGCATGAACAGGCAGAATTTTAAAAACATAATGTTTTTCTTCCCAAGGGGCGATTTTTTGATTAATCACATATACATAAGTCATTATTTCATCTCCCAATTATATTTATAATGATTTCCTACAAGTAGTATATATTAATGTGCTGATGTCCTTTCCTAAAAATCGCTATATGGCACAGAAGTTGCATACTTTCCCATTATCATTTGCTCAGTAAATGTGTCAAAAAGAGCAGTGAGTAATTCCTCAGAATCACACATTCTGCAATTTTTCTCGAATTAGTATAACCTACTGGGGAGAGGATGAAGTCTACCAAAATTTTTTGGTATAGTGTGCTATTTTTATGGGGGTAGTAAATGAATTTTCAAATCTAAGACGGGGGTAATACCCCCCCCCCATACCCCTCCATGGGGTGCTCTGTTTCGGATTGATCTGCCCACTGTTTTTCTGCAGGTCAATATTTTTGGAGGAAGAATTTTCGAAAAAAAAGAAAAATGTGGGGGATCGACAAAGAAAAGATGAATTTTAGTGCATTAATGAGGTCAAAATCTCAATTTTCCCAACTTTTTTGTAACTCCAATTTTAATCATGTCATCGTGGAGGTGATTTTCAAGAATTTTAAGTTTAATTTGAATTTTTTCAAACCCATGGAAGTATGAACTTATTTTTTAATCTGTAAACTGATAAAGACATGTTCTCGAACCTTATGTTTATTGAATAAGTTATTCTTTTTTGTATATATTTTGTTTATTTTTTTAACTCACATTGTACATTCCACAGCCTAATTTTCGACTTTCATCAATTAAAAATTTTCGGCTCGGAAAATTTTAAATTTTGCTCCTAAAAGTTTAGGCCTACTGGTGCCCTTTAGCTCATGATTTTCAAAGCAAAAAAGCCTAAGTTGAAGCTTTAATTTTTTGAATGTTTTGAACTGCTTCAAACTATGATTTAAAATAGACCTGTTGATTAAAAAATTGATCAACTTTATTTTTTTTTCTTTTTCCCTGATCCAGACCTAAGTTTTCGGAATTTTCGACAGGTCGTTAATTCAACACAAGTCTGTTCCTCATTCTTGTCTTGTACATCGAATCGCCTTCCACTTGGCTAGAAAATGAACATGCTTCACGTTTTAGGTATGTCAGAGCCAACAAAAGATTCAAAGATACGTCTATTTCGGACGCCGATCTTCAAATGTTGGAACTCTTGGCCGATCGGATCGCTTTACTCTTAGAAAAACCGGAATTTAGGCAATTCGCATGGATCGGTTCCGGTTTGCAACGCCATTACGGTCACGTGACCGTCACGCGGCAAGACGTGTATAATTCGATTGATCAAGATTTATCGGACAAATTGTGAGTTTTTCATTAATAAAACCAACAACAGAAAACAATCAACTAGAGAAAAAACTCTGTCAGCTTTTGTCAATTGAAATTTTCAAGTTTCGTGGTAGAAACTATACGTTTGCTAGTAGAGAATTTTCATAATTTTCGATGTCTGTATTGACAATTCTTGTGCAGCAAAACGAAAAGAGTTCAGAAGCATTTTCATTAGCTTGACTAGTTACATTAATAAAAAAATGAAGATCAACAAATTCTTTGATTGATACTACAGGTTCATGAATGTATTCCAATTGGTCAACGAAATTGACCCCAGCGGCAGATGTTTGCACGTTAGCGATACGGAAACGGATATCAAAATTCATCTGAAAGCTAAATTGTCTGGTAAAACGTTCACTAAAGGTCACGGCATTCGATTATTCGCCGAAAAAATGAAATTGGATCTTTCACGGGGAAATATTTTGGTGTGTGGTGATTCTGAAACCGATTTGCCAATGTTAAAAGAGGTGAGTTAAGTCGCAGTTATTGATCCAAATTAGCAAAAAGACGAATCAAGCAAAATTTAAAAATTCGATGAGTTGTCTTTTTTTCTTTCTTTAAATAATTCCTATGCATTCGCTGTTTTATTTGTGTGAGTCTCTTCGTTGTTACCGAAAAAAGTCAATATCTAAAAAATCAATAATTTTGCCTTGTTTTTACAAGAAAGTTCTTTCAGAGAAAATTTTATCGCATTCATAGTTTCCTCTGCAGCAAAAAAGGGTTATGCCGCTTTTCATTTGCGTGCTGAACGCTAGAAAAGTTCCCATTTTTCGTTGAACATTGTTTTATTTCGAATATCGAGATCATACATGATCAAGCCTGTAGCCAGAAATTTTGTTCGGGGGAGGGCACAAATTTTTTTTCACACAAATTACCGTAAAATTGGCATTTCTGACTTGACTTGGAAAAAATCAAAGGTCCCACCTTTGTCTTTTTTTAACACCTCAAACATTTGGGGGGGGGGGGCAACGGCCCTCAACCCCCCCTGCCTACAGGCCTGTACATGATCATAATTAGGAAAATAGTAAGGTGTAAAAGAATTTTAAAAAATTCTAAAAACTTAAGAAGCAAGTGAAGTAGTACAAAACATCCAGCTTGAAGCGCGTTAAAATCTTTTTGAATCTGAATATTCGTTTTCTGACCAGGAAATTCTATTGTTCTTCATACAAAAATCCAGAAAAGTCTCTGTACAGGGCCATAAACATTTATCTTGTGCAAAAAACAGGTGATGCATCCTGATTTAATATATATGTTATTAGAGATGTATCGGGTACAAAATTTTAAGAATATCAGGTCCGCGTTCGGGTCCAAAATTTTAGAGAAACGTCAGAATGACTCGATTTCTGAAATTTAGTGGAAAATTTTAAAGTTTTTGACCTATCATTTGAAGCATGTCGTTTAGCAATTATCAAATCTAGATAAATCCCAATTTATCAAGATTTCAAGTCGCATTTTTTCTTCTAATTCATATTATAGGTAACAACGAATCTTTTTTTCTCACAACTTTATTGTTTGGGGATTTATTTAGATTTAAAAAACTATTTGAATGTCTGTGCAGTGTGTGCCAATCGTTACAACTCGAAAAACGGTACACAAATCAGATTGAAATTTCAACATAATATGTTGGACATTAGTGCCTATAAAAATGATGAAAACATCCTGCGACATCCTATGGGAAGATGCCCGGGAAGAGGTCCAAATGATTTTTTTGGCATTTTACATCTCCTTTCGGACACTTTAAAAGTGTAAAACGTGTAGAGTACTTAGAAAACAAAATTTCAAACGCAGTACCTAAAACTACGTAATATAACCGATTTTTATGTATGATTAATTTTCAACTTATCATATTCAAAATCGAACATCTCAGAAACTGGGTCTTAAAATAGATGTAAGAGAGACAACATCGAGTCGAAATCATATGGTTTCGTTGAGAAATGGATTCGAGTCACTGATATATATAATCTTCCGTGAAATATTAGTGACTAAGCAACTCTAGAATTTCGTTTTTGATTGTTAGATTAATATTTTTAATAAGCATCTAGAATGCCCGAAAAACTGTTATTTGTCAATTATAACTTGGTTGTTGTAGATTTTAAATCTAAGTCAGTGTCACTATGATTTGAGGAATAAAGTGTTGATTTGTTACTTTTCATATTTCCAATAGTTAATTGATGAGTCATCACATTCTTTAACATGGGTATTTGTTTCCAGCTGAATGGCTATGTTATACATCAGACCCGAATCAGAATTGTAACAATTTCTTCGGTCCCAAGTCCAAAAGTTTAAGAATATGGGGTCCAGGTCCGGGTCCAAAATTTTAAGAATACCGTGTCCGGATCCAACAAAATGGTCGGGTAATTTCCGGTCTTATTTTGGGTCCGGGTTTCCGATACATCTGTAATAAGTATTCAATTTATCTAACCTTTCGAAATTTGAAATATCGATTAAGCTTCACTGGAATCACGCAGGAATGCGTAAAATGATGAAAAAAACTTAGATTTCCAGGAAAATTTTTTAAATTTATATGTTTTTTTCCATTTCACCGAAATCATTTTAGAACCATTGAACAAAAAATTGGTGCTGACATTTCTGCGATAGAGCTGAAGATCTGTAGATTTGAATTGATTCTTCATTCCAACCAGAGAGAAATTTTGAGATTTTGATATTCTGGGATGATTCAAAATTCGGGACGTCCCAGGCACCGGCATAGGTGCCACGGTATCTAGCACCGACAGGTGCCATCAGATTTGGCACCGGTAATTACTTTGAATATTAAATACATTTTGATGAGCACAATACGTTGATACAACAAATTACTAAATGATGTCAAAAAATTGATTTATTTTCATCTTGATTCTACACAGGTAATTAAATGAAGTAAATTAAAATTATTGATCAACTTTCACAATTTTCAAATTTTTTAATAAATATTCTAGAATTTCAAATTTTTCCGGCTATAACCTTGTTCTACCTTCCATACACATATTTCACCAGTCGTGCTAGATAGAAGTTTGCTCGATATACTTATAGGTAGAAGACATAAGAATTGTAGAACTAGGTTTGAAAGCAAACGATATTCGTTCTTCTGGATTTTCCAACGATTTTCCATCTCCGACTTCCATAATTTTATCGTCCCTCTCCAGTTTCCAAATAGTTGTTCTCCATCTGAAATAGGCTGTTGATCCAAGCAAATAAACCACCCGATTTTTGTAATTGATGCTTGAGAACTATTGTGGCCAACATTCCAACTTGTTATAGAACTAGCTTCTGAGGTCGCTTGAGCTCACCTCATTTTTAACTTTTTCTGCTGCTTTCTGATCGGCTAAGTATTTCCTGTTAATCAGTGGATGGGTTGCAAAGTGCTTTTTCAAGCCGTTGTGGCTGAAGCGGAGTTTATCTTGGCCAGACCACCATGGCTGATTTCTTGAGCACAATAGTCGCACATTGTCTTCATTTCATTGATTATCAAAATGGTAAAAAAATTCCATATTACAGCGGAATGATTAAAAGCAACCATTCTTCAGAATTTGTATATAATTAAATAAAAATAATGTCTGTTGTAATAAACAAAAAAATAAACATTTTATATACTTGATAGAACTAATTTATAAATAGATTACATTGATGACTAAAATTCATAATAAATCGGTAAAAAATCATGTATGGTTTGCCCCAACGCCGGCGCAGGGACGCCGGAACCGGCAGAAAAGGCGGCACCAGGACATCCGAATTCAAAATGAATCTTTTAAACACTCATCATCAAATCAAAGCTTTATATTTTCAGTAGAAAATTATGTTTTTATCGTTTTCCATTTGAGAAAAACTATGTTCACGTAGACAGATCGCAAAATCTCAATTTACAACAAAATACCGGAGATTACCATTGAAAAATGTGATGATGTACTTTGAATATGGAAAACTATCAAAAGCTAACTTCTCCGAAATGTTGGAAAATGCATTCTAGCGATAATTCGGTATTTGAAGTTTCGGCAGAAAAATAATGGTATTAGATCAGGCATGCATGGCGGGAATTTTCCAGGAGGGATGGTCCTCGGACTTTTCATCGAGTGGGGGTGGAGGTTGGTGAACAAAAAGCTCCGCAAGCATGTTGTCGGCATAAAATATGCATAAACATCATCAAAAAACTGTCTTCGAGAAAGTTTAGGGGCGTGTTTGACGATTTTTTTCAGGCCGAAGTGTGTCCAGGGTCGTAGGCAGGAGGGTTTACCGCCAACCCTCTTATGTGCATCTATTGGGTAAATTGATGAAGAAATAAAGAAAAATCATAATTTGACATTGATCGTAATCGATAAACTCTGACTTTCACTACATTTTCAAATTAATTGTCGAATTTTACTCACTCTAATCAAATGCATGGAAGTAATTAAGGATAACTAAGAAATAAAAGCATACTTTTTCCGGGATAATTGTAGTGAATTGTACATTATAATTATATGCCCCTGAAAAAATTGGAACTTTGACCTTCTAAATCGTACCAAAATGCACCGTTTCAGTAATGCCGGCAGAGTAGAAACACGCAAAAAATTCTTTATGCGCGGAAAATGCCAAAATTTTTTCCGCGCGGTCAGAACAAAGTCGGGAAAAAAATCTGGTCTCATGATCGTTTCTCGAATTCATGCTAAATTCGATTTTTAGACTCTATTAATCAATCCTCAAAACGTGTATACAGTCTTCGTCACCAAAAATGAAGAATTACGGGCCAAAGTCGTCGATTTATGCCAACAATTAAAAAATTCCAATTACGCTTTCGCCACAAGCCCGTTCGTTATTTTGGGCGCTATGGCCCAAGCGACGATCCGCGAAATTAAAGTTCGACCGGGTAGCGACCGCGATCACGCCACCCTGGTCGACGAGGAAGTGAGCGAATGATAATAATAATCATAAATATTCATATTTGAAGTTTTCTACGTTTTTTCTCGTCTCAAAAATTTTAATTAATTTTGCATTTCGAGTGTAATTTACAAAATTTTAAGGCATTTTTGGTCTTATTTAGCGGGTTAATGTAGTTACGCGTGTATAACGCATATTTTGGCGTCAACGCGAATGGAATGAAGGATGGGAATATTTTTTAGAATGTACGTTGATCACACTTGATTCAATTCAAATCTTCCACACGTTTCATGTTGTCGGACATTATCTTCTTACCGAAAAGGTATTTATATCAATTTCTGACGTGATAATTTCGCGTTACGATTTTGGTTTGCTCTTTATTTCTTGGCATTTTTTGTGATTTCGCTGTTGACGTAACATATTAGCATCTAATGATCGATTTTCTTCTTTTTCTCCGTGTCCACTTAGTTCATCTTTGTTGCTTTAATTATAGAATTTGCTTCACAAAAGGCAAATAGGCCATAGTTCTATGTTCAAAAACTTTCATTTTTCAAACGCGATATTCTTACTTATAGAAATATTGAACTGAGTCATAGGTTGCGAAAAGAGCCTGTTTTCTCTCGAAATGCTTAAAAATTTAATAGTGGAAAGTAAGTAATATTTCATATTGTTAATTTCTCCTGCTAAGTTATATATGTCTCACAGGAAATTTGTGAGCACACCCTTTCTTCATTAAAAGATCATTAAGTAAAAGCTTAAACGCCTCACAGGACGGTGCTCATTTTCTGCCGTCAGTTTACAAGAATTTTATAAAAAAGAGACCATAGCTTTATGCCTTTCCTCTATATTAAGAATAAAGAAATGCTTTATAACGCATGTGTAACACAGCCTGGGGTGCTTCAGCCTGGTTTTTGATGGGTAGGGTTTCAGGTTGCCAAAAATCAAGGGATCGGTTTATTAGAGGTAGAAAAGTTCACAAATTTTTCCTGAAAATAGGAAAAATCCTTCCAAGGATTGCTTTTCTGCTCGAAAATTTGACATTTTTCAGTTTTCTTTGATTACAAATGCCGCGATGTCACGCCCCAGAAAACCTCTGACAGCGCCCAATGGTCGACGATTCTTGAACGGATTCCTCTACCCCCCCCCCCAGTTTCACGTTTTCTGGATGAAACCTTTGCGTGAATTGTTTTGAAATATTTTTTATGAGATCGGTATTCTTTGTTCAATGCGTAGATTTGTTATTCTACTTTTTTCAGGCGATCGTCGGAAAATTTTCTTAACCGATTTGTTGCATAGTTTATACTGTAATGTATAGTAAATATCGAGGGCTGTGAATAGTTCTGAATTAATCTTGCGTGATGAGCGATCATCGAAGTTCGTGCCTCTTTGATTTGATATGGCCAGGGAAGGTCGCAATTGAGATTTTCAGTCATACCTGTGTCACGTTTAGTGGGGGAGCTGGGGAGGTTTGGGTATCGCATCAGGTAGAACCTTGTTTTCCCAGTCACATTGATGGTGAACCATATCAGATTGATCCTATCACAGTGAGTAATAGGCTGTGACTCCTGATGGATACTGGCGATTTCCCCAGGCTCCCTGGTTTATTTGGGGGCCTAACCTGGCGAGTGGTGGCTATAGGGAGGCCTATAGCTTGTTCTCTCTGGTGTTGTCCTGGGGTCTTGCTGTAGGGTAATGGACAACGCCGTCAGGCTAGGTGTGACAATCCCCGAGTCCTGCTCAGTGAGAGTGGGGACAGGGTCACCCGTAAAATGACCTAATTTGGGGGACCCGATTATGAACCAGACAGTCCCTTTTTAGCCCGAACTTGAGAGGTGGGAGCCCTACTTATCTGGGGAGACCTGGGAAACCAACTTAAGAAGGGTTCCCCAAAAATACCCCACAATAACAATAATCCCCTGAGAAGACTCACCTAGTCCTGTTTCTCAAGCAATTCGATGAAATGGGCGGCAGGTCCCTGGGAACTTTCGGTTTTCTGGCAAGGAACGGGGATGCGAATCCACACGGTTCTTGGGCAACGGGTGTCCGCAGTCGGGAGGCGACTCTCGATTGTTTCTCTGTTAACCAGGGTGGTCGGACACCTGGCATGGATGAGCGACGGGTACTGTAAGTAGAATCGGCGGTGGACGCAGCAAAAGATGCAATTGTATGCAAATTTATTTGGAGTAAAAGGCGGCGGACGCAGTGAAGAAGGATATTCAAATTTATTCAAATTAGGCGAAAGGCGGCGGATGCTGACAACAATTTGGACGCAGGGGTAAAACCCAGAATGAGCGAAAAATTAAAGAAACATGTCCTTTTAAGGACATGTTTGGCTACAGCTGCAGCTTGGGCAGAGTTTCTCGGCGTCCAAGCTAACTTCTGCAGCTAGACGCGATGCAGAAGATGCCTATGTGCACATAGACATTTTTTCGCTCACATGCATTTAGCATTGAGGCCGACTGCAGTGCTTATGCTAAGCATATGAGCGTCTTTAGCTAAAACTTCTTACCTAGTCGTTTTTGTGTAACAAAAATGACGCTAATTTTTGGTGATAAGAGGTGCATGGAATGCACCAAAAATAGCCATGTGCTCGTGGAGCAAGGCTGGCGGAAGTTTTATAGCTAAAGGGCCTACTGTAGCCCGCGTGCATAAAGAAATAAAATACAATGAAAACGAAACATAGAAATGCATGAAAAAATATAAAACGAACCCAAAATGCATGTGTAGAAATAAAATAAACGAAACATGAATGAGTAATAAACAAAACATGAAAAAATAAAGTGTTGGCATGATTTGGATCACGTGACGGAGAAATTGAGCGGCACGTGACACCTGTAAGACCTCCGACCAGTTGGGGGGGGGGGAAGTCGAAATTTTTCCCAAAAAAAGGCCAAAAAACATACACTTTTTGGCAAATTTTTTTAATTTTTTCCCAACTGGGGGGGGGAATGATTTTGGGTACTGGGTTGGCCAAGTTGGGGGGGGTCCCCCCCAACCCTCCCCCCAAGTACAGGTATGCGTGTGCCAATGTGTGGGTCCAACCGAACTAAACTATAGGATAGGAAGATACGAAAGTGAATGAAATACGGTTTTTACAAAAATCTTTACAAGAAGAATGAATTTGCCGGAATATTTTCAAGTTGTACATTTCTATCACACATGGCAAGTGCATAAGGACTGCGATTTTTATTCTACAGACAACGTGACGAATATAGTATATCATTTGCTAGCAGAAGTGATAATTTTGCGCACTACGATTTACGATCGAATCTTTTGTTTTCTAGAATATGAAGAAATTTGTGAAACTGAGGGATTCCAAGTACAATAGAAGATTGCAATCCTTTTTCCCAACGACATTGTGCGCCTAATGCGTAATTTTTTCCACGAAGATAAATATGTACTGTAATGTTTGTAAGCGTGCATAACGTGAATCATAGTTATCGCTTGTATTATTAGTAAATGAGCAATCAAGGCTACAATGTATGACACTGCATTAACATTCTGAGTCATAGTAAGTTCATGAGCGAATATATTAAGCACGAAATTCAGCCTCTAATGTTGGAGTTGAGTTTGTCGACCTGATGACATGATCCTATTTTTATGTGTTGATGATCGTCTTAGGCTAGTTTACTGTGTTCACTGTGCACACAATGACTGTTTTTTCCACATTTGCACCAGTGTTCTTTTTGTGCCGAAACATGGTTTTTTTGGCACAAAAAAAATTTGGAATGGCACAAAAAATTTTGAGCGTTTGTGCCAATTGGCATAAATTTTTTGACTGGTCCAATGCTTAATTTCCTTGATTTTTAGTCATTTTAAGGGCTGAAAACGCAAAATTTTCTCGGCGCTTCGCGCCGATTTAATGGGTTTAATATTGACTACTTTCCAGCGTTTTTTTTGTGCACGAACATTTGTGTCAATTGGCACAAGAGGCCAAAAAAATTTGTGCCAATGGCACAAAAATTTTTTTCTCCTAGAAACATTACTGAAAACTGCGGAAAATTTTTAGACCAAAATTTTGATAAAAAGTTAACGTTTAACGCATTAATTTTTTTTTAGAAATCGTGTCCAACCTATTTTTCAGCTAAACATGTCAGTGAGATAAGGAAAAACTGTGCAAGTAGTTCGCGACGACTCGAGAAGCAAGGGAATGCTGAGAAGATTTAAATAACTCTATGGTTGTTCAGGATGTTCAAATTGATTAAATTTTCGACTAGTACGAATCTATGTATATATGAATGAATGAAAGATTTTACCTGTCGAAGTGAACGCAAAATTACAATACAAAATATAATTAGTCGAGAACGAGGAAATAGTGAATAAACGTGAAAGATAAATTTTAGAAGATTCGAACGACTAAATTAAAGATCAAAAGTAGGGATATAAGGTCGGTATTAGTGCGTCTGGTGGCCAATTGGGTAAAATGTGTGACGAGAGGAGGCATAAACGGTATAACGTGCCTGCTAAATGGTAACTTAAGCCTAAAGTCCAATTTAGCGGTGCAATAGCCAACTGTCGACGACAAAAATCGCAGGATTTTTTCACTTCTAAATAGGGCCCAACTCCCAAGTCTAAAGGGTCATTTATATTTGATTTTTCGATGGAACTGATCGCCAACAGCTTGAAACGTTCACCTTGAAAATCCACTTTCGATCGGAAAGAATAACTATTTTGTAGAAAATGACGACAGTAACCTCCAACCGAAACTAAGGGAACAAAAATTTCCTGAGTCGATTGCTTCAGCCAGTCAGGGTTTCCAAGGTTTTGGTTTTTTTGGTTTTTGGTTTTTTTGGTTTTTTAAAAAAACCAAAAAATTGGAAAATCTCTGGTTTTTTGGTTTTTTTGGTTTTTTTCCAAAATCATAAGGAAACTGTTTTTTCACATTAGTCGATCTTCTAGGCATGTATAGATAGATGTCTATCTAAATCAACAAAATAATTAAATTAGTTGAATTGACTTCACTACAAAGTAGAAAAAAGTCGTATTTTTATGATACATTTCGTACTCAAAAGATGTAATATAAATCAATCGATATCCTTTGTATCCATCTTGCAAGCACACATTTAGTACATGAGACAACTTTGCTATAATTTGCTCACAAAAAATTGATCCATTGATCCATACCATTGATCCATACAAAAAATTGATCCATTGATCCAGACATCCATTGATCCATATCATCACCAAAATGCTATAAAATATGATTGAGTTTAATATCCTAAATTTATTGTAACGGTAAGCTTTTCAATTTTCTTAGCTCGAAATTTCAAAATATAAATGAGACAACAAAAATAATATTTTATACAGATCAGTTAAGCATACTGTAGGTTAACAAAGAGAAGAGCTTTTGAGTGGCTCATTTTTATGTGACTTGACGTCGCTACTAAGTAGAAAAAATTGTGCAAAAATATGTACATCTATCATGCAAGCGAGAATAGTATATAAAATAAGACTCATTTGCTGTAGTTTATAGCTCGCAGACAGGTTTGAAAAGCAAAAATTTGGAAACATCCGAAATGTCTATGTGTGACCTTCAACTATATTCGTAATATTAATAACGTATGTAGCAATCTATCAATTTAAAACCTTCTTATCGAAAACGGTATTGTGTCACTTCAACTTTTCTGTGCATATGTATATATGAGATGCATTAATAAAATTCTGTAGTTGATTTCTTTTGAATTTTGATTACTTACATTGTGTACTGTGTATTTCTCTTTATTTGTAATTTTTCTTCTTTTCCTTGAATTTGCCCCTTACATATCGCATGCTCTGTTCCATTTTTACTTTTCTTATGTTCTTCACTAATGGTTCCTTTCTTATGTGCTCACTATTCCTGTATTTCTATTGCTATAATAGGGATTTCCTATAGCATAAAATAATGACACTTCCGATAAGATTAATACTTCTAGCTGCCATTTTAAGGCTCCCTAACTAGTCTTAGATGATACAGGGAGCTTCTAGCAGTTTTTTACATAGTTATTTTGATGTGCCACACATTCTAAAAAATTAAACCAGAAAAAAACCACTAAAAAACCAAAAAAACCATTAAAAAACCATAAAAAACCAAAAAGTCGAAATTTCAAAAGTTTGGTTTTTGCCAACCCTGCAGCCAGTCTAAGCCTGAGCCTGAGCCAGGCTTCGTACTGTCGCCTTAAGTTACGCGTCATAACCAGTTATTGTAGGTACCTCTTGCATCTTTCGCATTACACACGTTACAAGATGGGTGGCCACCAGGGGCACTAATACCCCTAAGGTCGATCGAGAGTATGCGCTAGACACGTACGCTCAAGACCCGTAACTAAATGAAATACTTTCAGCACAGGGAAGAACTTCCCTAATGTAAAACATATAAAAGAGGAATAGTCGTACATTTTTTGAAACTTTAAATCGATGTTTCATGTTTTCCATAAATTAACCGCATACATACGAAGCTTTCAAATTAGCGTGTCGTCAAATCATAGCATAATCGATCACGCTGAACCGGAAAATCTTGGTTTTAGCGTTTAGGAAGATACGATGCATGCTGATGAGGAGTCAGGACATGAAAAAAGGTCAAGGCCAGTGAAGATGAACATGAATCATTTCACATCTCGCGATGCTTTTCTTGCAATTCGTACACGTCAGTCCCATACAACTATACAGTACCCAAAAAGTCTTGGTGCTTTAATGATCTTCAACGGTAAATGTTAGCCTACCCATGTTCATAAGATAACCAGGATCACCTGAACAAGAAAACAGATACAAACGATAAATTTATCATAATCTTATTTACGTTTCGAATTAAATTGTTCTGGAGATTGTGAAATCAGTGGTCCACCCTATTGATAACATTTTATAGAGGAGAGTAAAATTTTCAGTAGAGGATATTCACAAGATGTATGTTTTAATTTTGTGTGTGCTTCTCCAGTGAAATATGAAAAATAACCATAAACGTGCTTGAGAGAATTAAAGTTTATCAGTAGACAAAGGTAGATGGACTGACCATTCCTGAAAATGAAAAGAAGAAAAAAGAGTCTGGATATAGCATAGGAAGAAAATTTCAAACAGTTAGAGTAGATCAACTTTTCTGTGTTCTCCAATGTTTACTCGGAAAGTGGATCATCTGAATCTGAAATTTATTAGGTCATATATGTTTTTATAGGATCATGCACGATAATCATTTGTCCATCGCCATTTTCGACAATACTGTTGCTCCTAAACCAGACTACAGTACAATGCAGTATAAAAGGCAGCTGTGTTTTTCTTGGAATAACTATGGTGTTGGGCAGCATTATCATCTGTTGAGGACGAAAGTCAATGAGTTTACTTTTGATTTTTCAAAAAGCTCTTATTCGTATAAACTCAGATGACTTGTCATGACGGAACTGATTGCCGGCATGGCTCGTAAATGGTTTTGAAATACCTGTAAGCAACTCCGATAATCAAAAATGCTTGCTTAGCTTTTGCACAGCAGCATATCGCTGACATGGTTTCCCCAATATTAGATACAAAGTACATTTTTATGCGATCTGCTTGGCAGTTTTCGGGAAGCCATGGTCAAGAAAAGACAAAAGCAAATTATATCAACAATAGTAACTTCCTTAGAAATATTTTAAAGTATCGTGAAGTGTTCAAATTAACCAGAAATACGTATTAATTCTAGTAAACAAAACATGGTTTGGTAAGTTAGGTGTTCAAAAACCTCGATAACTTTTCGACCAAAATGCTCTGCGTTGCATATTTAGTTCAGAAATGTATCTTTTTGATTGTCCTACAACGCTATAGAAGCCTTTTTTCGATTCGAACGTTTCGTATTCAGTAAACATAGAAAAACGGTCAAAATTTATCATTTTTTTGCTATCATTGAGAATTTCTCGGTATGTATGTCCGAAATTCAAAAAAAACTCTCTATAGCACTTTAATAAATTTTCTTGCCTTCCATTTAGTACTATCCGTGACTCGTAATATTCGTTTTTGACGAAGTTATCGAGGTTTGAAAGTATCCTACTTTATTTACATGCAAAACATAGCTCTTTTGATCGACTGACGTCTGAAATTGGTTTACTGTACTCCATAATTTCCTTCCATAAAGTTGTTTTTGAAAAAACGCGGAATTTTCGCTTGTCTTCGCTTGTTGCTTCGCGGAATTCCCCTAAATCAGTAAATATTTGATACTGTTTCGCTCGTCATTCTCTGCTGTGTCTAATTCTGTATGTTTCATTTTATGAGCTTTCATAGTCGCTGAGAAATTGAGGTTATAATCGGCACGCTGCCTTTATCCGCTAAACGCACGTGTAGAGTAAACAATTTTTATTTTACTTCCATTTATTTCCACTCATCTCATCATTCATTGACAGCCTGTAAACTTTGCTGCAACAATGCTGATACACTGTTCAAAGAGAACTCTTTCGCGTTCGGGTCAATTACGAGTAGATAAAATTATACTCATAGACTCGGCGCGAAGCGCCGAAAATTTTTTGCATTTTCGGCCCCTAAATTGTTCAAAAATCAAGGAAATTTAATGTTTGAACAGCCAAAAATTTTGTGCCAATTGGCACAAACGCCCAAAATTTTTTGTGCCATTCCAAATTTTTTTGTGCCAAAAACCATGTTTTGGCACAAAAAAAACACTGCTACTTTCCTTTGTCTCGAACATGAGCAGATTCTATTCGAATAATTCATTTCTATTATCGCAACAGACTTTGAGATTATCAATGACCGGCTAGAGAATACAGTTTCACATTGTTCTTTATTTCGTACTTACAGCATTAATAACCAATAATCTCGATGTTTGTTGCATTTCTTTTTCTAGACTAACATGTGTTTTTGTTCTTTTTCTCTCCGTTCGGAAAATAAATTTTTCGCTCTTTCTTCTTTCTTTCTTAATAGAAATTGTTAACTTTACTTCCTCTGTTCATTCAGTTGGATTGAGAACCGAAACTTATATTTTTTTTGGTGATTGATTCAAAGAAATAAATTGACTTTTTTGGTACAATTATTCAACCAAAAGTCTACGTGAAGTGACTTTCGACTTAGCTTTTTTCAAGAGAAAACAATTATAGACAAGACATCCTAATTTAATCTTTAATAACTATTTATAGTCTTTAATAGTTTTCGTCATCTTAAACGTATTATTTAATGCTTAATTGACAATCTTGAATATTATATATCTTTTATTTAATTAAGATCCGTCTTTTTTCTTCATAGATTTTTTGAGAAAGATCAACACGTCAACTTTCTCAACTTTTTGAAGCGTTTGTTCCTTTTTTAACGTAAATTCAATTCAAAAGCTTCATGGAAGTATTTTCGGGAAATTTCTACGCTTCTGACTTATAGCTTTTCGGCGAAATTTATGAAAAGTTATGAAAAAATTGGTGGCTTTAAAATTTTCGAATGATAAATTTCTAGAAATTGATATTTATGAACTCAAAATTTAAATCTAATTTTTGAGATATATGTTCACAATGATTGTCAGGATACTATTAAAAGCTCAAAAACACTTAAACAAAACGTTTATGAGCATTTCAAGCGAAAAACGAGGATTTAAAGACGAAAACTTGTCTGTTAAAAAAATTTTCCACGTGTGGAAAAAAATTTGACCTCTTTCCACATTTGTGGAAAAAAGTTCGTTGTTGGGAAAAAACAGTGCACAGCGATAAGCTGTTTTTTTTTCCGCCGGCCTTTTTCTCATTTACCCAAGTCAAAATTTTTTTTCCAATTTTCCCCTAGTCGTTTTTTCGCTTTAAAACGCTCATAGACGCTTTATTCAGTGTTTTTAAGCTGTTTCAAACATTCCGATGTTTTTAGAGCCGTTAATTCATCAAGGTTTTTCAAAAAATTTAGTATATCATCCCAATCACATTATATATTTGTAAGAGTTAAGTCTATGTTACTAGCATTGAAGAAAAAATTTTCCAGCAAACTATCCAATAGTATAATGACTTTAAATTGCATGAAAAATCAGCCTTTAAGGCTTCGGCAGAAATTTACAATACGGTAAGTTCGACTTTTTACCAAAAACCCCCATTTTTCAATGTTTCAAATCAAAAACTTTAAAAAAATTTTGGAAAAAAAGGGCGGAAAACAGTAATTTCCAAAAAAAATTAAAAAAAAATTTGAAAATTTTTCATGGAAATTACAGTAATCATACCTTTCTACCAAAATCCTAAGCCTAAGCCTAAGCCCCCCCTCCAAGTTCTTTTTGACCTCGCCATTCACCATTCCACTCCGACCGCCCTAAAAACCAAACTAATTCTGTACTTTTGAGCAACCACCAACAAGGAAAACACAACTTCAAGCAATTTTGGTTACTTACCGTATTGTTAAAATTAGCCAAGGCCTCAACGATGATAAGTGAGGGGCTGAGCAGTGTTTTTTTGTGCCAAAGTATGCTTTTTGGCACCAGTTTTTTTTGCCGGAGGCAAGTAAAAATATTTTGGGGCAAACGAAATTGAGGTAGTCATTTGTATTGGTACAAACGGCTCTTTCCCCATTCAGAGAAGAAAATTTTGGGGATAAGGTACAGAAAATATGCATTTTGGTGCATTTTAGAAGTTCATAACCTCAAAATTACTTTACTAATCATTATTATGTATCACCTAGCTCAGACGCGGCATTCAGAATGTCTACCTTCACCCATCTCAAACATATTATCTCATGTTTTAAGCGGTAATCTTCAATATTTTATCTTGATATTTAATGAAGATTCAAAGTTTTTCACTGGAACATTTCTTGAGAAAGACCAATACGTCAATTCTGTAAACTTTTTGAAGCGATTATTCCTTTCGGAAACTTCATGAAAGAAGTTTTCGGAAATTTCTACTTTTCCACTCATATCTTTTCGGCCAAATTCATGAGAGTTAACGAATAAATTACTGGTTTAAAAAATTTTCAAATAATACTATTCTAAAAATTACGGCTTTTGAACACTAAATTCGAATCTAATTCTTGAAATAAATGTTTGGAAAATTGATTTTCCAGCGTCGCCGAATGTCAATACACAAAAAGTTTTCCAGTGCTTGGCGCCGGAATCAGGAACATCTTTTTGGGTTTTCACTTCTCATCATGAAGGACTTAACCATCGGTTTATCATCTAATTCAAAATCCTTATGCTATTGGATAGTTTTTTAGACAAATTGTTCCACAATGCTTGTAAATTAGACTTGAAACTCGAAAATTTCAATTTTTTGCTCAATTTTAATAAATTTTTTTTTGTAGTTATAAATAAAATTTGAAAATTACACTGATTTGGTTATTAGTCTTTGGCCGTGACATAGAGCAACACAGGTTACTTATTTATATCTATTTTTGCTATGTACAAATTGTACAAATGAAATATTGGCTGTCGTTTGTACATGTGCAAATGTGTCATGTACAAAAAGACCCTGTTTGGCAATAAAAAATTTGGAGTGTCACAAAAAATTTTGAGGGTTTGTGACAATTGGCACAAAATTTTTGGCTGGTCAAACATTTAATTTCCTTGATTTTTAGACGTTTTAGAGACGTTCCCTTGGACTTTGCAAACAGAAGATTTCACCTGAGAACGTTAATGGATGATTGCCTGCTTTGGTAAAATTCTCCTCATATCGGGTTTTAGGATAATTACTGTGTAAACACTTGTGCCAGATATCCGCACACTTCTTGTCTTTGGTAAAGATTTGCAGAAAACTAATTTGAATACTAAAAAATTTAAGCTCGTCAAAGAATAATCCGATGTAATTTTTTTAAAATCAGCTACATATGCTGATTTAATTCAATGAAAACATTTCCCGAACATATGGTTTTTATTTACAGTTCTTGAATTGAGTCTAGGGCAGGGTTTTTTGTACATAACCCATTTGCACGTGTACAAACGGCAGCCAATATTTCATTTGTACAATTTGTACAGAACAAAAATAGGTATAAATAAGTAACCTGCATTCCTCTACGTCATGGCCAAAGACTAATAGCCAAATCAGTCTAATTTTTAAATTTTATTTATAACCACGAAAAAAATTTCATCAAAATCGAGGAAAAAAATAGAAATTTTCTAGAAAACTATCCAATAGCATAATGGATTTGCATTAGATGATGAATCGATGGTCAAGTCCTCTATGATGACAAGTGAAAGCCCAAAAAATGGAATTTTTTTGTCTATTGACCTTCGGCGACGCTGGAAAATCAATTTTCCAAACATTTATTTCAAGAATTAGATTCGAATTTAGTGTTCAAAAGTCGTAATTTATAGAATTTTATCATTTGAAAAATTTTTAAACCAGTAATTTATTCGTTAACTCTCGTGAAATTGACCGAAAAGGTATGAGTGGGAGAGAAGAAATTTCTAACAACTACTTCTATGAAGCTTCCGAATGGATTTCACGTTAAGAAAGGAATAATTGCTTCAAAAAGTTTACAGACTTGACATATTGATCTTTCTCAAAAAATTTTCCAATGAAAACCTGCGAATCTTCATTAAATATCAAGCTAAAATATTGAAGATTACCACTTAAAACATGAGATAATACTTTTGACATGATGAAAACTATTATACATTAAATGATAGGGGAGGGTAGGCATTCTGAAAGCCGCGTCTGAGGTAGGCAATACATAATTATTATTAAAGTGACAACCGGCACGTAGTGCCGGAAAATTTTGAGACTATGACCTTCTAAAATGCACCAAAATGCGTCTTTCTCGTATCTGATCCCCAAAATTTTCTTCCCTAAATGGGGATAGTACCGTTTGTACATGTACATGTGACTACCTCAATTTCGTTTGCCCCCAAAAATTTTCATTTGTCTCCGGCAAAAAAACACTGAATAGGGGACTGGTATTCACTATTGTATTTAGATGAAAAGAGAAATTCGTTATCAAGTGATGCGATCTCATTCTAAAATCAACAGAATCTAATTAGATTAGCTCATTGTCACCTGATTATATACATATAATGAGAAATTTCATACTGAAATGTTTGAGCGATCATTTACAAACGTTGAAATGGAGTACATTATACGCTTCATATCCATTCATAAACATGTGCAAGGAAATCCTAATCCCAACCATTTTTTTCGTGATCGGGATTGCCTAATGCCGGTTGGGATTGGGATCCGGCTGAACCCTATTTAATACCATCATTCTTTAACTGAAAATCTAAACCAAGAATATTGAAATTTATCGCTAGAATGCATTCTTCAATATTGCAGAACATTTACAAAATATCCCACTCATCTAATTTTTCAATCTGTAATCTTGGGTATTTTGTTAAGATTTTGTAAGAAATTGATAGTTTGATTGATTCTTTTAAGCATTCTCTTGCTTGCAATTTTCCGTCTCATTATCAGAGTGTAATGCTGTGATAGACGAATATCGCTTCATTAAATTTGAATAGACGATTTCATTCGTAGTTTAGTACCAATGCAAATAAATTTTGATCATGAGTAGTCTAAATTATCTGTTTTAACTATCCATTTTTAGAGATTTTTCGGGTCTAAAGTAGCTAAAAATCTATATTTTCATGGAGCTTCTTCTCCGATCCCACCAGGGGCGCTCAGGCGTGCCGTCCCGAACCTCTCAGCCCGACATTCGGTAGCCACGCGACGTCACCAGGTCGAGTTTCGTCCATGTTAAAAAAATTTGGGATTCCCCTCCCGAAAAAATTCCTGAGTACGGGCCTGAGTGTTGAAAAGGTTCACTTTCGTGCTTTCAAAATCCATAAATTTACCAGCACGAGTGACGAGCCAAAATCTTCAGCTCTAATCGCAGAAGTGTCAGCCGACAATTATTTTTTGCTCAATAATCCTAAATTGATGTTAACACATGGGTTTGATTTCTCAAGACTCTAGTGGACATTTGAATTTTCGCTTATTTCACACATTTTTACATGATTTCAACTCAGAATGGGAAAAAATTTTGTGGATGATTTCAACTCGGAATGGGAAAAAAAAAGAAAATTGAGTCATTTCCGCACTGTGTGGATCTGAACAACACACACAGATATCGAAATTTAAAATGAGAATTTAAAAAATTTTCAAATTTAAAATCTTATTTTCAGTGTATCTTTTCTACTGCTCTTCGTCAAAGAAACTTTTCCAATCGTTATTAAATTTTTTCATGCCAATCGCACACATTCAGAAAATGTGGAAATTTTACGCGACTGTTCTCCTTTTTACTTTATTATCTTCGACCACTGACGTCTATTCAAAAAAAGGCGGCGGCATCGGTAGTTCGCCGTCGCGCGGCACCAGTATTCTGAGCAAAATCAAAAATACATTCACCAATCGCGGTCACCAGGCCACCGGTTTGCGGAAACCGGCCAGCATGCCTCGGCCGCCTACCAATTTGCAAAACAGAGGCGGCGGCGGAACGTCGTGGAAAGCGCCGGCCGTCGGCCTCGGTGCCGGCGCTTTGGGCGGCTACGGCGCTCACAAATGGGCTCGCAACGCCGGTCATTCGCGCTACAGCGGTTTGAGTTCGAATAAAAAGGCGGCCATCGCCGGAACGTTAGGCGCTTTGGCCGGCGGCTACGTGGGCTACAAGATGGGCAAAGCGGTCGGAAGGTACAACACGTTTTACGGCGGACGAAATTATTGGTACGGTTCGCGTTATTATAATCCGACGGGGGTAAGGATGGCTTTCTGGTCGATTTTTGAGATTCTACATGACCGACTCTCGAAATCCTTACGAATGCGCGTAGAAAGTTTTCCGAAACAAAAATTTTTTTCTTAAAATTGTTTTGGTATTTTATTGTTTTCAGCACAGCGTCTCTATTAACTTCAAAATGCTAATTTCATTTCTCAGACACATTTGATGCAAGAAAGTTTATCGAAATTCCGAGCTCTTTTTTTGCTCAAATTATTATCGTGGCACAAAATTCGTTTATAATGCTTTTTGGTACCAAGGCTCGTTGATTATTCCAAACGGTCTGTTTCGCCAATTGGCGAGAGATTAAAGTTTCCCTCGTCAAATAAGTTATTCTTCGTTCAATGAAGTCTCCCACAGATGCTTCTTTTATGCATTATTGAGATATTTGAGATATTTTATGCATTATTGAGTCTTATATTTATCCAGTCTGTAATTTACCAAAAATTGAGAAAAAATTAAATTTTCAAGTCACAGTATGGGATAGGTTAGATCATGATACAAATACTAAATCAAAATTGATGATATTCAAACGATTAAAAAACCAGATTGCCAAAAAAGCGTGCACTGGATGATTCGATATTGCCCTGAACTAGCTA
The DNA here is from genome assembly GCA_963922205.1 of Romanomermis culicivorax. NCBI lineage: Eukaryota > Metazoa > Nematoda > Enoplea > Mermithida > Mermithidae > Romanomermis > Romanomermis culicivorax. The sequence goes on along the minus strand of CAWUHX010000237.1, from coordinate 167,106 downwards.
TCAGCAATTTTTTAAAAGTTTAGTCGTATCAATTTCGATCTGGAAACAGGAAGCTAAAATTCAAAAAGTAAATAATCAACCGAAACTTTGCAGTTTTCCATCAATTTTAACTTTTGATATTTCCTGGTAGCCCTAATGATATTTCAATTTTCGGAGGACTGAAAATTTTTTTTTGCAAATTAATCAACAAAAATCCCTATAAATGCATCAAAATTTACCAGTCATATGACAATAATTGTTAATTGTGGGATAAAAAACTGCAAAATGTCTATCTTTTTGTGGAAAATTTTCATTTTCGAGAAAAAAATTAATCTAAAATGTAAATTTTTCAGCTCTTTGGCGGCGCTATAGATATGTTTTCCAAGAATATAGACAACGACTTTCTATTTTTGTGCAGTTTCTCGACTTTTTAGGCCAAAATTCCCAACTTTTTTCCTCATTGATCCGCCCCCTCCTAAATTTTAGGCAACCTATATATAACCCCACCCATACCCATAACAAACTCGGCTGACTCGTATCCCATTGATAACTCTGAGCGCCATTCACTTTGGGCATTTGAGATTAAAATTATATTTTCTGATGTTGGTTCAACCAGAAAAAGTGAGTATAGGTGAAAATTTGATTTTGAGACGTTCAGAATTTTCAAGGATCTGTTTTGTATTGGGAAGAAGAAAAAAGTTCGAAAAATTTTTGATCATGTTGCTTGACATTGTCTGATATTTTTAAAATGAAATAGTGGAGGAGGGAAACGTAAATTCCAGAATTTTCCGTGGTTGTGCCAGTAGAACACGTATCGGCATGATTTCACGTTCCTACAACTTAAGCATTAATTAGGAAAAAAAATAATAATTTGAACGTCACGAAATCGCTAAATTTTTGAAAAACTTTACATAAAATATGGAATCAATTCTTTTGCCAGATTAGTTTACTTTATCAGTCGAACGGGTTATTTTTTAAGAATTCCACGACATGAAAATTTCGAAAAATATGAGATTTAATTACATCTTAACTTCCCCCTAAAACATTAAAAATCCTAAACCCTGACGTCACAATAGCCAAGAAAAAGGAATTTTAGAATAATTCCTCGGAAAAATTTGATCAGTGGCAATAAGCAAAACAACATTTAAAGGAGTGAATCAAGACAGTATTCGGAATTCCAAATTATAAATTCAATTCCGGTACCTATTTTAAGTCATTACATTTTTGCGTTAAATTTTTAGATTTTTGGTTCGAGAAATTCAATGTTTGAAATATTGTGAGAACCTGAAAATTTTTCACTTTTTCACAATTGAACATAAACTCAAAAGAGTTGCTTATATTCTTGATTCTTACATTAGATCCTCGATTAAAATCTACATTTTGGATTTTTTCTCCGTCTCAAGCTGAGCTATTTTGGCCATTTTTTGAAGGGTCGTAAAACGTGCATTTTCGAAGTCGACGGTTCGACGTCCAATTGGAATTTGAAGTACGACGACGACAACACGGCCGTGCGCGAAGTGATCTTCGAATGTATGCCTCACGAGCAATGCTGCGAATTGTCCTGTTGCCGAGTGCCCAGCACTTACGTTCGTAGCGGTTCGCACCGCGGCTGGCATTGGTGGCACACCTTGTGAGTTGAATTTTTGATGTAGAACGACTTCATTAGCGCTAGTTAATTAGAAAATTTTCACCTTGCGAATTACAAGTTTTTCCCTCTTTTTGAGGTTATTTTTGGCTATTCTGGTCATTTTGCAAGAAATTATTCTGGGAAATTTCTGGGACTTATTGGCGATGCCCGCTTGGCTGCTAATGGCGTCGGCAACACTTTTTGTGGCATCTTCGTTTTCTAATACAATCAGGGATTATTTCATAATCATTTTCGATCAAAATGCGTAAGTTTTTTCCCTTAAACGGGAATTAGCATAGAAAATTGTTTAGTTTTTGAGTGTTAAAATGTGAAAAGCAAGGCAGATATTTGAATTTCCTCTTTATTGACTGAAATTGAGAAATTTTTAAGAAAAGTTCGAGAAGAAAATTAGATATAAAAAGTTCAACAAATTTGGTAAAAAATCAAAAATTGTCATTGTCTAACATTTATCCAATAACTTCGATAAATTGAAAATATTTATTTTGAATGCTTTCTTTACCTTTCAAATTCCTTTTGAGAGTACCAACATTAAGCATGATTTAATAAATCGGTAATACAATGAAAGCAGGCTATTAGAATCGTCAAACTCAGACGTTAGTTTCGGACCAACGAAATATTATTTGTCAACCGTGCTCATTGTGCTATGGTAATGAAATATTTTTTATTAACAGTGCTAATGGGACTTGTGCTTAAAAAACCCTGCCTTGCATTTGCGTTCACATCTTGATTGGGACTCATCCCCCATTCTTGAACTTAAAAGGTCAAAAAGTCAATTTTTATGCTTTTTTAGACAACAATGACAATATTTGAACATGTCTTCGCATTTCTTAGTCTTAAAATCTAAATTTTTCCCCCAATGTTCCCGACTCCCCACTCTAAAATCTCGGACGACCGTTGATCCCACCTGATGAAAATGTGACTGCTCCCCACCATACATGCACAGCATATAGAAATTCTGGTGGGTCAGCCTCGATAGGGGTGAGATATGAATTTTTCTTTCTTGATAACGAAAAGTCTTACCCTTATTTGGGGGGGGGGGATTGGGGGACTCCCCACCCCAACTTAGTCGAACCCTATACTCGAATGTTGGGACCTCCAACTCGAAAAAATTGGGAAAAAATAGTTTTTTAGTCTTTTTTTGGGAAAATTTTCGACTTTTCTACTCAAATTTTGGGGACCCCGTCCCCCAATTTTGAGAATTTTTAGACCCCACCACAAAAATTTGTTTACCCCTCCTCAACTGGTCAGACTACTTTCTGGTATGTGAAAAGAAAGGTCTTTTAACCTTCAAGCAACATATTCTTCAATCTATATTAGTCGAATATGTGTTGCTTGGTCAGCTCTTTTCATAGTTTTAATGTTCTTGGGAATCAAGTTTGCATTGTTTAGAAAAATCTTTTAACTACATCATCATTTTCATTATTATGTTGACTTTCACTTCTCACTTGCCCATTTTACTTCATCGTCTTCTCGATTGTGGGGTCGATTCTGCGGGGGGTCAGCAAGAATCTGCTGTAGGTCTATACCCCCAAACCCTTCTCCACGTGCATGTATGCTTCCCGCCCTACTCGAGGCTCCATTATTAGTATGGTTCCTTTGCGATGCTCATATCTTTTATTTTGATTTGAGATATAGTAAGCTTGGTTGATAAACGTTAAATTTTGTGAATAAGTATGAAACATAAATGTTGAAATTTAAAATTTTATATAAATTTTTCATATTTGTCACTATCGATGTTGTAATTTAAATTAGTGATGTTGTATTAGCGCCTCTATCCTAAACCCTATGATAGTCATTTTGAGGATGCCGAAAATTCCTAAATCGCATCTCCATCCAGGAGTCTTTGTTATCGCAATTCCATGATTTAGAATAAAATCCTCAGCTTTACTGTGTATAGTTCTCCATAAATTTACTTTATTTTAAATCGGCTTTAAAAATCGTGACATTCAAGAATGAGGGTTGATCCCTTAAAGTCAAGAATGAGGGTTAATGCCTTAAATAACCCTTAAAGTCTGTGTATTCAAATTTCATACAAGCTTTAGCTGTAAGGGCACGTCATTTCAGTTTTATCGTACTGAATTCAGCATCCATTTTTATCAAGTTAGTTCCAAAAGCTATAGTAAAAGTAGAAAATATAAAGTATTTGAATTTTGTCTCAACAAAACCTCCTTTTTGACAAATCTTTGACCAATGCAGAAAATTCTAATCGCAAATCGAGTTTGCTTTGAAGATATTAGTCATAGATATACGCACATCTGTTTTCTTGCGCTATTTTATCACTCAAAATTGGCTCAGTTGGTTCTTTTCTATTTTAGATTATTGGTATTAGTCCTGGGCATCATTTTGTCGGTTTGCATTTTCGGCGGCACTAAAGCTATGGAAAGTAGGCGGGAAAATAGCGCCCCCATATGCATGACCACCTACGAAGACGAATCACGAAAACCGTTTAGTACGCAGTTTAAAATACAAAAAATGGCAGTGTTTTCATAAATTTTTTTGTTATAGATCAACCTGACAATTATTCAAATTATCCGCCGTCTTATCCAGCCGCATATCCGACTCAGCCTACGGGTAAGTACGATTTTCGACTTGATTCCTAAATCGATATTTTCGGAGCAAAATTTTGGGGAATGAACTAAATTTTTCATGCAACTTTTGGCCCTATTTGACCTTGAAATGCTTCTAAATAATATAGAACTGAAAAGCGAATGCTATTCCGTATTTTTGAGATTTTCTTTTAAACTATAGGACAGGAACACACATAACTTTGAATTCGTGCTTTTCTCGTTCAAATTTTAGCAATGCTTTAAAAAACTTTTCGGGCTGAGAGTTTCTGCTGTAATTTTATGCGAAAAGTATTCTTAAAATATTTTCACAAATAGAATATTCGAAATATTGTGTTTTAGCGCAAATACGGCGCAAAAATGTTGAATATCCAAATTTCGTGTTTTCTAAGAGTCTGGCGTTGTGGTAGCAGTGGCAAGAATTTCATTTGAAAAAATAATGTCGCGAAAGCGAAATTATTTTTTCTTTTTTTCTATTATTTATTATATATATGAAAATATTTCGAAAGACTTCGAGAAACGGTTCAAAAATAAAAATTTTTATGTAAAAATCGTAAAAAATATATTCATGGCGCGAACCGCCGAGAAAATTGACATTTTTTACCATTTTTTGTTCAAAAATTGGCATTTTTCATCGAAAAATTGATATTTATCAGTATTTGATTTTTACATTAGATGCTCGATAAAAATTTTCAGGATTGAAAAATCCTGTCGGGAGATCGCCCAATGGCAAGCCATACGGCCGAAGATTTCTGGGAGATTCCTATTTGGCTCTTCCACCCTCCATTGTATGGGCCAATCTACAACTGTCATGATACAATACATCAGCCAGAATTCTCGAAATTAAATTGAAACGTCCCGTTTCACGTCCCAGTGTCCTTTGAATATCTTGGGCTGAAGATTGTGCAGGAATGTAAAACGAAGACATCTCTGCAGCTATCTTAGCTGTTTAGCGATCAGTGACTCCAAAAAATGCTCTCAAATTTTTTGATTCACAACTGATAATTGGGTAAAAATTTTGTGAGTGAAATTTCTACTCTGTGTAACTTTGCGTAAAAGATTTCGACGACAGTAACCACTTTCTTCATTTTTTGGTTACAAGGATTTTATGACACCAATTTTTTAGTTTGATTCGAACTTGATCAGAGTTTGGTCAACTATCGAATTTCACTCCCAAATGAATCAAAAATAAGGTTTTCTTTTGCCGCTCATGCATGGATTTTAGAATCGGTTGTACTATATTCTGTACGTATTTCATGTTCTGAATCAAGCTCGAAAAATTTTCGGGTACTCACATGTTTGTAGCTGCTCAGTGTAATCCATGTCCGAAATTCTCAGTAGCTGTAGGGTGTGTCATGTTCATTTTCAACTCTTTAGAGTCATTAATTTTCAAGATATTCTGAGCAAACTGAGATGTAAAATAGGGTGTCTCAACTTGTTTTTCAGAATTGTGATTTATGCATTGAATAATAACAATCGTGCTTCCATAAAGTCACTCCTTACGACACTTGTTTGATGGCGTACTTATCAAAATTTCGTATCCTGATATCGTTTCTACACCCATAGTTTGCATATACAAAAATTTTGAAAAGTCAAATCTTCAAAGGCTCTTTCTGAAAATGTCATGAAAAAAATCAGTTGGAATAAAATTACAGCGAAAATTAATTTTTGATTGCATAGCTAAGGGTTCGTATTTTTAAGTATATCCTTCGTGTCCGCCGGGTTTTTCGCCGGCCTACGCTCAACAGCCGCCTCCTTATACGGCCGTACATTGATATCATCGTCTGATTTGTAGAATCGAATATTGGGGAAAATATTTCAAAATGTGATTATTGTAAACTATGTATTTGTTGCTTTATTATAATTAGCGGCGCTTTAAACCTGGATTTTATCCGCTTTTAGCGTGTAAAGGTTTTATACATTTGTCGTTTAAAATACGTATTTCCCGTGCCAAAGTATTAGAAGTTCTGAACCATTTGAAAATAACGTCCAACTTTGTTACCTTTATGTAAAATTTCGCCATTTCTTATGTTTGATGCTAAGCTAGAATAAATACTGTGTGATAAATCTCAGAAAAGCAATAACGAAATATTTACTAATATTTTCATGTAAGGCTAACGACCATTGATTATTGATCAGATCCATTTCATCTTTCACGGACTCGAATTTTACCCTAGCCGAGAAAAATCAATCTCGAAAGATCTCAGTATATCGTGTTATACAGGATGAGCCAAAAAAAGGCGACCGGTGCTGACTTTCACAACTTTCGAATGGATGCGGATTGCTGCATTAGAATGCACTGAATGCCTTTGCTACATAGGCCAAATTTTATGCTCCTAGTACTTATGGTTACTGTACAAACAGGAATTTAGTAAAAGTGGTAGTTTTTCAAAAAGTAAAAGTTGTGAAATCAAAGTAAAGGTTGTCCTAGTGTCAAAGAAGTGTTGTAAAGCTGTTTAAACACAATAATAATCTAAAAATCACCCAGATTTGTAATTTACACGTAATTTAAAGTCTCTTGTTTCAATATAGGTGAAATTTCATCAAAATCAAGAGCTTTTGTTTTGAAATAGGAAAAAATTAAAATAAAAGCAAAATCAATTCTGTCATTAACCAGATGGAAAAACGACTAAAATTTTTGGTGAAACAGAATGTAGGACACACTAAACGGCTCTCTTGTAGTCTTCAGCTGTTATCGTGCGGCGCGCGGCAGCGGCGCTAGCACATTATGTTTGTGCGAAAAAAGAGTTCGTTTTCTTTGAACTCAAAAATCTCAAGAACGGTAGGGAGTTGAGAATTAAAAAAAAACACCATTAGATGAATAATTGAATACGCTTTCATAATATGGTTTAAACTATCAAAAATTACGTTTACATACCATGTTATTGACTTTACACTACAGAAAAAAATCAAAAAGTGTGAACTCATTTACACAACGTCTAACTGCTTCTGGGAGATGGCTTAGGGGTCATTCGATAGCTCTTCAAAAGTACTTCATTTACTTTTTTTGAACATTATAACCCAATATTTGCGTTGAACAGGGTGGCTCAAAATTTCGAGTGATTTCACAAATATTCTTTTTACGCCTGTAGCTCCATCAATATTGGTCCAAAAAAGGTCTAATCTAGCTTAAAATCTAGAACTCAATGAAATCTTTGATTTGGCAGGCACTGTCGAGGGAAAATGATAAACTACGTTATCGCCATGGGGTCATATGTCAGAAAATTCGTAATTTTTACAAGTAGCCTACGTGTTGGACATCTTATCTCAATGAGTTCTGGTCATTTTTCGTCAAATTTAACACTGTTTGAAAGAAAAATGAATTTTAATCGGGCTCGTGGATTTTCATGGCTATTGCTTTAACCGTTCATTAGTAATCTAATTCTAAAAACGGAAAAAGCGATAATTTTTCAGCGTCAAAAATTTTGAAAAAGTTCAAATAGCTAACGATTGGCTGATCGGACGACAATTTGGTTAAGCTCATTGGATTTCTCGTCAAAAGTTACATCATAATTCGGAGTTGAATTGTTATTTTATTGAATATTACGCTATCGCTGTCAAACTTCTCGACTAATTTGATCTAAATTTTTTTTCTTTTTCGAATTTTTTCGAGCAGTTTTTGCCATAACTCTGTGAATATTGAAAAAAACGATTACGATTTTTTTCGTTCGATTCAGCATTCAATTTTCTACAAAACTGTGGAAAGAAGTATCAAAAAAATTTGGAGCAGCATTGTCGAGTGGCTATTCAACGTAAACTTTATTGGAAGTTTAAGTCACAACAGTTGGTTTACAGAAAATCAAATATCTAAACAACGAGGACGGCAATCAAATGACACTGATTTGTGTCACCCTTCTATTTGGAAGCATTTTATAAAAAACAGGCTATAATTCAGTAAAGTTTTTATACAAATGAAAAATCAAAAAAATCAAATATATTTTAGTGAAAATATCGTTGAAAGTCAGTGTTTCCCAAAAATGTTGGTTTCCAAAAAGCTAGGTTTTGTGTTTTTGAATAACCTAATACAGACGAGAAAAGAAATCGAAGAAAAAAAGAAAGTGGAATGGAACAATGGAAAAAAAGAACCTGTAGTATGTTTTCCTGGAAATGCGCTTCTAAATAATGAAAGTTGAAAGCAAGTAGTATTTCAGATTTTCACGATTTGCTGATGAACAATAACCATATAGGAATGGAAGTTTGTGAACATACAAACTGACCTAACCTTTGACAATTTTTCGTGTGAGTGCTGATTTGTGTCATTTTTCTATCTGGAAGCATTTTGAGAATGAATGTAGTAACTTAAGTGGAAAAGAAACACAGGACAAGGAAAAGACGTAGTAAAACAAAAACGAAATTAGTGCAAAAGAGATGGAAAAAGTGTATAAAGCGCAAAAGCGGCAGAATCTCAGACGAAGGAGAAATAAAACTTGTACCGTTCAGGAGGTGCCCATTGTTCATTGAAAATCACGCTTTTGACAATCACTCTTTTGGATAATTAGTTTTTAGAATGCTCTTTAGGGTATTCACTCTCTTGAGAAACACTCTTTTGGAAATTCGTCCGTGAGTTTTGCCCTCCTTACAGGCCGATGTCATGGGTTCTGAATTTACGCTTTTATTTTCTACACATATATTAGGGAATACGAGAAAGGCCCACTTGAAAAAAAATCGTTCCTTCGAACATTATGAACATTTTTTTCAAGATGCATCGCAAAAATTTCAAAATGTATGGCAAAAATTCCGCAATACATCGCAAAAAATAAGTCAAGGTTTTTTCGATATTCGACTTTCTTTTCAAATGCATCAAATTTTCTCAAGACAATGTTGGAAAAATTCAAGATGGCATTTTGAAAAAAATCAAGATACCATCTTGTAAAGAATTAAGAGGGGCGGCATATCAGAGAATGGAAATTTTTGCAACTAAAATGGACCCGCCTCTATTTATCGAATTTCTGTGGTCAGTCCTATTCTCACGGAGGACGCCCTGGGTTTTTATCTGTGGTTGCATAGGGGAGGTTATTTTGCGCGGGGAATCCGATGGACTATAGGTTTTTCACAAAAAATTTTATTTTTTGAGATTTTTCAGAAAACGTGAAAACCGCTTATTTTTCACACAAAATGCAGTTGAGAGAGAATCCGAATTTTCGTTATTTTTTCGAATTCCTAAGCAGGCAGAAAATGGCAATAGAACAGGAGACAAAGTCTATAATTTTGATTATTTACCGGATTACCTGAATTACTGCATTATGAGTAAAAATCAAGAGTTTTGACGTTTTTGTAAAAAATCACAAAAAACAAAGATTTTATGAGGACGGAATATTTCCATCAAATTCCCCGTGAAAAATAACCTCCTCCGTTTGCAACCACGCGTAAAAACCAAGGGCGCTCTGCCAGCAAGCCCGACCTCAGAAACCTTCTTTGAAGAGTTCTTGTATACCTAAACATAGGGAACAGGGTAACGCTTTTGATTGGCTAGTTTTATAAATTTCATGCTTTGATATACCACCCATATAGATTCTTTTCACCATGAGAACTTAATTTTTTCAATGTGAGATCTTGATTTTTTCAGAATGATATCTTATTTTTTCAATATGACATCTTGATTTTTTTCAAGATCATCTCGAAAAAATTGAGATTCACTTGAAAGGAGAGTCGGATATCTTAAAACTCTTATATCTTGATTTTTTGCGAAGCATCTTGCAGTTTTGCGATGCGTCTTGAAAAAACATTGCGCGTGATGTTTGACGGAACGACTTTTTTCAAGTGGTAACCAATTTTTTCAAAAGCTAACGATTTTTTCCAGATGACCCTTTTCGTATTCGGTACCAATAAATTTATTAACCGCAAAAGTGAAAGTATAGCAAGAATATACAGTATAAGTGTTCTTTAAGATCATCGATCAAACAAAATTTACCACGACAATACAAATAGATAATGAACAAAAATTGAAAAAGTAGTCACCAAATTTCTGAGCACTATTCTCCCGTTCGTTTTTGTCCGATTCGACGTCATATTTTCTAGATGAGCCGAGCCCGAGCTTTTTCTCCACGTCGTTCGAGTGTCGGTGACCCGAGTCTCGGCCAAAATCCCTGATATGCTGGACGTCCGTTAACGGCGCCTGATGATGACGGTCGTCTCCTCCACGTCTTCTGTTCGATGATTCGCCGGCGACGTTTTTGGAACCACCGCTGCTGCTACTTTTGCCCATCTCGGCGCATTCGGTGGGCAACGATTCCCTGATGCCCAAACGTTTGTACAATTGTTCCGTACTTTTAAAACCGAGAACGGTCAATTTGGTCATCATGGCCGCCGGTTTCAGGCCGCATAGATCGCGGGTTATGGGCGAAACGCATTTCAACATTTGATCGGTATGTCTAAATTTGGAAGTAATCTGCATGTACTTGGAAACATTTTATATTTTAAACGCTATGAATTACTGTAGTCCACGACAATAAATGTACAAAAGAGATCTGACATGTATAGGAATCAATTCCGTAAGTAATAAGGCATATATCTTCATGAAATGTATTGTTTTGTAACTGTTTCATGTCACGAACCCTGCTCAATCAGCCATGATGCATTCGAAAATTTTTCTACTTATGATTTTTACTGTTTTTGGAGCTGCTAAATGTAACTAGGGTAAAAGTTCTCAATTGCTGAAGAATTTCGGGTCTCACATTTAACTTCAAATCCTAATCATTACATCTGCTTGTTCTGAGAAAACTGAGACATGAAACAGGGTGTCCAATACATTCATGAGAATCATGAATGATGCGTCGGATATCGACCATACATGTGCGTGAAGGGCTTGGGGGTGTATTGAAAAACGCAGATTCTAAATGAGACACAGCGGATTTCTGCTGACCCCCAACAGATTAGATAGTCCCTGAGGATCGATGGAGAAAACGATGAAGAACAATGAACGAGAAAGAAGAGAAAGTCAACACAAAAATGAAGATAACACTGTAGTTAAAACATTATTTTTGAATAGGATATTATTGAATCACAGCCTTATCTACATATTTCGAATCTTAGCTCTTCAAAAATGTCATGAAAAATTCAATCGAAATAAAAATACGGCGAAAACACCTATTCCAAAAATTTTCGAGTGCAAGGCCAAAACTTGAGTAAAAAAGGCGCAGCTTTTTGAGAGTTCAGACGGTCTGTTTGAGGAATTCGACTTTGTATGATACCTAAAAATCCAACATACTGAGTTTAATATCATGGCGACATTCTTTTCGCATGAAAGTCATAACTACACGAAATTTGAAATATCACGGCTCCGGAAACACGTGAGTCTCTTTAGTCAACAATTCATTATATACAAAAGACAATGCTCTATAATTTGATAGGGAAATTTTTTTATCATTTCGTATTTACATTAGTCACGTGATTTGAAAAATTACAAAATGATAAGGTAGTTTGTGTATAGCAACTCTAGTCCATTTTCTGTTATAGTTCATTTACTTTGAAATAGCAGATGCAGCGACAAGAAAAAAAGTAGGTTCAGTTTGACTCATAATTTTTACGGAGAGGAAAACTTTATACTGTAGAAAAAATATGAATTTCTCTATGACAATGAGGAAGCCAAGAAATAACAACTTTTTTGTCCATTTTCAACTCAGATAGAACTGTCACCGAACCTGAATGCTTTGATCAGGTTATTGGATAAAATTATCAGTGGTCAGTTTTTCACTGATCGATGAAAAATTTTTTCTCGTTGGTTACTATTTTTTCCACTAATAAACTTATTTTGTTTATCATCTATGACATAACAGACTTGTCAATCTGCATGCAAGCCTCCTACAAGATATTTCACATTTCTCAATATTTTTCTTGGGGTTCGGCTGTTGCGGGAACGTTATTTATTTGCAATTTAGAATGTTTTCAAGAAGGACAAATTTTTTTTACATATTCTCTCATGACTCATGAACATTCGAACACGTTGCCAGAAAGATTCTTATCAAACTTGTATAGTGATATTTGATCACAACTCACGAAAAGCGAGAAAAGCAAAAACTTTCAAACGGCATGATTATTTCGCTTGAGCGATTCTGGAGGTCGTAAACGAAAAACAAAACTTTATTGAAATTTCATAGACCAGCTAATGCTCTTCTACTCTTCAATATTGAAAAAATTATTTGTTTCGTGAGAGTCACATGAAAAGCGCGTTAACTCAACGGCGGCCGTTTCTCATTATTTATGATTCATGGAGTCAAATCAACAATGCCTCAGACTTCAGTTTGTAGTGGAGATTTTTGATGAAAGTCAAAATAGTTAATCATTATCATCAATAATGAGTGTTTCGTGGGGTAGTGACAAGAGAGCGTTTTTTGATCTAGTTCAAACTGATGGAGAAATTCCGCACCTACCTTTGTAGAACACATAAAGTCTATCACAATAACATGGGTCAGACTATCTTGATTAAAAGTCAAAATTATCTTGGCATTGAGATGCTCAGAAGCTTATCCATAATCAGTAATAGTAGTTATCAGCTTTAACATGACCAGAATGTTCATGCAATGATTCATGTTCCATATACACTTGAGAAATCACATCTTTTCAGTACTCACTTGCACAAATCTTTCAAAATGGACCCCAAACCGGTCAATTCTCCTCCTGATGCCGTTTCTTGTAACTTTTGTATCGACGATTTGGTCTTTTCCGTTTCTTTGGAACATAATTTTAACGCCATTTTCTCGTTTCTGACCAGGCATGGTAGATGGTTTATGAAATCTGAACATGAAAAATATTCTGCGTGATGACGATCCACTGTGACCTTAAATCGGACATCAATATCTATATTAAAATATGATTACTTGCATTTTTAGAAATTTACTTTATCAATGTGTGCAAAACGTATAGCATGAAATCTACAGCCTTCTTCTATAAAGGATGAATTACGCCGACACGTACTGACCTCAAAATCGTTTATAGAAAGATTTACTGTAGGATATTTTGCTCCAAGAAATTCTAAGAGTTAGTTAAGTGGTGGTCTCACACAAAACATTTATATTCCATAGATAAGGTGCGGTTTGGCAATATAAAATGGCTATGTGTTGATTCAACATGCTATTTCAACCATCGTGTTGTTTCAGCCAACAGTATCATTTCATTTTGTACATATATATATATATAGTGAAATAGGACCAAAATTAATTATGAATAAGCTCAAGTGAAACAAATAAAATGCTTCAAAGATACACGTCAAGAATTGTTCAGGGGAAAAATCGGTTGAAGTCTGAAGCTTAAGTGAAATGCCCTGAAAATATTCATTATTCTTGGAAAACACGAATTTCCGATTTCAAAAGGTTTACAATGAATATGTTTGAAAATCAAGGAGGATCAGGAAGGTCAGCTTGATTATTAGCATTCGCATTCAGATTCGAAGTCTGCGATTTTTTCCTGGTAGAAAGAAATACGCATCTTCAAAAGCTTGAAGAAGCTATATTTGGTGTTTCATAAATTTTTTGTCGACACATACTTATATCGTCCATGTGGGTAGTTGAAAAACGAAAAAAAAAAATTTCGAGGGATAAAAAAGTGGCTGAATTGAGACAGTGACTCAAAAGCCTTGTTAGCTGAATCAACACTATAGATAAAAAGCTAGTGGCTGAATCGACACAGGTGGTTGAGTCGAACGGGGGCTAGCATGTTGAATTCTGGTGATTCAGATAATCGATTAGGATTTTCGTTCTTTAAACGTGATATTTTTGACTGAAATTATTATCAATCTAAAATTTCCCTGACTATCGAATGATAAAAGTTATTTGATTATAGCTAAAATAGATCAGAAGTTGTCTGAATATCTTCGAATAGATAGTTTACATACGTAATGTGACACAATTTCAAACTCGTGGCTTTACAGTATCTGTGGAAAGTTGATTTGTGGCTCATACGCATGAAGAAGCATTACGAAAAAGCGGTACTACTGCTATGGTCTACAGTAATTCGATTTTTTTCTGTAGAACGCAATTTCATGCTTGTCAAATTTTGCTCCTGAAATATACTAAAAATCCTCTTGCTTGAATATTCTTCCTCGCATACGTAATGCAATCCGGCGAACGTAGATGTTAGGAAATTGTACGAATTATGCAAATAGGCGCAATTTCTTGTACAGGTTTTCAATTCTGCGTAATTCCTAAATTACGCAAAAGAGTAAATTTCTAGCGTCAAGTCAAACACTGTCCAAAACGAGGTACTTGCACATCAATTTGAACTTCAATTTTACAGTATGATAATCGTAATTTTCGTTCAATTGCAAAATTTCTTGCCAACCGGCCAAACCGTCGTATTTGTCGGCACTACCCGAAAAATCCAAAAAATCTTGCAAACACTTTAACGTGCAAGATGTGTCGGCAGTCGAAGAATGACGGACGAATATTACTGCAAGATACAGTAATACGAACTGTAAAAAGGATGTAAAAAATTAAAGTTAGTTATATTGTATTAGTAACTGGTGCGATTTTTTTCCACAGGCCAGGTTGTTTTGGTGCGAAAAAATTCTACTATGAATTTTACCATGTCGATCCTGCAGCAGCATACAAAAATTATCCTTTTTCTGGTCTGCAAAGCATTGAAAAATGAAGATGAACGTCTTTTTCTCGTAAAAGACAAAACCGATCATAAAACAAAAGGCAGCCAATTTCGGGGACCGCTTTTCTCTCTGCATATCGAAGATCAAATATAAGAAAAAAGAGTCATTACGGTCAGTAAGTTTCTTAGCTGCTTTTAGTAGCGAAATCTTGAGGAAAAAGCAGACGAGAGAAAGAGTCGCAGAGCATGTTTTTCCTCATGGACTAGAACATAAAAGGAAATATCCCTCTTTTTACTGTAGATTCTATGGGATAGGATATAGGAGAAACTTTTATTGTACTTATTACTTCATTACAGGCTTAGAGCCCCAAATCGTTTTGGTTTTTATTTTGCCATTTGTTTGATAATGCAATAAGCTTTATGATGGGAATGGTTACTAGAGACTAATATAAGGTCCGTTTTTGGAGGAAATATGTAAAAAAGATCTTAGTATACAGTGCGCAAGTCTAGTCCTGAACGGAAAAATGTCTCTAAAATGCCAATGTTAGTTAAAGTCTCATTGGAGAGGGTTGCCAAATGTAAATTCTGAAATCGTAGTGCATTCGATAGCCCACTGTAAGATGTTCCACTGACCTTTTTGGCCCATAAGGCGTGGCAGAACATTGTCTAAAGTGTGGGTGTAGGCCAAGCTTTGATAACACCAGTATACTGGCCCCTGAAAGTGTCGTATTGGCTGCTCGTATGCCCTCGGCTGCCTACCTGCGGTTCTTGGGAGATCCAATCTGGTACGGCCCCTGACGCTAACCCGGTGCTAATCACACTCCTACTGCAGTAAGTTGAGACTTGATGTACGAGAACCTTTATTGGTGAGCAAAAACACAACAGGCAGTAGAATACAACGATGGATGTAAGTACGAAACAAAAGTGCAGAGTGCCAAAAATACAAACGCTAACGCCTTCAACCTCCCTAGTTGGCTGATCCTTCTTTTGTCCCTGAGCAACGAGCCACAGGGCCAATGGGATATCTCAGGCCACGGCCCAAGCTGAAACTCTACCAAAAATAAGTAAACTAACTCAAACAACCACTCACTGGTTCCTCTCCTCAAAATGGAACGTCGCAAACGTCTCAGGCCGCGTCACTACTCAAATTCGCCCGCGGCGCGTACCACGAAACACAAATAAACAAAACGGCGACCCTTTCCTTTGTCACCACCGTCAAAATAACAGAGCACCCGAATGCTACGGTGCAGACGCCAATATCACACAAAGGAGAGGCGATTCTCCAGACGAAAATATTATTCACAATAATAATAATACGAAGAAGTGAATAAAAAACACTGCAGCGTGTCTAACATCGACTTGCAAGTGATATGCAAAACATTTGCGCCAACCATTTATTTATTTTTGACCAAAAATGTGAGTGACACAAACCGTTTTATCGGTTTGTTTACCTGAGAATAAATGAAAACACTTTAGCAATAAAGAAACTTTAGAAAATGAAATGATGTAATTAGAGGACCAAAGGTCAGAGGAATTGACCCTCTGACATCCCTCCCCCCCCAAAGGCAAGACTTTTCCCGCCAGCGAAGGGAAAAGTCAGGAGGTCCCCCAAGGGCCCCAGACCCTCGACGCCGACGCTCGACGCCTCCAAATGTTCCAAACAACGACGCTAAGCGCCGTTGACGCAATTGTAAACAATAAAAAATAAAAAACATCCGTATCCAACGGTATCGTTACACTTTGGGCCAATGGCGCCGGATGCTACCCCCGACGCTACAAAGTTCACTAATAAAATGCCCCGTGGGCTCGTGGTCCCGAATAAAAAATGTTCGAACGAATAGCGTTCGCGGCACTCGGGCCGAATTTGACCAAATTGAAAATAAAAACGTTTAATCGGCGGCGACCCCCGCAGTGCCCGAGTTAGGTTGTGGGCTGCTCCCCACTGCCGTCGATGTATTTCGTATCGGCCGCTCCTCCATCACCGATTGTGGCATTCGTCTCCGTCCTCTCCGGAGGGGGGTTGTTGATCGTGGAGAGCCCGCAAGACTTTTGAATTTCCGCCGCCGTTGCTCCTCTGGCCCCTTGGCCGGACACTGGCCCCCCCAACGCCTTTGGTATAATCTGCCCCCCAGGGAGAAAGGATGCCCGAAAACCAAATCCTCTGGCCCTTTGGCTGTCTAGATTTTGAACCAAAAATATTTATGGTATTTATTGCTAAAGTGAATCTGCCTTATTAAGAGGTAAACTTAAACCCATAACACGGTCTGTGCCACGAAAAAATTTTAGAATGAAAATGTGTTTTGGAAAAAAGATGGAAAAAATATGAAAATGGTAGCGCAAAGCCTGCTACCCTTGGGCGATGTCAGTTGGTGACTTTTGTCGGAAAGGAACAAAATACCCAAGATTTAAGAAAATACAAAAAATTGCTTGGTAATTTCCCGATTCGTAAAAAAAGAAATACGATATATCTCCGTGCAGATTCGAACAAAACACAAACGAAAAAATAAATGAAACAAATTGAGATTAGTACAAGAGGCAACTTTAAGGCATAAAAAAGGTGGCACAACCGGTTTCGATTTTGTAATACTGACGCTCAAAACGGAAGAAATAGGTAACTTTTGAAATATCGAAAAATTTTACAGAACGAAATAACTATCTTTATAATGACCTCACGGAGAGCGGGGTCATCTGAAACATAAAAATTTACTTCCTCCTATGACCGCTATGGTCCCGTCCCGGTTGACCAATACCAATATCTCGTTTCAACGGGGAAATATAATCGGGGTTCTCTGTGGATGGTGGTCTTTGGGGCGGTTGCATACCCGTAGACGTCCCCGGAATATCCATTCTTTCTTCGGTTTGCACATTACGCACCGGCGGAATCATCGTAGGCGGGGGCATCTGCAATCCCGGCGGAACTAAGAACTGGTGGTAGAATTGCGGTTGCAGGGCTGGAATTGCATGACCGGAAACTGCGGCATTTGAAACTGTGCCGGCGGCGGCACCATTGTATTCGGGAATAATTGTCCTGAAAAAAGAGGGCGGTTTATACAATCAACACCCACCATCGGCAACCCCGGATAATTCAGCGGTAAATATGGTAATTGTTGCTGGTGGGCCTGCATCATCGCGTTCGGATCGGCCATTGACACTCCTTGCTGAGTTGTTTCTGTGGCCCTAGACCTATCCAATGAAGTCGTTTGGCTGGAGTAGGCCACGTCCACTCTATCGTCGTGTTGATAATATGCCGATGTTCTTTTTCTACTTCGAGACTCTCTGCTATCGTTGCGCTCTTTCGCTTCTCTCTTTTCTTTTTCCTTCCTTTCGTAGTTCCTTTCGTAATCCTCCATCTCTTTGCGCCAACTTTCTTCTTCAGCTTCCTTCCGCTTCTTTTCTCGCGACATCGATTTCTCGTGACGACTTTCGTCTCTGTGTTGACTTTCGTGCCTTCTCTTTCTGTCTTTTTCCGGCGTTTTCGATTTTCTCCCTTCTTTGCGTATCACTCTCTTTTCTAACCCATCGTTTGGATACCTTACTGGTCGCAGGCCTAGTGTGGACATGCTTGACTCGGTATCCCACTCTTTTCTTTAAAGTTTTTTCGACTTCCAATATATCATGGGCTTTCCTTCGATCAATTACTTCCCAAAATCGTATCCGAGGGTCAGTGTTGTCCGTTTCCTTTTTCCACACCTGTATATTCGCATATTTCGGTTCGGGGTCTTTTTTGTCTTGAAGCACTGCCTTAGCAATTGTATACGCTAATGCCGATGCTTTCGACTGGCATGAGGCGTATAACACATGAAAATTGCTAGCTGCTCCACCTTGTCCAGCGTTAAATTCCCGGCGCAATTTCATCGTAATATACGTGTGGGCCTGGTAGTGGAATCCCGCGAAATTTTGTGGAATTCTGCCCAATCGAGACAATTTCATAAATAGACAAGCGCAGGCCCATACAGCCGCTTCATATGCTTTCTCTGGAGATCGCGTTGTACTCCATTCGGCTAACTGAAGTTCGAAAATGCTCCACAACTTCTCGGGCAGGTTCGCTTGTAGAACATGGAACTGTAACTCGTAATATCGTATTGTTTCGATTTTGATCCCGGCTTCGTCGTATACACGGTTTATCAAATCTGTCGTCATTAGAGCTACCTCCTCATCCAGAGCGGGATCCATGTGCGCGAGATACTTCTGGACACATGGATTTGACAGAGATACTCGCCCATATTGGAAATCAACGATGTACTTTCCTTCCTTCAAGGCCTTGTTGAGAACTTGCCCCCGCTTTCTGAGACCCCTTCCATACTTGACCTTATCATTTGGATTTTCGGATGGCTGCTGGAACTTTCCACTCTTTACTTTGTCTAGCTCGGCTTTATTCTCTTCGTGAGCGATTCGTTTCTCTTTATCCTGTCTCTTCTTCTGCATTGTTTTCGTGAATTTCACCGGATTGGTAATGTTTTCTACATTTTGTCCACCGGCCTTTGCATAAACCGGCGGAGTGGGCAAAACGTTATTCCCGGTTTCTTCGTCATCGCTACCGATTTCGGATATTACTTCTACGTAGGGTTCTTCGCTCGTCCCTTCTTCCTCGGGATTAGTATCTTCTAATTGTTTTGCCAGTTCGATCGCGGCCTTCCCGTACTTTTCCTTTTCCAAAACTTCTATCTTCCCTTTCATTTCCTTTATTTGATCGGTTAATTTTTCCAAATCGGGTTGCGTCTGATTTTCGGATTCAACTATCTCCATTAATTTTTCCTCCTCTTCGGCACTTTTACTCCCATCCGCGGGTGTACTGGTGATAGGGGGATCCGCGATAAGTACGACCACGGGCTTGTCTTGCTCCATTTCGTTATCTGAAACATTCAAATTATCTACTTTAGGTGGTACATTTACAGTCTGCTCCTTCGAAGTTTGTTCTGTAGGACCCTGGCTAGCCGGGACCACAACTTCTACTTGTGGAATCAGATCTGAGTCGTCCCACTTAGTTACAGATTTAAAAGTTGCAGAGGTGCTAGGGGCCCATAGGTCCTTAGCCTCGAATATGGATGCGGAAACATTCCAATAAATAAGATTTTGACTTGCGGCATGAATATTCAAAAAATGGAACACATTATAAAAGTTACAGTTCATAAAATAAATAGAATTGTCGCGCAAATTTGTCTTTATTTCTTCGATGGGTTCTTTGCAGGAATGCGGTATCCATCTTATAGGTAGTACGCAAAAAATATTTTGAACTGATTTCTGAGTACGTATCTTTGGATACCGTTCCATCATCTGTTCCATTTGATCAGTAGTTTTGTTGTTCACGAGATCCTGGCCCATCCACTTCATGAATTCGATTCGTTCTTGTTCATTTCTCCACACGGAGGACCACATTCCCGACGTGAATCCCGGAACCCAAGCTCTCCACTCTTGCGCCGAATGAGGCCACAAGAAGTATATGAGTGGATTTACATTCTTCTCGTACAAATCTTTGACTATCGGGACGATCGATCGGCTAATTTTCGAGTGATAATGGTCCTTAAGCGACGACACTTGCTCTCGTATAATATTGGTAAAGTGTATCACTTCCTTTGGCCATTTTCCGTGTTTCATTTCTATTTCTCGGGGTTCAATTGGCCGTCCAAATTGTCGTGCCGCCAAAATATCTTCTAAATCCCAATCGTTAGTTGGTCCTTCCTCGGAATCGTCCGTATCTTTTCTCTTTCTCGACGCTTTCACCTTTCTTTCTATCCATGGATACCAGCCGTTGGGCACTGGTTGTGGTTCAATGTCACTATTGGAGAAATGCAGAGGACAATGAAAAGTCCCGGGCGCCATTTCCTCCGACAATTTATAAGTCGCGATAGCTTCTCCACGCATCATGAAATACAACGCGTTGGTATTATCCGTCACCTCTTCTACTCCGTAAGCGCCTTTCCACTGTGGATCCATATACCTACCTTCGAATGTGTCTCTAAATCTTCGTGCTAGATCGGCGACCAATTCCGGCTCCATCGTGTCGTGTGGGTACAACTGAAAACAATTTTGAATGTCTGTCGCGAATCCGTAGCGAAGTAGAGCCAAGAAACATAGAAGGGATCCGCGCGCCTCGAGCATCGCGTATCGCAAAACTTCTATATTCAATTTGTCTGCCTCCATGAGTTGCCGAAATTCTAGGGAACTCAACTGTCCCCAGGAAATCTTGAAAGCGTCGGCCCATAAAAACAAAACTTCTGTCATAAGAGCTTTCAGGTTGAGGCCTTCGGGGCTGATTCCGATTATTCTTGCTTTCGATTTGTCCTTCATCTCTGCCAAAACGATTTCCAAATCATAGACGCAGCACGATAAAATGTAGTCTATGTTGTCACGCCTTTTTCGAACAAGTTCCTTTTCCTGATCTAAATACCCGAATTTAGTCAGAACTAGCGTGATATCTTCGCGTGTGTGGAAACCGACGATGATGTTTTCGCGGCGAAAAATCGTTCCGTATACTTTGTGAAAGTGTTCTTTGTCCCAAAACTTTAAATCGATTATAAAGTTCTTCCCGCACATCGTTGAAATCGTTAGAAGTCGCAATGCGTCGCTTGGCTTTGATCCTGGAGTTTTCGGCTTTCTCTCACTTTCGGTGTCTAACGCTATGACTACACGTCCTCTAAACTTCGAATGGTTTATCGCCTTAATAAATGCTTTCAAATTCTCGGGCGCCAGAAATAATGGTTCTTCGATGGCCGCATGAGGCACACCGAACAACGACGTGAAATAGTTAAAAATATCCGTTGAACGTACCAATCTTCGAACATTGTAATCTTAAAATTTTCATACAATTTTCTAACTACAACTTTTTGATAAGAATTTCGAAACAAAAACGACTCAAATGCACAAGAATAAATTTGGATGAAGGGGAGTTGATCAGGCTCTCAAACACCCAAAATCCTCGGCATATAAATTGCCGGCCGGTCAACTTAGAGTCCCATTCCGAAAAAATTTCATCATATATTCTACCTTTTCCCAACTTACTACTAATTTGAAAATTCGTATTATCTTGCCGATCTTGAGGCTGCCCGAAGGTGCTATCAATTTCGACGATACTCGACGTTGCCATATCGCGTTCAGATTTGAATTTCTTGAAATCTCCAATCGACGAAAATTATTAATATACTAACGCTTTGCAAATTAAATCTAAAAAATAACTCCATAATGCTTCGAATTTGCGGACTTTATAACTCGGGGAGGGTTTTTCCGGGACTTATAAACCTTTAATTTTCTCACACTAAGCGCATGAAAAAATATTATTTCGCCCATTAAAATTTTTCCGGCGTCGTAATTTTTTGGTAAATGCCTAAAACTTGCCATAAAATTGCCAAAAATAAGTTAGCATAGTTAAAAATTGAAAAAGAAGAAAAGGGAAAAGGTTAGAAAAAATACAATACATAGGGCATTGAAAAATACACATAAAATTAGTCCCAACAAAACACACAATGAGAACAATAAAAATGAATTGTTAATTACAGTAAAAATCGGGTGTTCGCGTAACAAAAGGCATTACGCGATTTATAGAAACTATTTGTACGCGGGAATCTGGTTTCCCAGCGCGACGTATTTTTATGACATTTTTCTCTAGATTCAATGTCTCAATTACTTCGTAGGGACCGTCATTTGTTGTGTCGGCCTTCCCTTTGATAATTCCTTTCTGGTAGAGAACAAGTTCTCCCGTTTGGAACGTCTTTTCGCGAGCCTTCTTATCATACTGTAGTTTTCTTTCGGCCGCCGATTTTTTATGATTTTCGTTTATAATTCTATACGTATTAAGGAGGTGCTCCGTTAACATGTATCTGTAGGTGTCGTAATTATTCTGAATAATTATTGGCCTCGCTATCTCATTATCTATCTGGAACCTTGCCTCGTGTCCGTACAATAGACTATGGGGGGAATTTTTCGTTGTTTTGTGAGGCGTAATCCGATACGCAAATAAAATCTGCTCCAGATAGTGGGGCCAATCGTCTGGGTCGGTTATTGCGACTCTCCTAATTTGCTCGATTAACGTTCTGTTGAATCTTTCCACCATACCATTGCATTGCGGGTGGCATGGTGTCGTATTGATTTTCTTTATTTTTAGGAGATTGCACACGTTGCGCATTAATTCGGACATATACGCTGAGCCTTGGTCACTCAGCAAGTGTTTCGGCGTTCCGTGAATATAAATGACCTTCTCCATGAACGCTTACATTATTGTGCTGGCTTTTTGGTCTGGAATGCATTTTGCCTCGACCCATTTCGTGAAATAGTCCATAAATACAATAACGTATGGTCTTTTTTCTCGAAGAGGCGAAATACTGACCACATCGGTTGCTACTATCTCCCAAGGGTACGAGACGGGTATTGGGTTAAGTGGTTGGATCGGATTTGCTATGGGGCGGCACAGTTGGCAAACGACGCAAGATTTTATCCATTTAATAATGTCGTTTTCCATGTTTGACCACCAAAACTTGTTTCCTATTGCGGCGATAATTCTGTCTATTCCCTGGTGCCCCATTAATGTATCGCCGTGATATTGATGTAAAATGAGGTGTCTAAGTCTTGATGGGATCACTAGTTGGCTTTTTCCATGGGCATTTTCGCGGTATAATACTCCGTTTTCTAAGTGAAAACTATTAAAGTATTTTTTCGAACTATTTTCGCCAATGTTCCGAAAGATGTCCACCAACTTCCGATCCAATTGTTGTTGCTTCTTAACTAATTCCAGAGAAAACAATTTGGAATCTTTTTTCGCTTCCTTCGGTGTTTGATCTATTTCTTGTTGCGTCGGTGGTGGGGGATCAATGAATGTTTCTTGAGTCTCGGGTTCAAGCATTTGTCTCGTCATGGCTTGAGTTACTGCCATGCATTCGGGTTCCGTACTCAACTTCCCCTCTTCGATTTCTTCCTTTGTTTCTTGCCTCTTGTTTCGAATCTTTTCCTTTTCTTCGGACCGTGATAAGAAATCTGCGAAGACGTTTTCACGTCCGGCTACGTATTCGAATATATAATTAAATTGACCAAGATATAAAGCCCATTTTAACAGCCTTTGATTTTGCTGTTTTTCTGCGGAGAGCCACGTGAGTGGTTTATGATCTGTCCTGATTGTGACCCTAAATCCCATCACGTAGTGCCTATACTGCTTGAACCCGTAAACTACGGCTAAACATTCTCTCTCCGTTGTTGAATATCTTGTTTCGGCGTCATTTAAAACTCTACTCGAGTAGGCTATTGTCCATCGATCATTTTCCATTTCCTGATACAATATTGCCCCTATCGCTGTTCCTGAGGCATCTGTTTGAATTACAAATCTCGCCGATCCGTCGAATACTGGATATCGAAGGAAGGGTGCCGTCATTAGGGCATTCTTTACACTTTCAAAAGCTGCTAACTGTTCCTCTGAAAGTTCAAACTTTTCCTTCCTATTTTTCTTTACGAGAGCTTTAAATAAGGGCTGGGCGATAAAGGCTAAATTATGAATGAAACGTTTAGACCATTGTACTAATCCCAAGAACTTTTGCAGCTGCTTGATGGATTTGGGTACTTCGAAATTTTTTACCGCTTCTATCTTTTGTGGATCGACTGACATTCCATTCTTGTCCAAAATGTGGCCTAAGAATTTTACACTGGCTGGCATAAAGGAACATTTGTCAGGTTTTAATGTGAGGTTCGCGTTTGTTAGGCATTGAAATATTGTCTCCAAATTTTCTATATGCTCTTCGACGGTTTTGGAAAAAATTATGACATCGTCGATATATACTAGGCATATTTTCCATACGTATGGGTACAAAATTCGTTCCATTAGTCGCTGAAATTCCGCGGGAGCATTCTTTAAACCGAACGGCATCACCTTGAACTGGAACAAACCTTCTTGACATATAAATGCTGTTTTTTCTTTTGATTCGAAGTGCATCGGTACCTGCCAGTACCCGGACTTTAAATCCAATGTGGAAAAGTACCGTGCTCCTCCTAGCGCATCTAAATAATCATCGATTCGAGGTATCGGGAATTTGTCGTCTTTCGTCACTTGATTGATTCCTCTGTAGTCAACTACTGGTCTCCATGTGCCATCTTTTTTGCCTACTAAAAACAATGGCGCAGCCCAAGGGCTCCTAGAAGGCTCAATGACACCCTTCTCCATCATATCTTTCACGTGTTCTCAAATTATATCCCTTTGCATAATGGGAGCTCTCCAGTAGTGTTTTTGGATGGGTAACGCGTCTCCTGTATCGATCTTATGCTCTGCTTCCTGGGTCATTGTTAAAGGGTCGTTCTTCATACTAAATGCCTGCCTATGCTTGAGTAGGACATTCATAAGCTGCTGTTGCCCTTCTCTATCGACACTCGATTCTTTTACCAACTGCGTAACAATTTTGACGAATTCTGGTTCGATTTGCCATTGAGTTTGAGGCTCTGATTGCAGTTGATGTATTTTTTCGTCAAATTCTGGCCCCACAAATTTCGTTCTGGACTTTGCTATCAACTCATTGCTACGCAATTTGATTCCTTTGTTTGTTTCATTTATGAGTAGGATACGAAAATTATTGTCTCTAGCATCCACGATTGAGGCATCGACGTCAAATAAGGTATCTTTCCCTGTTTCTTCCACCACTATAGGACCCTTTGCCCAATCTTTCCGTGGCCAAACCACAGCTTGCACAAAAGAAGTGGTATTTGGGGGAATATATGTCCCGTTTTTCGTCCAAATAAAGGTTTCTTCGTTCATTTCGGTAATTCGCATTACTTGCTCCTGATCTTCGTCACTTTCTAACTCAGGCAGATCTTCTTCCTTCATTTCCTCTTGTAAAGGTACATAATCCAGAACCATGGGATTCGTAGGAATCGGCAAACGCGACGGTATTTGAGCATCGTCGAATAGTGTCTCACTAATAATTTGTCTCTCCACATCTGCTAGGCGTATGTGTCCCTTTCGAAAATCAATAGACTGTATACTAGGATGGGTTAGAAAATCTAGGCCCAATATAATACCTTCATTCAGGTTATCTAGTAGTGCGAATCTAGCGAGAAAATTTCCAAAACCAGTTCCAACGTATATAAATGTAGGACCATATGTTGTTACTCGTTTCCCTACAGCTGTTACTACTGAATTTAATATAGGAAATTTTGTCTTAGGCGTATTCAGTAGCCTCGACGCTGTATCTGTCCTCATAAAGCTAGATTGCGCTCCCGTATCGATTAGGGCTTTAAATTCTTCTCTGCGTATCCTAACGGGTATCAATAACGGTTGACATTTGCGAAAATTTTCCAAAAATAGGTGCTCGTTATCATTGGCGAGTCTAGGTTTCGTCTCTGAAGTAGAATTGATAACGTTCCCCAAGCCTAACTTGTAATTCTCTATCAAAACTCCATCTAATGCTATAATTTCCGGCTTATCTTGTTTTTTAGCTTCCTGTGAATTTATAACATTTACGGAATTATTCGGAGGGTTATTCACCGGTTGCGATGGTGTTACCGGTACAATATTTGGCGGTGGCTGCGGGACGCTATTTTGGCGGTAATAATATGCCACATTCGGGTTATGTTCGACGTTACTATTGTGGTATGGCACTCGTTGGCCAAAATTCGCAAATCCTGCTCTTCCACGATTTACAAAGCCGCCACGATGGTCAAAATTTCGATTATAAAAATTATTGCCGCAATTCTACGACCTCCCTTGATCCGTCGGTTGAATCAATTCAGGGTGCAAGATAAAACAATTTTCAGACGAATGGCTATTCGATTTATGGTATGAACAATATGGTCGACGATACGGATTTCCCAAAATTCTATCAGGTAAATTATTATTATATGGTACATTATTAGGACTATTATTGACTCCCCAACGATTAAGAGCTTGAGGGCCCTGATTCCTAATTGCCTCATTAACCATTTTCATAATATCCTGTTGTGATAAAGGAGTTTGAAATGCTGGTGGCGGCGGGAAAATTTGCTGAGGCCGTATAATCTGTTGTTGTTGACCAGTATTACTAGCCTGCGGACGAAATTGTAAATTATTAAATCTTTTATTTTCATAGACTCGATTCAACCGATCGTCTTCGCCATCTTCTTGGTCATCGCTAAATTCCTTCCAGGCCGTCGTATCGGCTTTCAACTTGTTTACGAATTCTGCCAAAGAGGCGATATTTTTGAACTCGTGAAGCCGACCTTCCATTCCGGTTTGGACGTAAACTGGGGCCTTGTGAAAATACGTTTCGATGACAATACGATTTCGTTCATTTTCGGTTTTTTCATAATTTAATAAATGAACATAAGTTTTTATTCGGCGTAAAAAATCCTTTGTGGTTTCCCCTTTTTGTTTTTTCATATCATGTAACTCCCTTCTAAGTGCAGGAGTGTCCATTTTGGGGGCAATCATTCTTATCACGCTCGCTTTTCCTTCTTCATAGCTACTATTCTTATCCACATATGTCGAAGTTTCAAAATCGCAACATCGCCAAAGTACTTCAATTCTTAGGTCTTCTGTATCTTCAGGCTTGAATGTGCCTTCCAAACAGGCGAAGAAATTGAGTATTTCTGCGGCCTCCATTTTATCCGATATTTCTTTATTCTTCATTCGACCCAAAATTATCTTGATTCTTTTCTCGGGATCTTCACAATATCGTCCATAATCTTGTTGATTTCGAGGAATACTTCCAGATATAGGTTGTTCCATTCCGCGATTCCATGACGTTGTTGGTATTTCATCTTCCATCCTTCGATGCTGTGCACCTTGAGCCTGTGCCTGGGCGAGATGATTTTCGAACCAATTTAATTTTCTTTCTAAACTCCTGTCTAAATGGTCTTTAACCTGTTCAGACTGAAGTATTTCCGTATTTTCATAATTCGATATTCTTTCATCGAGCTTCTTATCCGTTTTCCTCATCAATTCCCGCATTTGTTTTTCGACCTCTTCCATTATCTTTCTCGCATTTTGTTGATCCTGTTCTCGTAACCTTTCTTCCAATAATTTTCGCTCTGCTCTTTCTTGCATAAGTTGTTCTAATATTTCTTGTTCCCGGAGCGCTGCTTTCGTTCTTTCCACATTAACGGCATTTGTTGATTTATCAACTGCTCTCTGCATTGATTCCAGGATGGCTAAAGTGGCCACATCCTGCAAATTTCCCTTCGTCGGTCTTTCGGTTTCATTCCTCGGTTTCGTTTCGATACAAATTTTTGCGTCGATTTCCGGTATTGTAGGGGTATATTTCGAATCATGAAATGATACCACATTCGTTTTCAGAGTTACATTAATCTTCTCGAAGGATGATACTGAACCCGAGGATGTCTGTATCCCCTGATCCGCATAATCATATGTCTCTGCGTCAATAGTCTGATCTTTGTTGCTATCATCGGGTGAATTCGCAAATTTCTTTGCTACTTGTTCGATTGTCGCTTCCATGTTTGCCATTCATTCATCGTGATCCTCTTTAGTCAATTCCGTTTGCGATAATGTTACTTTCGGTCGTCGTCCAGGTTGCTTTCGTACCGTTAATTTCGGTTTTGATACTTTCTTCATCTTTTACCTTTGTAGCTGTACAAGTCACCAATGTCGTATTGGCAGCTCGTATGCCCTCGGCTGCCTACCTGCGGTTCTTGGGAGATCCAATCTGGTACGGCCCCTGACGCTAACCCGGTGCTAATCACACTCCTACTGCAGTAAGTTGAGACTTGATGTACGAGAACGTTTATTGGTGAGCAAAAACACAACAGGTAGTAGAATACAACGATGGATGTAAGTACGAAACAAAAGTGCAGAGTGCCAAAAATACAAACGCTAACGCCTTCAACCTCCCTAGTTGGCTGATCCTTCTTTTGTCCCTGAGCAACGAGCCACAGGGCCAATGGGATATCTCAGGCCACGGCCCAAGCTGAAACTCTACCAAAAATAAGTAAACTAACTCAAACAACCACTCACTGGTTCCTCTCCTCAAAATGGAACGTCGCAAACGTCTCAGGCCGCGTCACTACTCAAATTCGCCCGCGGCGCGTACCACGAAACACAAATAAACAAAACGGCGACCCTTTCCTTTGTCACCACCGTCAAAATAACAGAGCGCCCGAATGCTACGGTGCAGACGCCAATATCACACAAAGGAGAGGCGATTCTCCAGACGAAAATATTATTCACAATAATAATAATAGGAAGAAGTGAATAAAAAACACTGCAGCGTGTCTAACATCGACTTGCAAGTGATATGCAAAACATTTGCGCCAACCATTTATTTATTTTTGACCAAAAATGTGAGTGACACAAACCGTTTTATCGGTTTGTTTACCTGAGAATAAATGAAAACACTTTAGCAATAAAGAAACTTTAGAAAATGAAATGATGTAATTAGAGGACCAAAGGTCAGAGGAATTGACCCTCTGACAAAAGCAATACCTTCAAGAGAAAAATTAGGGAGACAATGGAAATGGAAGCAGCAGGTTCCAGCAATGTAGCAGCAAAAAGTATTGAAATAGGCCACACGTGGAATAGAACTTTCTTGAGGAAGTTCCTTAGGGGACATAATGGCTCACCAGCTTAAATAGAAGACCTAAGTAGGTGACTATTGGCCCCGATGGTCCAGTGGCTACAGCTCCCGACTCACAATCTCAAAGTATATGGGTAAACCGCCAGTGTAAGCAAAAAATTATTCTAATTGTCATGGCATGAAGAAGGTAGTACATACACTACAGAAACGTTACTCACACTGAATAATGTTTTGTTATTCTAATAAAGTGTTTCTTGTTATAACCAATCGCGAACAACATTCCGAAAATTGTCCCATACGTTGGAGATTGGGGTGGCCGATTGTGCCGTCTGGCCGACTGTAGCGGGTGGCAGACTGCAGCACATGGCCGACTGTAGCACATGGTTGAATGTACCCGGTGGCCGAATTCAACATGAACTAGTTTATAAGTCGAACCTCATATAAAATGTTTTTACACGAAGTGTGAATAAAATGTTGCTAAATACAGGTTTCAATGTACAAAATATCATCAAAAAATGCACGCAAAAATATGCTAATTAAGTAAAAGCATAGAAGAATACCTATTTGAATTCAAAAGTTTTTCATTTTGTAAGAAATTTTTCCCCTCGTATCCATTCACTTTGTTGAGTATGTTTGTTATAAAAATGAATGAAAATGATTCTGGGGCTGCAGAATATCTGTTGACAGTTCATAGAAATTTGACGTTGCTCAAGTATTTTCAATTCTCATGAACAGAAAATGCAAAAAATTCACCAATATTCTTTTCAAATAAAAGCACCATGTTGATATTCCACAAATGTAAAGGCCCCGTGGCTTTTACCACAGCTAAACCCATATATCGAAAAAAGTAATGAGCCAGAGACATTCCAGAGTACGAACCTTAGACAATTTACTCAAGCAAAGACGAAATTCCGTTGTTGTTGTTGTTTTTCTATCTTTCTTGAAAATTATACTTTTTGCCAAGTTCTAACATGTTTTATTCATAGTTTTTTTGCTACTAAAATATTACAAAAATTCAATAGAATTAATAAATCTAGGCCTTTGTAATGAATTAAAAAATTATGAAGGGCATACTTCTGCACTTAATTAACATTATTTTTGCGTCGCTCTTGCATTTTTTGATGATATCTTGTGCATTGAAACCTATATTTAGCAACATGTGCGAAAACGTTTTACATAAGGTTCGACTTAGATGTAAACTATTTCAAATTGAATTCGGCCATGAGCTACAGTCGGCCACCCGGTACAGTCGGCCATTCGCTACACAATCGTTCCATAAGGTCTTGTTGCATTGAAATTTGCATAATAAATTCGCTAAAAACATACGAAAGTTTGTCCAGGCTCGGAGGAAGGAGAAATGTTACCGGAATACTGGTTTAGCTCTGATGGATGCTAAACAGGGTTTCCCAAACAAAAATTTTTCCTACAAAAACCAAGGAAAACATTACCTAAAAGTACGATGTTACATTTTGCAGCTTGCCGCTCTATCCTGCAAGCTGCGAAAAAGTGAAGTAAGATTGAAGACACCCTGTTTCAAATCTAGTCAAGGTAGGTAGACAAAAATTTTATAAGTCGGATGCTTTCAGTGCATCCTGTTGTTATACATCCTGTTGTTTTCTCAATAAAATTCGTAATATTTCTGAATTTGTTTTTCCATGAAAATTTTCAAATTTTTCGACAATCATTCCAGGCATTCCATTTGTCAACCATTTTGGCTTATGTTTTCAGTTTTTCGACTAACATCTTCTTCATATTTGTTCTATAGGGATGCATGAAATATCTCCAGCATCGTCGTAGATATAAAAGATATAATGATATTTGTCATGATTTTTGTATGAAATTACAGTATGTCCAAATCCCAGATTTAATAAATTTAATATATGTCGAATCGAAGTACCTGTACAACTAGGGAAAAATCTTGTGTCATGTTATAGGAAGGTGTTCAGGAAGCACCTTAAATGACTTTTGAGCAATTTTCGTCTCGTTTTTTACCTTACAATTTTGTGGAAAGTATACTGTGCATGATTAACGCAATGTCTCTAATGCTGTACAGTCTTCTGAAGTAATGCGTTTTAGAATCTGAGATGTCGTAAATCCCGTGGTCATAACAAAAAATTCTAACTCATTGAAAAATTCCAATCTTTGGTTTTTCGTAACTATTGGAATTTCGATAACCCCTTAACGTTCTGTATATAGAACGTAGCCAAAATATATAGCCTCAGTAAATGCACTGTATCTCATTCAATTCGCGATAGAAAACATCGTCTTTTTTTATTAGATTCACTAGATTTTGAGCTTTAAGAAAAGCTGCAGATTGCGTTTTGTATACTGTAGTCAGCGCCAGAAACTCAAAATTTTCGTCCGGCGCCAAATTTTTTCCGTTTTTTATATTTTTTTCGCGCCAGAGGTAAATTTTAGCAAGGAGTTCGGCTAATGCAGTCGAAAAGCGCATCCATTTTTCACCAGAATGCATTTCATCGCTTGGAATTACCTGGTATGATGTATTTTTGAGGATGTTTGAAAAAACAATACTTTTTTTGCAGAAGTGGATGCGTAAAATGTTTCGGACGATTTTTCACTGGGCGGAAATGGTAAATAGTGAGAAAATATTCATATGTTGGGGCTCCCCTTCCAAACGCTCGCCCTCCCCCAACTACAGGTATGATTATAATCGTTAAAGTAAATAAACAAAGGTTTTCATAGACAAAAGTACTCATAAATGACAAGAAAAGGAAATTTGGGTTGATTCGACCCGGTACAGGACGATAAGAAAAAATAAAGACTACATCTTCAGAACTATCAATGTATCCGATTTTTAGGTATAATTATACTCTGTCTGTCTTGGAATACTTCTAAATTATAAAAGTCGCAGGCAATTACTATTTTAATTTTTTATATTTTCTGCTAAACAACATTTCGTCACGTGTGAATGAAAAT
This sequence comes from Romanomermis culicivorax, assembly GCA_963922205.1. NCBI lineage: Eukaryota > Metazoa > Nematoda > Enoplea > Mermithida > Mermithidae > Romanomermis > Romanomermis culicivorax. Next base: position 134,974 of record CAWUHX010000237.1, on the reverse strand, counting down.
TTGTGAGCTAATTCAATTTCGAAAATTTTTTGAATGAAAAATCTTACTGTTAAAGTTCTATGTTCTCAATTTTAACGACTTGGTTAATTTTTATTTTTAAATTTAGAAGCATTTTATAAAAAATAAACTATAATTCTTGACTCATCGTAGATAAGGTCGAAATCCTCTCAGGAAGTGTCATATAAATTATGCCGATATAGGTGAACTTATCACTGTAGACCTTATTTATGGAAATTTTAGTGTTAATACGACCAATGGACAAAAATAATTTGTGTGACAAGCACCGGAAAGCCTTACCGCGTGAGAAGTGTATCGAAACAAGTATAGGTTTACTGTAAAATCGCTGACATGATTAGCATACGCCCGACAAATTTATATAACATTAAATATCACGTGCATTACAAGCAAGAACTGGTAAAAATACAAAAACGTCATAAATGTCACAAATTTTTTACATTGGATTTATAAATGCCCTTCACTTTATCACAAACGTAAACGTCGCCTTTACCGTAATCCACAGCGAATGAACATCTGTACAATGGGAAATCGGTCGGCATAGACAAATTCAATTTTCTGAATTGATTTTTCGACAAATCGAAGGCCCAAATTTCCGGGTTATCTTTCAATTGGCTCAAACCAACCGCCGAACTGCCGCCCAGCATAATTAACGTATTTTGCCATTGAAGGGTGCGGTGCGGGCCGCCGTAGGCGTAGGGAGGCTTTAACTGAACGGCCAGGTCGGGGAGTAATTTGACATCGACCACTTTACCTGGTTCGAGTTGGGCGAAGTGAACTTTTTCGGGTTTCCACCTATCGGTTACAAAAATTGTAAGACAGTAATGTCAAGTTGTATTTTTTACGTAGGAAATATTTGACTTTTAGCTGGTTGAAAAGCAAGTAGTATTTCTCACTTTGGTGCTAAACCATGCTCTGTTATAGTGCATTCACAATCAAATGACAAATGCAGCGACAAGAAAAAGTAGGTTCAATTTGAACACAATGCTTAAGAAGTGGAGAACTCTATACTGTAGAAAAAATACAATTACCTTATTACAGAGGGATGACAAAAATCAAAGAAACGGCATTTTGATTGTCCATTTTTGATTTAGAATAGATTATGTTGCCAACACAAAAGTGCACTTGACCATGTTATTGGAGAAAATTATCAATTAGCCTGCTTGTCGCTGATGCACGAGCAAATTACTGTATTTATACCTAGTTCATTATTATGCAACTTTTAGCTGCTTGAAAAGCAAGTAGTATTTCCCCCTTTGGTTCTAAACAATGCTCTATTATAGTGCATTTACAATCAAATGGAAAATGCAGTGACAAGAAAAAATAAGTTTAATTTAACACTAAATTCTTGTCGACAACTTTATACTGTAGAAAAAGTGCGAATTGCCTTATTGCAAAGGGATGACCAAAATCGAAGTAACGGCATTTTGATTGTCCATTTTTAATTTAGAATATTACATGTTTCCAACACATGAGTTCATTTGACCTTTTTTTTGGAGGAAATAATCAATCGGCTTTCTTGTCGCTGATGCACGAGAACATTTATCTCATTGAGTTACAGTAATAGACTTACTATTTTTTCTGAATCAAATCTGCGTTCCATTTTTAAAATGAATAGGCTCTAACAATTTTCAAGTGAAAAATTCTACAGGAGCTGCGGGTATAACTTTTGATACTACGTTTCAGAAACTTGTTCAAGTTCCGCTTTCAAGAGAATTATCTTACTGTAACTTCAATCTCAAAATTTCATCGACGTGTAGTTACGGTAACTGGTGCTAACTTACTGTTAACAGCTGAATTGTTTTCAGGAACAATTTTCGTCAATGAAAATTTCGTTTGCAGTTAAAATTCTGATAAGAGCCTATCAACAAGCCTAAGAGCCTATTCGAAAAGAATAAAGCTGAATCTACGGTGATCAAACTTCCTTCTTTATCCTCTCGAAATTGAGTGACTCTGGGCCCCTGATTTACCTGGGAGCATCAGAATATCTGTGTAAAGCAAAATTAGGAGGAACCTTCTTTTATTAGTCATTAAAATTACAGTCTCCAATAGCTTTTTCTATATTCATTCTCATATAATTTGAAAGACAAGTAACTCATTATCAGTATGGTCATCTGACTGTAGAATGACTTGATTTCTCGAACTTTTCAATATTTCTGTCATTGGAAGGAAATTTCGTCAGATGAATCAAACTTTTTAACTATTTCACTAGATATTCGGGCTCACGGTGCTCGCATTTTCAAAGAGTATAACTTATCCCATGTTATAACATATACTCTGCTATAACATATCACACATTATAAAATATCCCGTATTATAACATATCCCATGTTATAACATATATACCACGTTATAGCATATCCCACACTATAACGCGTTCCCTGCAACAATGTATCCTATGTTAATATGTCGCACGTTATAACATATCCCATACTATAACGTATCTCACATTAAAATATATCCAGTGTTATAACATATACAAGTTTTTTGAAAAACAAAATTTAATATGTTGTAACATAGGGCTATGTTGTAGCAAAAGACTATGCAATAACATATGGCTTCAATATAGAAAACTTTTTGGAAAAAAAACCTTTTTTATGTTATGACATAGGTCATTCTTATACTGAAGGCCATTGTTATAACATAGGCCCATGTTATAACATACGGCGTGATACCGTAGGTATATTTAACGTACATCATGTTAATACATTGCTGTATATGGCGCTAAGGTCGTATTTTGCTTCAAAAGTATATATTTTAAGAGGCAGCTATATTTTGTGTGTTGTGAAATATATAACATGACATATGTTATAACATGGGATATGTTATGACATGAGATATGTTATAACATGAGGTATGTTGTTACATGTATATTCTTTAATGTGGTATATTTTATGATGTGTGACACTATATTATAAAACACCTCAAGTTATAACATACCTCCTCAGGTTATAACATGCTCTGTGTTATAACATACCTCCCCATGTTATAACATAAACTGTGTGATAACATACCCTGTGCTATAACATAGCTCCTCATCTTATAATATTGGGTATCTTATAACATGGTTTATTAGATTGTATATGATATAACATTGGGTATATTAAAGCATGGGACATATTATTACATAGGACTATGTGATAAGATGTCAGTATGTTATAACATGTCGAAAAATGAAAAAAATGTTGTATGTCATATGTTATAACATAGTCCATAGTCCTATGTTATAACATTTCGAAAAATGAAAAAAATTTTGTATGTTATACCATAAGACAACCGTTTGAACTTTGATACTATAGTCTATTTTTTATAAAATGCTTCCAAATAGAAAAGTGACACAAATCAGCAATGTCATCAAAATCGTTTACATAGAGTGCTTATTGTAAAATTTTTCACCCGAAAGATTGTTAAAGGTTAGGCCAGTATGCTCACAAGTTTTCAGTCCTATGGTATATTGTTCAGCAGCAAATCGTGGGAATCTAAAATACTACTTGCTTTCCACTTTCATAATTTAGGAGATTTCAAGAAAAACAGACTATATAAATGCAAACAATTGAAGTCGTTTGATCCGTTTTTCATACTATGAAATAACATTTCATACTTAAGTAATTCTGGCATTAAATGAAAAAAAACTGAAACCCAAATTTACTCTGGTTATTGTAATATAAAACTTTATACGGTCGGAACTTTGATACTGAATGCGAGGAATTATAATCGCTTGATATTTTTTGCATGCTATGGCATGAAATTTCATACCGCAGTACATCCGGCCCTGAATTTAAGAACATTGGGATCTAGATTGGTTCTGGTTACTGTAATATAAAACTCCCAATTGCTATAACTTTGATATAAAATGCAGAGAATTCGAATCGCCTGGTCTGTTTTGCAAACTGTAGAAGAAAATTTCATACTGTTAGCAACACTAGCACTAAATGCAAGTACACTGAGTAAGATTTGTTTAGATTACGGTAATATATCCTCATTCCTTCCTGCCACCTGTCATTTCACCCTCACCAAAAACCACAGCCTTGCTCGCCGCCCCACAGGAAAATTTTCCGATGATCGATGCTGAAAGCCATAGACGTAAGGTGACCGCCGACGCGGAAACTTTCGGATATGTCCCATTTGGCCACTTCGACGCATTTGGCGGACGTAGTTCCACTGGCCGAGCCTAAATTGACCATTAATCGTACGACGTGCACAACCGATTCTTGTTCGTAAGCGGCGTAGAATCCGTCGGTTGTAGGTAAAAAATTGAATTCTAGACTTTCGATGGACTGAAAACTGATTACTCTATAGTTTACAGTTCCAAAGAAAACCATACAGTAACCAGGACAGAGAGTGAATGCATTTCTCAATACTCCTTGCTAATCGAAAATATGAAGCATCATACTGTATTCAAAAGTGTGACGTCAGCAAGATGTGATGTCAGAAAAATTTTCGATACTTCTTGCAAACCGAAATTTTTATCTTCAATGTTGAAAATACTGTAGACTGTACATATACGAGGCTCCGGTTTTCGATGAGCAAGAATCACAAAAATCTTACTGTAGCAATTCTTACTTCGCTGCACTTTTTGTTCAACGCTGCCTTACAGCAAGTGTCATCAATTTTGATTTCCAAATTCCAATTATCATTTTTCCATTGGAACAATTTTAGATATCCACCGCATTTCGAATAAACGAATAGAAATATTTGATCTTCAACGGCGAAGATGAAATCACGATGTTTCAGATCCTGTAGATATTTTTGGGAATGACATATACTGAAAAATTTAGTTCTATGAGAAGAACTCAAGAGAAAGTTTAGAATTCGCTAAAAATAAATACTCTAAGGGAAGATCAGAATTTGCTTTTTAAAGAACACAAGAGGAAAATCAGGATCTGCTTTTCGGAATGACGTACTGAAAAGTATAGTTCTACTTGAGAAGAATTCAAGAGTAAAGTCAGAATCTGCTTACTGTATCTTAGTTACCGTAACTTTACTTGCCAACGTTTGATTGACATTTACAGTAACTTCATACAGAAGCAGTTCAGAAACCCTTCGAAGAAAATTCGAAAGATTATTTTTTAGAAAATTTTTCGTTTGTAAATAAGTATGTCGTTTTGAGGCTAATTTTGATCGAATTTTGGAACCAATGGCCCTAAAATTTGATTACAAAAAAATTTAAAAAAATAGTGGTTGACTGAAAATACATAAAACTCAATCTTACTGTACTTGTACGTGCAAGATTTTGAGATTCAAAAATTCAAGGCATACGGCTACGTACTAGTGAAATTCTTCTGAACCGAGCATCAAAAATTTGGGAGTCGAATACTGAAAAGGTGTCTTTTCCTGCATTTTAGAGGCTGATTGCTGCAAATTTACTTTCCAAATCATTTCTTGAATGCTATTCCTTCAACTGCATCATGAAACATCTCCATACAACTGTAAACTCCTGATGTTCATGGAACCCTTGATTTGTGGTTTCAAGTCCACAGTTCAAGAGAGCTGTAATATGAATTCAGCTGTAGCATTAAACAATTAGTTTAACAATAGAAATATTGCTATGTAGTCTTCCTGGAAGTTTACATGATCAAAAAAATAGCTGAGCAGTAGCAGTTCTTAATCTGTTTTTAAAGTAATGTAAGAATTAATGAGGGAAATGATAGTCTTGTACCCTATTTTCAAACTTTAGAACAAAAAAAACACGTTTTTTTGTTAACTTCGAGATGAAATCAGAAATGTATTCATTTTTTTACTTGGTCAAAGTTTAAAACAGATGAAACTTGGACGGTTTTTCAAGTCAGAGGAATCTTGTAGAATCTTACGTATAAAATTCATCCTCCAGGATCGAACAAATTATTCGCATAATAACGTTAGTTAATTCGATGACAACTAAATCTAGTAAAACTGTGAGAATATGGAATTCTTTGCAACACATTATGAAATTTTATTTGATGAAAAACGTGTTTTTTCACTTTCTATTATCAGCAGTCATGTTCGAATGGAATTTATAATTGGTTTTTTGTAAAATGCGTCTTGAATTGATAGAAGTGCCAAAACCCACTTACGTCATGGAAATCGTTTATACAAACTTTTTACCATGCAATCTTTTACTCAAAAGACACGATCAGCAAATCAGAATAATACTTTTGGAGAAAGTTCACGTTTTTTCAGTCAGTTTCTTGCGAAACTCTGCTGCCAATCAGATTCTACTCTATTGTGATACTATCTAACAGTGAGGGAAAAGTAAACGAATCAATTCAAATTTGAATAAAAACTTTGAAGCTCGTGAAATGAGTTGTCTTTCTGGAGGTTATTGGTTAATAATTACTATTTATTGACAAATTGTGGATCAGAATTCGACGATTAAAGCCCTCTTCATGATGTAATTCAGAGATATATTGCGGATACTATGGGCTATGGCTAACCGATGAAAGTAAGTTTAAGTCAAAAAAATAGTATCTTGAATCAAAAAAACATTCTCATCTACCAGCGAGGAGCAGGCCGACTGAAAGTATTCTCCAATAATCTGGTCTAATCCCGTAGCGAGTCCCAGTCCTGTCAAAATCAAAAAAGGATAAAAAACTTAATGTTGTTGATGTTGGCCACTCAAGAAATTTATATTTTGTTACTGTACAAAGTTTTACACTATGTGAAAATCGCCCGTCAAAATGAACCTACTTTCTCCTTTGTCTATCTGGAATTTCAAAAATGAGCTATGGCACTTCTAGTTTGGGATATATTTGGACGTACACGAGTAAGAATTTTTCGGGTAAAGCTCTGCTTACTGTAGTTATCCACTCTCGCAACTTGTATGATGTACAAACTCTACCGCCATACTGTATCGCTTACCTTATCGAAAGGAGCTATATTTTTCAACGGCAACCATTTTTTGTTCGTTAAATCGTAAGTGCTCAAAAATGACCCGACCAACGTTGTTTCGTGCCAATTGGGGTTGGTCGGATCGACGCCTTTTTCGCCGAAAAAATGCAATTTTCCGTCGTTAGTAAAAACCGTCTTCAACGTGTCGCGATATTCGTCGTCCTGCAATTTTTCCGGGAATTTGACGGCGTTTTTTTCTATATGATCCCAACCGGTCGACATATTTTTTGTATCCTAATCTAAAAGTATTTTCCCAATACCCTTTCAAAATACATAAAATTTTAATGTGAAGCTCCGAAATAGTAAAAGTTCGATAGTGATATTGTAAACGCAAGATTCAAGTTTCTAAAAAATTTTTTATCGATTACTCTATGAACATGTTGCATGAGAAAGTATAGTGAAGAAGACACGTTAAATACAGTAAACTTTCTACCATGGAAAATTTCCTACTCTAAAAAATTCGACTATAGGACTTTTGCTTTCAAAGATATATCCTGGACATGAGAAAAATTCCTCGGTTTTTGGCGTTTGGAATAAAAATCTGGATTTTTAGACATCATTCATACACGACAAGGTTTTTGAAAAAATTAACAATGATCAAAAAAAGTCAATTTAGAAAATAAAACGACAACACAGCTGAACAAAATTTTGATTATGAATCATCTTCCATTATTTTTGAAAACTAGTTTCGGGATGTTTTTATCATTCAATAAATAACAATTCTGTGGTGGTGACAATAAAACCGGCATGGTGATTAGATGCGCGCCGTATGGGATGTCAATTTTTTGTTGACATTTTTATAGCTCTGAATATTTGTATCCAGGTAACCACAGTTTCACAAAAAATAAATCACACATTGGGCAGCAGATGGAATCCTCAAATAGTGACTGTTCACCAATTTCACTCTAAACACACAACTAACTAAAAATGAAACGCATACATAGTTATCGATTTTCCATATGGGCATATGAGAAACTGCGGCCGATTTCGCTTCGAGACATTTCAGCGCGGAAAAATTAGCGCACTTTTGTTTTTCTCTGCATAAACATATTTTGTCAGATATCGCATCATCATCAAATTTTCAGGTAAAAAGTTTTGCGTGTTTGAGAAAAACCACAAACAACAATTAAGTTCATTGCAAGTAATAAAATGTCTTTTTTATCCTGTAAATAATAGATATGCAGCGATGCCATCACAATCAGTTCCAATACGTGAGAATCGGAGCGACCATGAACGACTGAAATTTCCATCCATAACAAAAATTGTCAAGATATGTATGTCATCAGGTAGTTCCTCAAAAAATGAATGACCATAATTTTTTTCATGATTTTAGCCTCCTCCTTGTAAAGAAAAATACATATCGCTTTCTCCACAGTATGAAACATTTCACTAATTACGGTTCGAGTTGAACCTGCTTCAATAATTTGTCGCAGCGTCCTCGAAGTGAAGCTTAATACAACAAACGGATGAAAAACCGCTGAATTGTGGGTTAAAAACACTTGAATGAATATAATGTCGATCATTGAGTATGTCCCCGATACGGCGATAGTGTTTCAACTTCATCACTAGACATCAAAAAGTCTATAAGTATGGCTTAATGAAAGCAACACAATTGAAGTTCACTGTAGACTTAAAATATTTGCACTTGGCGTTTTTTTCTGCAGGGAACTTTTTTTCCTCAAATAAGGTCTTTTGAGGAAAAAAATTTAGAAATGAAGAAAAAAATTTTGGGTATGGTCCTCATTGTGGAAAAAATTTTGGGGAATTCAAAACCGAAAAGATGCGTTTTGGTGGACTTGAAAAAGGTCAAAATCGCAAAATTTCCCGACGCTCCGCGCCGGTCATATGTATCATAATCACTATCAGTGTTATTTTTTTGTGCCAAAACATGGTTTTTGGCACAAAAAAATTTGGAATGGCACAAAAAATTTTGAGCGTTTGTGCCAATTGGCACAAAAATTTTGGCTGGTCAAACATTAAATTTCCTTAATTTTCAGACGTTTTAGGGGCTGAAAATGCAAAAAATTTTCGGCGCTTCGCGCCACGCCGAGTCAATGGATATAATATTTCCTATTCGTATATTCGACCCGAACGCGAACGATTTCTCTACGAGCAGTGTATTAGTATCGTTGCAGCAAACTTTATAGGCTGTCAAGACTGATAAGTGAAAAGAAATTCTGAATATTCTCTGCGAATTCAGTCAGATTCGGATTTAAAACTGGAATTCTTACTTTTTGTGTTGATTGATTCAAATAGAAAAACCGATATTGTTGACAATCGTACAATGTTTGGATCGAAAATTTACTGAATTTTCGACTTTATTTTCTCTAGTCTTTACATTGTTGTTAAATATACATACATAGATATTCGTAGTCGAAAATTGAATCAATTTAAACTTCCTGAACAATTCTAGAGCTATTTAAATTTTTTCAGCATTTCATTTTTTTGGGTTTTCGTGAACAATTTTGTCGCACAGTTTTTTCTTGTCTCACTGATATGCTTAGCTGAAAAATAAGTTGGGCACGATTTTTACAAAAATTAATGCGTTAAACGTTAAATTTTTATCAAAATTTTGGCCCAAAACTTTTCCGCACTTTTCAGTGAGGTAAAGTGGGGTGACTTTGATCAGAGTATGGCATTTGATAACTATTTGAGATCAGCACGTCATTCTCACTGTGTAGGCAACCTCACAGCAGGGGATCTACTCAGCAAAAGCTGATCAAAGTCGCCCCTGATCAAAGTCACTCCACTTTACAACCTCATGTTTCTAGTAAAAAAAATTTTTTTGTGCCATTGGCACAAATTTTTTTGGCCTCTTGTGCCAATTGGCACAAATGTCCGTGCACAAAAAAAAACGCTGATCACTATTTTCTATCAGGCGCGCAGCCGTTAGCATATCTACTTCGGGAACGAGTATATTTTTGCTGAAACTCTCAAATTTGCTTAAATTGGACTTTTTCAAGTATAGCTTGACACTTGAGAACACCGTTTTTTTTCCTCGAAGATTTTTTCCACATGAGAACCGGACCCAAAATTTTTTTCCTCATTTTCCAAAAATTTTCCACATTTTTAAAAACGCTTATAATGTGGCTACGGATGCTTTTTTATGCATTTTTGGAGCATACCCATGCATTTTGTTGTATTTGGAGTCAGAAACCTGCAAAAATGAGAAAATCCTAGTTATATTAGCCAAAATGAGCTCATGAAGAATATATTGGTGTTCTACAGGGGCGGGTGAAGAATGTTAACGAATAGCGATAGAGTTTTCGAGAATTTATCCGCTATTAACATTTCTATGGCTCTCATTAGAATCATCTAATTTTATTAAGTCCTTCGTCCGGCGCGGAGCGCCGGAAAATTTTTTGGATTTTCACTTTCTACAACGCTAGAAATTGAACCTTCACAACGTTGGGAAATAAATTAAAATCCGACTCATGAAGTATAATTTGTTTCCCATTCCGGCGCCAGGCGCCGGGAAAATTTTTCAGTTTTTATATTCTAAAACGCTGGAAAATAAATCTCTCCAACAGATATTCATAAACAGAAGTTCGAAAATCGCAGTCTAGAATGATGTCTTCAATTTCTATCTTCAATAAACGCAAAAGTTTAGGTTGAAGACGTTTAAAAAATTCCATACATCGAGCGAGAGAAAAAATTGAGAAAATTGATGAAAAATCTCAATATTGGGCGACATAATTGACTGTTAACGATTAGAAAATGAAACGAGCTAACTTGATTGATAGAAACTGTTGAGCATTAATTAGTAAGTCGAAGTAGATATGCTAATGGCCGCGCCTGATAGAAAATAGTCAAGATTGTACCCGTGACCGGCGCGAAGCGCCGGAAAATTTTGAGATTTTGACAATTTCAAGTCCACCAGAACGCATCTTTTCGGTTTGGAATTCCCCAAAATTTTTTCCTCAATGAGAACCATACCCAAAATTTTTTTCCTCATTTCGAAATTTTTTTCCTCAAAAGACCCCATTTGAGGAAAAAAAACGGTGCTTGAGAAAGCCAACCAGTACATTTTAAAAGCGCGGCATGGCCCTTACAGAAAAATCCTACCTATCAAGAATGGAACCTGGTCCACCAGCCTATGGACTTAATGCAAGTGCCACTAGACAATTTCCCCAGAAAGTATCAACACTATATTGCTTTAAGAACCTTGATACTATTTAAACTAACAACTTCATTTGAAACAGCCTCAATAGCGCTGCGCCCTTGGGCGCAGCTGTTGCACCCTAAGCCTGAGCCTAAGGAAAATTTTAAAGGAAAAATAAATGTCTACTTACCAATCACAGAAATCGATGAAAATCGAAATTATTAAAATACTAAACTCAAATTAGATTTCCAAATTCGTTGACTTTCGACGATAAAGGGTAATATTTCCAACATGGTCTGAAAAATTGCATAATATACATGAAAGTCTGAAAACATTTATATGTGAATCTTATGGCAAAATACCCTGCAGAATTTGAACCGGTCGTTTAAATTTCGTCATTTTTTCTTTCCGTGCTTCCATTTAACGTGTAATAATTAAAAATAACTATTTATGGTATGAACGGTAGGTAAATTCATTTCAGGCGCTTCGCGCCCAAAATGAATTTTACCCCCTACTTCGACTTACTAATTAATGCTCAACAGTTTCTAACAATCAAGTTAGCTCGTATCATTTTCTAGTCGTTAACAGTCAGTATGCACCGTTTTTTTCCACATTTGCTTTATAATGTCGAAAAAAATCGGGATTGTGGAAAAAATTTTTGAGGTCTTTCCACAAATGTGGAAGAAAAATTTGAGGTTTTCATATTGAAAAGATGCATTTTGGTGCATTTTAGAAGGTCTAAATCTCAAAATTTTCTGGCGCTTCGCGCCGATTATAGCTTTAATAATATTTATTATTTATTGCCAAGCTCAGGCGTGGCCTTTAGCATGTCTACCTTCACTTACCACTTCTTTAATAGTTTTCATCATCTTAAACGTATTATTTCATGTTTAATGGACAATCTTGCATATTATGTCTTTATACTTAATGAAGATCCGCATTTTTTCCTTCATAGATTTTTTTAGAAAGATCAACATGTCAACTTTCTCAACTTTTTGAGGGGTTTGTTCTTTTCTTAACATAAATTCAATTCAAAAGCTTCATGGAAGTATTTTTGGAAAATTTCTACGCTTCTGACTCATAACTTTTAGGCCAAATTTATGAAAGGTAACAAACAAATTAATGGTTTTAAAATTTTTCGTAGGATAAATTTCTAAAAATTACGATTTATGAACACAAAATTCAAATCTAATTTGTGAGATATATGATCAGGATGATTATCAGAATGCTTTAAAAAGCTCAAAAACACTTAAATAAAGCGTTTATGAGCATTTTTCAAACGTTTTCAACGTGAAGATTTGCATTTATAGACGATAAAAATCGAAGACATCATTCTAGCCAGTAATTTTAGAGCTTCTATTCAATATTCATTAGGTATATTTGTTGCAGAGATACATTTTCAGCATTTTAAAATATAAAAACTCGAAAATTTTTCCGGTGCTCTGCGTCGCTAAGCTTTCTTTGCACACAGCAACTAAATTTAGGGCTATGCAATCAATTTTTTTCTGCCAAGTCCCGCAGTGCTACTTAAAGCTTGACTGCCCTTTTGACTAGTTTATAGTAAAGGGTTTCTTGTATGGAGCACTGCTATTTTTTTCCACATTTGCATTATAATGTGTAAAAAAATCTGGAATATGGAAAAAAGTTTTAAGGTCTTTCCGCAGATGTGGAAAGAAAATTCGGGTTTTGATATAGAAAACATGCCTTTTCGACGGCTCCAATCTCAAAATTTTCTGGCGCTTCACGTCGGTTATAACTTAAATGATCATTTATATGTATTACCAAGCCCAGGCGCGGCTATTGGCATGTCTACTTTCACTTACCATATAATCTTGAATAGTTTATATCATCTTGATGAACGTATTATCTCATGCTTTAATTGATAATCTTTGATATTTTATCTTGATATTTAATGAATATCCGCATTTTTCCTTGACACATTTTTTGAGAAAGATCAACACGTTAACTTCTAAACTTTTAAAGCGATTGTTCTTTTCTTAACGTAAAATGGATTCCAACGCTATATAGAAGTAGTTTTCGAGGATTTCTACTCTTCTTACATTAATAAGTTACTGGTTTCAAATTTTTCAAAATGATAAAATTCTAGAATTTATACGATTTTTGAACACAAAATTCGAATTAACATTTGAGATATATGTTCGAAAAGTTGATTATCAGATCACATTAAAAAGCTCAAAAATACTTGAATAAAGCGTCTATGAGCATTTTAAGCGAAAAAAAAGAGTTGGGGAAAATAAGCGAGTGGGGAAAAGGCAGGCGGGAAAAAACAATGGGATGAGGCGTTTCGTAGTAATTTCTAGTCATACGTGTTTCTTTATTAACTCAGGATTTTAAGACGAAAACTTTTCGCCAAAAACTTTTCCACATGTGAAAATAAAATTTGACTGATTTCCAGATTTGTGGAAAAAATTTCATGGAAAAAAACAGTGGTTCGGAGATGCATTTTTACGCGTTCTAAAATGGAAAAAAGTGAAAATTTTCCGGCACTTGGCGCCGGGTTTGAATTCATTCATAATTTTTTATATTATTCTACTGCACGGTTAGAAATTGTCATTCTAGCTAGTGCTTATAAGTTCTATTTATCAACATATTGTGGATAAATCTTTGATCCTGTTGTATTGTTTTTTGACGAATTTGATGAGAACTAACATTTTTGTCGGTCATTTTCCCATAATCTTTCTGCGATCTTGATAAAAATTTTGACTTTCATGTGATTATAACATTTTGAGTCTAAGAAAATGCTAGAAATTCTTGCCGGTTAAAGATCGGAATTCTTAGTCGCTTGCCTAGTTTCGGAATTTTAGTTTGTCCGACTGAAAATTCATTAAATTCTTTCAGAAATCAAACCTTCTGTATGGGAAATAAAAGCTGAAAAGATTCATTTTCTAGCGTTCTTCAAACAAATTACTCTAGTCTGGTCATTCTAATCTTTTCATTTTCTCTCCAAAACTCAGAAAATTAGGTTTTACATTGAAGCCTAAAACCGACGCGCATCGAATGAAATACAAGAGAATTAGATTGCGGTGATTTTTCCGATAAAATTTAGCATTTTTTTCAATTTTAGAGTGAGCAACCAAAAATTTATCTGCGCAACCAAAATTTCTCGCCAAGTTGCACATTACAACCTGTGCAAAAAAACCTTGGTTTTGGAAGTTTATATTTTGCTTTAATTTTAGGGATACGAAATTCTTTCTAAGACAGATGTAAAGATTAAATGAAGGATGTCTATAATTGCTATAATAATTGCATCAAACAGCACAAATAAAAGTTTCAGTTCCCAATCGCACTGAATGAACAGAGGAAGTTAAGAATTCCTATTCATTCATCAGTCACTGACAATCTCAAAGTTTGTTGCCATAATAGTACAAATATACTATTCCAATAATTCGCTAGCGTTTGAGGTAAATAAAAGTAGTTAGTATTATAATTCATTGACCCGTTACTTTTTAATAAAATTGGCATAAATGAACAAGAACAAGCCTCAGCCTAAGAATTTAGTAGTGTAAACTGATGTTAGTGTAAAGATGAATATCTGCCCCAAAATAACGGGAACTGCAGTGTATTGCTTGTCATTTACCTACTTGATTCTTAGCCTAAGGCTTAGGACGTAGCAGAGCGGAGTAATGGAATGTATGCATTCAACTGAAATTATAAACTTTTTTCGACATTTTCGTGTACTTTTTGCTGTTGAATGTAATTTCGAACACACTTCTTTGCTCAACGCTTGCCCAGTCAAAATAATACGTGAAAATGAAATAAAAACGAACTCGTGTTGCAATGATTATGATTTGTTTTTTGCTCGATAAATTGTTTTTATCGTTCATCACAAACCAGAAAACACCCTTATCGATTCCAAGCAGGGTTGGGAAAAAATCGATTTTCAAAATTTCGAATCGGGTTCTTCTGGGTTTTATCAGGGTTTTTTAAGTTTCACAATGGTGGACCTGAACCAAGTAAAAATAAACCAAGTGCTACATCAGTAAAGTTTTATTCTTCATAAAGCAAAATATTTTCAAATCATTTTACCTGATTTTAAAACAGAAGTACACAAATACGACGATTCTGATGATGATGATGATGATGATGATGATGATGATGATGATGATGATGATGACGACGCGTTAGAAGGATATGACGGTGGCAGCCATTAAGGTCTGTATCGACCCTTATTTCAAATAAACGACAAAAACGGTTAGAATTCTTGTTAAATGCTGTTTAACCCGTTCTAATTCCATCTACTACTTGACTTCTTCTGAACAGTGACGACTTTAACTCGTGGACATGTGGCAATTCGTTGAAGTATGGCCATATGTCTGATTTATATCTACCAGTATTCGTACGACATGCCACTCGACTCAATTGTAACATCGATGGTGCTGTAGTGAGATCTTCATCCAAATCGTCATTGTCATCACTGTTATTATTTTCTGTCTCCACCGGATTAGTAGTCAACATTTCATCTTCATCTTCTATCAATACGACGTTTGAATACGACGTTTATGTCAATGTCAGAAGAGACTGCATAGCAGTTACTACAGTTGGCTCAACTCTCAATTTATTGTTAAATCAGGTAGAAATTTGTATTCTTGAGAAAAAATTGGAAAAAACAAAAAAACCCCAAAACCCAAAAATGCCCAATTTTCCAACCCAACCCGAAAGCCGAATGCCCGCCAACCCTGGTGCCAAGCGCCAAAAGAGTTGAAATTTCCGAAGTGCACGATAACTAGTGGGGATGGTCCGGGTATCCGGATCCGCGGATATCCGCCTAAATTTTTGGATCGGGATCCGCTGAACCAAATTTTTTAAGATCCGGATCTGCTGCTGCCAATGAATTTTCATAAAATTTTCGAAAATTTCAAGCCAATGGTAGCAAAATTATACTTGGCAAACAGTAATTTTTCAACAGTATCACCCTTCAAACGAGTTTTGGTAGGATCGTAAATTTGACCAGCACCACTGAATAATTTTTCAAAGGGGACACTGTTGCTGGTGCTGATTTAAGTTTACTTTCTGCATGAAGCAATTGCCCAGAGACGTTTGAGATTTAAGTTCATGCTTCCATTTGGTTTTTGAATAGGTTCACTTTTTTGGCTATCTTTAAATAAACAAAAAATTCTTTAACATAACTATACTGGTGGCAATTTTTTCTGCAATTACTTCTATTTTCATCATCTTCTTTTTATTTGGCCGCAAACTCCTTATATATTGCCATATGTTTCCTCTCCAAATGTTTTCTCTGTCGTGACATCCAGTACCACAACGTTTTCTGGATAACTGTATTCTGCATTTATCACACTTTGCCTTTTCTTCATCATCTAGAGACACTGTGAAGTAGGCCCACACGCTGCTAGTGAAAGAAGAACTTGAATCCTGAAGTAGGCTCACACGCTGCTAGTGAAAGAAGAACTTGAAATTTCTGAAAAAAAGTTTCCATTTCTATTCATTTCTTTTCTGATGAAGCCAATATTAATCTAAAAATGAATACGATTTAATGAATGAAAATTACTAATTAGTACATGTGAACTATTCCAATAAACCAACACCTCAATCGTTAATAATCTACTAATCTATTGACACCATTGAATATAAATTCATACAACTCAATTTTAGACAAATTAGACATAATACATATACTTATTGAAAGATCCGGATCTGGTCGGATCTGTCCCTCAAAATCCGGATCCGCTGAACCAATTTTTTTTGCATCCGAATCCGATCCGGATCTGCCGAACCAAATTTTTCAAGATCCGGATCCGCTGTCATCAAAAAAGTCGATCCGGCCCATTCCTAATCCTCAAAATTAATAATTATTACCTGTTTGAATTGAATATTTTCTTCTAAATTTCTAGTTTTTTTATTTCTTAGTTAATTTTTGGCTTATTGAACGCTCAACGCTGAAATATGGGGCGCAAAGCGACAATTTCGGCATGTACTTTGAACTTATGGGCCATGGACTTTCAAGGAAATTTGAGCAAAATTTTGAAAAGTAAGGAAATCATGTCGTTCATCTACATACATGTATATAAAGCGACCAATTTGAATTTTCTAGGTATAACCCTGGCGAAAAACGCTGGTTCTAGCTTGAGGGTCGGTACTGAACTCGAAGTTTGCGGTTACAGCTGTCAAGATCATTTCCTCGAATGCGACACGTATTTACATTCGTGGGAAGTTTTAATCGAAATTATGAAATACACCGATTCCGAGGACATGCTAATTTTTGTTGGAATGTAATAGGCAGTTGGTTATTGATCAACTTGAGTTTATAAATTTAATTTTATTTTTAGGCCGATCGTCCACAAAAATGTATCTTATAACTGCATGGTAGCTGTTTTCAATAAGTACAGTAGAATGATGTAAACTTTTTCGTTTATGCGAAAAAATTCCGTTTTAGGGAAATTATTCTCATTCGTCCGAAACAAAGTATGTGCAACTCTGGGAATTATAGAGAATCGCGGTGGTTTTCACCCTGGCAAAAGTATCGAAAAGTAGAAGAATTTCGATTACCTCGAATGGTTCAAGAAGTTACGAAACAGGTTTGCGCTTACAACTTTGTTGGAGAAATTAATTGTGAAAGTTTTACGCGTGTCTTTGACACTTTTGTGTCATTTAAAATATTATATGACCTTCAATTGAAAAATCACCATTGTACAGCTCGCTTGCACACAAGAATTATGATCGAACTTTTGCAAAAATATGGAAAATTTTCGCACTACTGAATTTTTCAAATAATAGTAAAAACAATGATTGATTGTGATTGAAAACAATGGTTGAAAAATTATTATATTGGTCCGAGATTCGACAAGCCACCGTCTAAATTTTTGCCCAAATAAGTTTAGACTGACGTTGCAATTTTATACTCCATTTATCTTACTGCTGTGGTTTTTCAGAGTACTGTCCCTATCGGTGATGGCGTCTTATCGACGTTAGATACGTGCATAGGCTGCGAGATATGCGAGGAGCTCTGGACCACTAATAGGTATGTGAAAGAGAATCATTGAGCCAATTTTTCGACTAACCACGACATTTCTATTACGGTATTTTAATCATATTATACAATGATAGCTCAAAAGTATACATTGAAATAGTCAATTCGCTTTCTTTATTTTTCTTAGTCCGCATGTCGATATGACCCTCGACGGGGTAGAAATTTTTTTGAATTCTTCGGCTAGTCACCACGAATTGAGAAAATCAGCGTACGTTTCAACGTCGTTAATTAAACAATTCACTTCAAAGGTGCTTCTTTCTCGTTTCTTCATATAATTTCTTCTGATTGTCATATTTTTCAAAAATTTTTATATCCGTCGTTCACTTTTGAAATAATTTTTCCGAACTTCATACGGAAAAAACCATTTTGTTCTATAATTAACGTTTCAATTACCGCGGAAAATAATATTTTTCAAGTATGAACGCAAATTTTAGTGTGGAGGAATATACGTCTATACCAATCAGAGGGGCTGCGACGGAGATCGCTTATATTTCGACGGAGTATCCACCATAAGCGTCAATGGAGAAATTGTTGCCAAAAGCAGACAATTTGCGCTCGAAGAAGTGGTATGTAATAATGCTTAGAAGTCACGCATTACTTTAAGTTTGGGAAAATTCTATAATCTTGAAAGGGCATCTAATGCTTCAAAATTAGATTACTCTTTCTTCATTTTTATGGGGTTAATCACATGTTTCGATATAATCACAAAAATCAGCAGTATTTCTACTATTCGACATCTTCAAATGTCTGTGTAATGAACTTTGTAACAATAATCGAAATTGAAATAGAGATTCTTTTTTTCAAAATCTATTTTACCAGCGTGGAAAATAGTCAAAAGATGTTAGTTTTGATTTATTCTCTCTGCCACTTCGCACTGATACGAAAAAAAATGTTATTGTCGGATATGACGTTCGAGGTCTGTGTGGAGTAATAGTCCGGTGGCTGTTTTACAGTTGGCGTCATCGATTTACCCCCAAGTTTTTCAGGGAGGGGAGTTATTGGAGGAAAAAATTGGTTTTTTTTCGGATAAAAGTTTTGAAAACGTTCAAAAAATAATATTTTTGACTGTAAATCTATGAAAGTATGAATTTATATCGCGAAGTTGACATTTTCGACCTTTTTCGTTCAATAATGACCGTTTTGCTCAAAATATCGACATTTTTTAGTTTTTTGGACAAATGGACAGAATTCTTACATACATGTAGTTGAGAGGAAATATCAGAAAAAACCCAAAAATCTCACTAGTCCTTTGCCAATTATGCAGCTAAAAGTGGGCTAGCCATAGCTAAGAACCATACGTGTAACGGAGCCCCAAGGTTTGAGAGGGTCAAACGATTTTTTGGGACGGAGTGTCATACCAAAAATATCCGGAACCGGAAGATTTTTTAAAATAATTTTCTTTTGAAAATATGGCCTGTTTTGTTTGAAAATACCATTTCCATCTAAAATTGTCATTTTTCATTTTTTCTGATCAAAAGTATGAGTGTCTCTATGGCTACCATATGGCTAGCTATATGATTGGCAGATCTTGTCAGGTAGATCAACGTATAGCCGACTCTGGGGCGGGGGTTCCTATGGTATATTCCCCAAATGTACATGTATGGAAAGAACCTCTTACTTATGATCGAAAAAACTGAGAATTGTCAATTCTTTAGTAGAAAACGGTTAAAATGTTTATTTTGTGTTTAAAAAACAATATTTGTCAGACTTTTTTAAAGTTAAAATATGGCTATCCATATGGCCAACGATCTCAAGTGGGTTCTTATGACACTTCCACCCTACATGATTTTGTGTTTTTAAGGAGGTTATAACTGCTGTTGTTGATTTGGAAGATGTGAGAAACGAACGTATGCAACATAGAAGCTCGAGAGACGCTGTAAGTAGCAAAATTATGTCTTTTGTAGCTAGCGGATTTCCTGAAAGAATAACTTTTTGATAACTATATTGTTGGATCATCGACCTTAATTGCTACGGTTTTTTGTACAAAAATATTTGTTATCACTGTATATAATTGCAATCAAAGTTTTTGGTTGGAAAATTCGACGGAAATCTAAAAATTTTCTACGAATTTGCTAGATACATAGCAAATATTTGTCTAGGAATTTTAGGCTTTTTAAGAATGTTTTTCTATTCTTCATTGTCTGAAATTTGTGTACCATAATATGTAATATACATTGCGAATGGTTCGATTAGGCGACGAAAGTTGAACCATATCCTCGGTTCCAAGTAGACGTTGCCTTATCCGAAGTCGATGATCTGCACCTTGCTCCTTCGTCGCCACTCCAAGTCAAATATCATACCGTCGAAGAAGAAATTGCGTAAGTATGTGAAAATTACGCAGGTTGGCCCAATAAACATATCTACACATCACAGTAACGAGTGCTGATATGAGGTCCCCGCCTCTTACGTTTGACAGCAACATTCCTGTTTCAAAATTTCATGCAAGTTCGAAGTTTACACAAGAGCGATTGGTCAGGGATAAATATAAATCACTGACTTTTCACGGATTTTTTTTACAGATTCCAGCAAAATCTACAAATTCTATCGAAAATACAGCTAAACAATCAATTCGAATTTAAAACGCCGCTTATGATGTTTATTGTTCCTAAACATGGATTATCCTGCAACTCTCAATTAAACAAGTTGAAAATTTTACAAAATTGTAACTTTTGGACCACCTTAGACTTCACAGTTTTAATTTTAAATAATTTTTTGTCGAAACAGTTTAGGGCCGGCCTGTTGGCTTTGGGATATTTTGAAACGGAGCAATTTGGGAGGATTTTTCTTGCCGTTGAGCGGCGGACGAGATAGCGCAAGTACAGCGTGCGTAGTTTATTCCATGTGTCGACTTATATGCCAAAGCGTTAAAGACGGAGGTAAGAAGCGACAAAAAGTTTGCTCGTTGTGCAGGGCGGCCGAGACCAAAAACGGCCCTCCTAAATGCAATACTTCCCAGTAACCAAAGCAGATTTGAAATTTTGGCGTTTTGAGGTCTATAGTAAAATTATTCACGATGAAACGTTTTGAAGCGTAAATTCTGAAATTTACGTTCCATAGTGCGCTCGATAAGGCACAGCAAATGGGGTGTTGTTACACTAGCCGTGGGCCTTACACTAAAATTTGCACGACTGTGTGGTAAATAGCGAAAACTTTGCCTACGCCCCATCTCTGCAACCACCGAAGCTTGTTTAATTGGAAAAAATACGTTCTGTAGAACATCTTAACTACTGTGACTTATCAAGTGACTAATCATCGATCAGTAGTAGTGTCTAGAATACGCAGTTCTGAATTTCGGTGAATGTATGGGACTAGTTACATGTTTATATCTTTGCAATTTTCTGTGTAAAGGAGACTACGGAAAAAACGGTCGGTATAACATTACTCCATTTACTATGAGCTATCGAATGCACTATTTCATGTACCATTTCAGAACTCACATTGGAAACGTTTGGTCGTTAATATCGTATGATGTTAGTCATCCATGTAACGGGGTCCTGAACGCTGGGGGGGTAGGCCGACTTTTTTGAGGTCGGGGGTCACTGATTCCCAACATTTTAGGCGGAGGGGTCTCTGAAGGAAAAAAATTGATTTTTTTCACCAAGAAAATCCGAAAAACGGTTCAAAAAAGTAATTTTTGTCTAAAAAACTAAAAAATGTAGCGCCGAGAAAATATACATTTTTGATCATTTTTTGCTTGAAAATTGACATTTTTTAGTATTTTTTCAACCAAAAGTATGGGTGTCCCTATGATTACCATAATGGCTGGCCACAGGATTGAAAAATCTGGAAGGGGGAGATCGCCCAATAGCTGGCCATATGGCCGAAGATTCCTGGGAGGGGGGAGTCCTACAGCACTTCTCCTCCAGTTACATGTGTAATGTTAGTATTTCGTTCATGTTGGAAGATCACAGGTCGGTTGATATAGCTCAACGTAAAGCCTCTGATGTTTGTATTTTTCATGAATATTTCTCGACTAGGAAAATTTGATTCCCATCAGCTTTATAACCAATTAACAATGCTTTTGTAGCAATCAATCAGGGACATTTCAGAAAATTTCAAATCTCTCAAGTGCTCACGATTATCGAAATTAACCGTTATAGTTCAAGAATCAGGCGATTATTCAATTTGAAAATGCTAGGTGAAAATTTACATGAAAAAGCTGTAGTTTACAAAGAATTTACAGTATACTCTAGCTATAAATATTGGAAGGTAAGCAACTAGCTTAAATAGACTGTCTTATCAGCAAAACCCGAAAACTGTGGTTTGACTGGCTGATGTACAACGAGATTTTTTATAAGGGAGGTTTCTGTGGACTTGCACTTGCAAAAAAACTGATTTTCGAAATTGAAACTGTTTCGATTGTTGTTTTCCTCGTTTTTTATTTTCAGACGACGAAGTCATTAACGATCTTAGAGCTATAGTGGGCGATAGTCGCTACGTTCCAGAAAATCCTAAAGAATTGTGCAATCGTCTATTCGTCACTTGCTATTTAGGGACGGAAAATTCGTCTCAAAAAACTAAAGATTGCGCCGAAAAGTTGGCCGGCGAAATAGGGAGGTACTTTTTTCCTTTAGATATATTTTGACCGAAAATTTACCCGTTATTCGAATAAAATTATAGACCGGAATTTTAGCATCTAATCTATTGTAGTTATCACGTTTCGTGCAAAATCGACATAGTCGTGAACGCCGTTTTGACAATTTTTAAAACTGCGTGCGGCTTCGTACCGAAATTCCGATGCCACGGTGGCGAAACGCGCGAAAATTTGGCCTTACAAAATTTACAAGCTCGTTTGAGGATGGTGGTTTCGTATTTTTTTGCCCAATTAACGCAATGGTCGCGGAGTAAAAGGAGTTCGTTGTTGGTTTTGGGATCTGCAAATGTGGACGAGAGGTACATATGTAAACATTTTTGAGACAAAATTTTTTTCGATATGTGTATTTTTGGTATACAAAAATGAACCTCCTTGAACATTTTTCGTTTTTTAAAAATGCTCGATTCAAGATTTTTATCCAAAATTCAAGAAGACTTCCTGCGAAATACTTTGCTATATTCAATTTCTATGGATTTAAGTTCAAAATTTCTCCGTTCGCGGATATTTTGTTCATACGAAAATAATGTATTCCGATAATTTTCTTGAAGCTTGAGAAAAATTTGAATGTGGTTTCCAGTTGTTTTATCATTTTGTTGTAATCTCGCTTTAAAATCGCTCAATTGGCAAATATTTCTTTCGCAATAATTTTGAATTGCAGTGATATCCTTGAAATTCGGAAAAAATTTACATCAAATGTTTAAATTGAATTCTTTTGGAACTTGAAAAAAAGTTTCTTAGGAACTGCAGTTGTCTCGAGGTTCAATTATATAAACTTTAAAAATGCGCTCAACGCATGAAAGATCTCATTTGCAAAAATTCTGGATTTCAAGTATCTTCAGAAATCTGATAAAAATTTGCATGAATTATTCAGTCGTCTCGAATATCTGTAAATTTTAATTGAAAATTTGTTCCGATTTTCGAATCATTTTGTGAAAATTTGGAATTCTTGCATTCAGTTGTCTCGAATTTTTATGAATTTAAATTGTTTTTTTCAATTTATATTTTTTGATAGGTATTTTGTTTATAAAATTTGGAATTTGAATTTAAATTTTTAATTTTGGTAAAAATTTCGAATTTTGTGAGTTTCTTGCAGTTGATGAAAAAAAATTCAACGCATATTCAGTTTTATAGAATTTCTATGTATTCGGATTGAAAATTTCCCCGATTCATAATTTTTCGGTTGGGAAAGGAAATCGAATTTCGCTGATTTTTTTAACGTCAGAAAAATTTTCTTGTAAATTTCTATGAATTTGTGCTGAAATTTGCTCATGGAGGAAAATTTGAAGAAAAGTTGCATACAATTCGAAATCGAAATCTCTCGAAGTCTGATAAAAATTTGCATAACATATTCGTTTGTCTCCAATTTTGGCATTGATAATTTGCTCGACCTTTGAACATTTCGTTTGCAAAACTTCGAATTTCGATGATTTTTTGAAATTCGAGAATATGAAACATTCATTTGTCTCGGATTCCCTTTATTGATAATTTGCTCTACTTTTCATATTTTGTTTGAAAAAACAACAAACCACCTTGATTTTCTCGAGATATTGAAAATGAATTCGTGCCTCGAATTTTTGGATTGAGATTTGCTTGTTTATAAAAATTTTCAAATTCCGGGATTATCTTGAAATTAGAGGAAACGTCGAATGCAGTGTCCAGTTGACTAGAATTCATGTGAATTTTCATTGAAAATTCGCTCGATTCAAAAATATTTTGTTAGTTGCCATAATTTCCTTGGAATGTAAAAAAATCTCATTTGTCTTATTTCTGTGAATTTTGATTCGTGAATACTACGTTTGAAAAAATTTCTTATATTAGTTTTTTTTAATTGGATAAGAACATGCATAAAATACTCACTTGTCTTATATTCATGAAAATTTGAATTGAAAATTTGCTCGATTCGCTAATATTTCCTTCGTAAGAATTTACAATTTCAGTTATTTTCTTGAAATTTGAGGGAAACGTATATTAAATATTCATTTGTCTGTAATTTCTGCGCACTCAAATTGGAAATCTTTTCGATTCAGAATACTTCGTTTGTAGAATTTTCGGATTTCAGTGATCGTCTTAAGTTTGTCAGAAATTTGTATGACATCTTGTTGAAATTTGAATTGAAAATTCAAGGGATTCGATTATATTTAGTACAGTCTTCTATTATATAGTTGAGCGATTTTCTTCATTTTAGTTCGTATTTTTCATAACCGATACAGTGAAAAATGTTGAAACCAGACTTAAAATCTGAATCATTTCATTTTAGTTTGACAGGTTACATGACGAAATATGATTGCTCATCCGCCGACTTTAATCCCATCGGTGGTTTGAGCAAGAACGACTTGAAGAAATTTCTCGAATACTCCTACGTCGAATTCGAACTTCCCGCTTTGAGAAAGTTTGGTTTTTTACTCCGACAATTTTTCTTCAAGGTTCAGCCATGTAAGTTTTCCTCAGAATCATTGATCTTGAGCCTTCCGCCGAACTCGAACCTTTGCAAAATGGTGTTGTTGTTCAAAGCGACGAAGTAAGATAGTGATTAAATTTTTTGATTTGGCATCTTCTTCTGAATTGTACCACGAAAGGAGACATTTTCAAGCCATTTTTTAAAAATGTTTTCAGTTTCTAGTTTTATTAGACTTTCAAAAATACATTTTGCGAAGGGAATTTCCTTCAAAATCTTTAACGTTTTATTTAGAATGGCACCGCGAAAAAAAGTTTTTTCCGTACAGTTTTTAAAATTTCGATAGTTTTCCTTTGCACTAATGTATTTCTTAAGGCATTTTATCAAGAAGGTTTTCATCAAAATCTTTACTCAGAATCTTACCATAGAGGGAAAATTTTTTAAAGTCATTTTCCAAAAATTTCGATGTTTCTAGTGTCATCAAACCTTAAAATTTTTATACTATACTAGGCGGATATGGGTATGACTTACGATGAACTTTCCGTCATTGGAAAACTTCGCAAACCGGGAAATTGCGGACCATACTCAATTTTTTGTAAA
Organism: Romanomermis culicivorax; assembly: GCA_963922205.1. Taxonomy (NCBI): domain Eukaryota; kingdom Metazoa; phylum Nematoda; class Enoplea; order Mermithida; family Mermithidae; genus Romanomermis; species Romanomermis culicivorax. The sequence continues at coordinate 109,395 of CAWUHX010000237.1, read as the reverse complement.
CTCGTTCACATTTGGAGCAATCGTTACACTCCGTTGCAGGTTTTTTTGGATTTACTTTTGCATTTTGTACAAAATTAAGTCGTTTTTTTCAGGTCGCCGAAAAAGTTGAATTATTTTTCCGCATGTATTCAATGAACAGGCACAAAATGACAGTCATTACGCCGTCTTATTACGCTGAAAGTTATAGCCCGGACGATCATCGATACGATCATCGACAATTTTTGTACAATGTTAAATGGCCGTGGCAGTTCAAACTTATTGAATCGAAAGTAAGAATTTCATATTTTTCGCTATTCTGTATACGAAAACTTATATAAAATTTGTTTTTTCTTTTGTTTTCGTTTTTTGCTTTATTATTTTATGACGTCGTCGGAAAATTTTCTGACTTAAAATCTTTTTTTTTCTAATTTATAGTCTTGCCTTGAATTTGACCAAGTGAATGAAAACTGCCATTATTTGAAATTTAATTTGAAAAATGACGAGAAACGCGAATTCTTGTTTTCTCTGTTAATCACTATTCATCCAAAACAGTCAAATGTTTTTTCTCACTCCTGACAAGTCCACATGGTCAAATTTTCAGGTAGAGGCGAAGTCTAAAGTTTCTAGAAAGATGTCCTTAAAGAGCCATTTCACTTGAAATTTAATACCCTTTGATCAATTTGTAGGAATTAATTTAGGGTGACGTATAATTTGTTTACGTTTGTTCTATTTTCAGGCTAAATCCCTGATGGAAAATAAGAAATTCAAGCAAGGAAAATTGTGATCTTGTTACGTTAGCCGAAAATTTTGTCCACACATAGTATATGTTGATTGATGGAAATGATCTGCAAGTATGTTTCAAAGGATGGGTTACTGTAGTTTTTCGATCAAATTTGTGGGTTTTGCGCCTCTCGTTAGCCGATTTGAATAGATGCATATTGTACTCCTCAATTATAATGCAAAGTCTACTTGCTGATCACTATTCGTGAGTGTGTTTCCCTGAAATTGTACATAAAATAAACTAGTGATCTTTTATATGAATTGTGTTTTAACTATTCTTGAAAGTCAATACAGGCCGTGTTTATTGAAATTAACAGTGTACTAAATATAAATTCACCAATTTTTTTATTCTGCTCTAAATTAATCTTTTCGACGTCATTATTTAGCATCTATATCAACTAAAAATGACAGCTAATAAAAATCAAACGATAGTTAGCGCAAATATTGATCAATTTCGAGGCAAAACTTGCATTGTAGGTATCGACGAAGCTGGTCGGGGTCCTGTCCTAGGTAAGTGCATACTATGTAAAGTCTATTTTTTAAATGATTCTATATTCAAAAATGACAAGAACAGGTGCGGATCTCAAAGTCGTTTACAAAAATATTTTATTATAGGAGTTTTTACTAACAGATAGTAAGGATTAGTTGAATACCATACCAGATTGTTCAGCAGGAAATGGTAAAAATATTAAATGTCACTTTTGATTATCATTTGCAAGCATTTTTAGAAAAAAACAGACTATAGTTTCAAAATAGAAAGCTATGTTAAGTTTTCCGAAGACTATATTCGAAAGTTTTAAATTTAAAAAAAGTCTAATGAAAAGTTATCGAACCTAATTTCAGGCGGTATGTTACCAAAAAATTTTTAAGTAAAAACTGGAAAACTACGAATTGGAAAGACTTTTCAATTTGTGTCTTGAAATTTTTTCTAGGCCCAATGGTCTACGGAGCTGGCATCTGTTTGTCGGGTAAAGAAACTGATCTTGCTAACAATCTGTGCGTCGCCGATTCGAAAACTTTAACCGACGAAAAACGACGGTCGATTTTCGACTCGATGCAAAATGAGCCTCATTGTCAACATTTCGCTTACATTTTGGAAATTTTGTCACCTTATTACATATCGACATCAATGTTGAGGAGGTAAAAATGTTTGTCTTTTGTTGTTAGCAATTGTGTTTTTTCACATTTAATTCTTTTTCTCGAAAATATTATGCGATGTTCTGGGTCGGGTCAAAATCCGCATAGAAAATTTTTTTTTTAAATGAAATAGAACTTTGGAATGCACGGGCGTTAGCCACTCTTCCGTAATACTCCGGAATAGAGTGGTCAAACTGGAATGAGCTCCGTAGTACGTTTTCCAGGACTTTGAAACTGGACACGATTACTATCTTTTAGATTTAACTAGCTAATATACGGATGATCAAGGGTCAGGCGTGGTCTTTGGTCATACACCATAGAAAAAGAACAGTTGAGGACACATGATAGTATGCCCATACATGTAATCGGGGGAAGTGCTATAGGAATCCCCATAAATCGTCGGCCATATTGCTAGCCATTGGGCAACCCCCCCCCAAGATTTTTCAACATACATGTAACGGAGCTCCGGAGTCTGGGGAGTCGGACGACTTTTTTTGGGTCGGATGTCAGTCCCAAAATTTGGGGGGGAGGGGTCTCTCACGAAAAAATCGATATTTACACGAAACAAGACCGAAAAATAGTTAAAAAAATAGTAATTTTTTTCTAAAAAGACCGAAAAATGTATTCATGGCGCAAAGTGCCCGGAAAATTCACATTTTTATTCATTTTTTGTTCGAAAATTTACATTTTTCACAATTTTTCCGACCAAAAGTATGGGGGTCCCTATGGCTACCATATGCCTAGCCATAGGATTAGAAAATCCTGCGGAAGGGGTCGTCCAATGACTAGCCATATGACCGAAGATTTCAGTTCCCATAGCAGTTCCCCCCAATTACATGTATGTTTTCCAATCCTATGGCTAGCCATACGGTAGTCAAGGGACCTCCATACTTTTGGTCGGAAAAATACTGGAAAATGTGGTCAAAAACGTCAAGTTTCTCGGCGCTTCGCGCCATGAATACATTACGGTTTTTTAGAACAAAAACTTTTATTTTTCGAAGCGTTTTTTGGACTTTCTTAGGGAAAAAATTGATTTTTTTCCTTCAAAGATCCCGCCCCCTAAAATTTCGGCAATCGCTGACTCCCGGCCCCAAAAAGTCACCCAACCACCCTAGACCTCGGGGCCCCGTAACATGTGTGCTTGTGCCCAGTACCGTACCCAGGATTTGTCCAAGGAGGGGGCAGATTTTCAAAAATTTTAAAAAGTATCATTTTACTTAACGTACTAAAATGAGTATTAAAAAAGAAATCATTTTCGAAAATCGAATCAATGCAGTCAAGCCAAAAAATTTTTTTGTGATGTGAACTGAAACGACTTGTCAAAGGCGCTCGCCGTGGTGTTTGCAGAATTCTGAATAGAACAAGTAGTATCAGGGCCGTGCGCAGGATTTTTTCATGGGGGGGGGGGGGGGCGGACTAGATTTTTTCACTGAATAGCCCCAGAAAATGTTGATCTTACGCGGATATACTGAGTGCATCACCGTTTTTTTTCCTCTAAGATTTTTTCCACATGAGAACCGGACCCAAAATTTTTTTCCTCATTTTCCAAAAATTTTCCACATTTTTAAAAACGCTTATAATGTGGCTACGGATCCTTTTTTATGCATTTTAGGAGCATACCCAAGAATTTTGTGTATTTGTAGTCAGAAACCTGCAAAAATGAGGAAAAAAATTGAGAAAATTCTGGTTATGTTAGTCAAAATGAGCTCATGAAGAATATATTGGTGTTCTATAGAATGGTCCGGCGCCGAGCGCCGGAAAAATTTTTTGATTTTCACTTTCTAAAACGCTGGAAAATGAACTTTCATAACGTTGGGAAATAAATTAAAATCAGACTGATGAAGCGTAATTTGCCTCCCATTCCGGCGCGCAGCGCCGGAAAAATTTTCGGGTTTTTGTATTCTAAAACGCTGAAAAATAAATCTCTCCATCAGATAATTCGTGAACAAATGTTTTGAAATCGCGTTCTAGAGTAATGTCTTCAATTTCCACCTTCAATAAACGCAAAAGTCCAGATTGCAAACGTTAAAAAAATTCCAATCATCGAGAAAAAAAATTGAGAGACTTGATGAAAAATCTCTATTTTCGGCGACATAATTGACTGTAAACGATTAGAAAATGAAACGAGCTAACTTGATTGATAGAAACTGTTGATCACTAATTAGTAAGTCGAAGTAGATATGCTAACGGCCGCGCCTGATAGAATATAGTTATAATTATACCCATGACCGGCGCGAAGCGCCGGAAAATTTTGAGATTTTGACCTTTTAAAGTCCACCAAAACGCATGTTTTCGGTTTAGAGTTACTGCCTCAATGGGGGGGGGGGGGCGGCCCCCCCGCCCCCCCCCCCCTTGCGCACGGCCATGAGTAGTATGTTCGAGTTGGGTGCAATTTTTTTGATCATGTTTTACTTGAGCCTTAATGCGTTATCAGTACGTTTTCCAACACAGTTCCCAATGTCGTATTCGTTCAAATAACTTACAATAGATTCACTTGAATCTGAAACAGCGACCTCTGGTTTCTTTTTGTTGCTCAATTTCCGGCAATTATGTCGTTTTTGGATAAATTTTCATTGCTAAGGAGAGGTGGTGCCTCCCCATTCCTCCCTCTGGGTACGGCCTTGCTTGTGCCTACATTATTTATTGGCTTACTCCCACGCCCCTCTTTAAAAGAAAATTGCATTCTGAATTTTCTCCATCCATAATTTTAATGCGGAATTTGCATTCCGTTCTAAATTTCCGTTTTTGGAATTTAGTCATCCTGGTGTCTATCGATTTCACATTGTAAAAGTTTGATTCCCGAAAATTTCCGACTCTTCATTCCAGATTTTAAATCTTTTATTCTCCGACACTTCTGGCATTCTGTTTATTATTTTAGATCTTTGATTTCCGGATTTTTTCCGCCAGAAAATTTTTAAATTCGGGATTTTAGCAAACTTTCCAGGGATTTTTTGAAAAAATTCGAACACACGCAGCCGAGCAATTTTCTAACCGTCGAATCTGCGCAAGGTTTTTAATCATTCATTTATTCTACAACTGGAATAGTGGACTTAGAGAATAATATTTTTAAATTCAGGCATATATTTTTGCTGAATTCCAAAAAGTCACATTTTGCTCGCGTATATTTTTAGGTCGAAATATAATTTGAACGAAATATCACACGATACGGCTACGAAGTTGGTAAAACTATGTCTTGAAAACGAAATCAAGATCGAAAAAGTATTATTTGTAAATGAATTTGTTTGTTTTCCGAAATTCCGTAAAACCGAAATTTCCTAGAAATACGAAATTTCGGTTTTTATCTACATCATTAATTACTGAAAACGGTTTTCTATAGTCTATTCTTTTCCAAATGAGCCTTAAAAAACAAAATAATCCGTAGAAATCGGTGAGCAGGCAATAAACCTATGAAAACCAGGTTGTTCATCGTTCGCATTCACTTCTTTCTGCTCGCCAGGGCTCATTTGAAAAAAATAAACTATAAATGCTAATTTTGAGTATTTTTGTAGTACCGTAACTTTTTTATAAGGAAAAGTCAGCTCAAAATGCTACAATGCAGGACTCCCGGCTCATTTTTAAAGCCAAAAATATTCGAATGTCATTGTGTTCGATGATCAAAAATTGAAACTGCTGATCATTGTGCTTGAAAAACGTCAGTTACTTTGTTTTTTACCTTTTTTTCAAGGTTTACGTAGACACGGTTGGTCAACCGGAATCTTATCAGAAGAAATTGGAAACTCGATTCCCGATGGTCGATTTCTGTGTTTCGAAAAAAGCCGATTCGTTATATCCGGTGGTTAGCGCGGCCAGCATTTGCGCTAAAGTGACTAGGGACAAAATAATCGACGAATGGAAATGCGAAGAATTTTCCGATAGAGCAGAAAACGAAGACAAGAATCCGATTTGGGGTTCCGGTTATCCTTCAGGTTGGAAATTTGATTTTCTTACTTTCATATCACTTGCTAGTTTTGGAGCCGAGTTTGACCACAAATGTTCTTCAAATCAAAATCTTGATTTATGATAAATATTCTGATTAAAAAACTGTCTTTTGAGTCGAATTCACTATTATAGTCTGTTTTTCTTGAAATGCTTCTAAATAATGAAAGCGGAAAGCAAGTAGCATTTCAGATTTTCACGATTTGCTGATGAACAATATATCGTGTAGGACTGGAAACTTGTGAGCACACTTACCTAACCTGTAACAATTTTTAGAGTAAAAAATTTTACAGAAAGAGCTCTATGTAAACGATTTTGACGACAGTACCGATTTTGACGACAGTACTGATTTTATAAAAAATAGACTATAGTTTGTATTTTTCATTTCGATTTTAATTTCCAGATCCCACAACCAAAAAATTTATGGACGAAAACTTGCATCCGATTTTCGGCTATCCGACATTAGTTCGATTTAGTTGGGCGACGACTCAAGAATTATTGGAAAAGAAAGGTGTCAAATTCACTTGGTTAGTGAAATTTTAACGAAAAACTCTCGTCCGCTCGACATTTTCACTTTTTTAGGGCCGACGAGGCCAAAAACGATCCGGCGACCAAAAATACTCGTTCGATAAAATCATTTTTTGGTAAAAATGACGAAAATGTACAAGCAAACAAGATGAGTAGGCATTCATTTTTTCAAGAAATGAATCTCAGTTCGTTGACATCGTTGTGATTTTTGCTTTATTTTTTATAAAGTTTCGGGATTCCACTTCGTATTTTTTTCATTTCTGTATAGTCTGTTTTTATTAAGTGTTGGTGAATTACATCCATGTCCTTCGCTCAAAGCTTTTACTGTGGAATTTTTCACTTGAAAAATATTTTCTGTCCTATTGTCACATTTTACGGCATGTCACGTGTATGACATGTGGATTTGGGAGAGCTGGGGAGGTTTGGGTATCTCATGAGGTAATACCGTGTTTTAGACGTCACATTGATGGTGAACCATATCAGATTGATCCTATTACAGTGAGTAATAGGCTGTGACTCCTGATGGATACTGGCATTTTCCCCAGGCTTCCCAAGTTGCCGTTGGGGCCTAACCTGGCGAATGGTGGCTATAGAGAGGTCTATAGTTGGTTCTCTGGTGTTGTCCTTGGGGTCTTGCTGTAGGGTAATGGACAACGCTGCCAGGCTAGGTGCGACAATCCCCGAGTCCTACTCAGTGAGAGTGGGGACAGGGTCACCCGTAAAATGACCTAATTTGTGGGACCCGATTATGAACCAGACGGCCCCTTTTAGCCCGAACCTGAGAGGTGGAGGCCCTACTTATCTGTGGAAAACTTGGGAAACGGACTTAGGAAGGATTTCCCAACAAATACCCCACAAATAACAATAATCCCCTGAGAAGACTCACCTAGTCCTGTTTCTCAAGCGATTCGACGAAACGGGCGGCGAGTCCCTGGATACTTTCGGTCTTCTGGCACTGGAGCGGGGATGCGATCCACACGGGTCCTAGCGGCGAGCGGGAGGCGATTCTCCAACGTTTTCTTCACGAACCGGGGCGGTCGGACTCCTGGCACTGATGGGCAGCGGGTACTGTAGATGGTAAGCGGCGGACGCAGTGAACAAAGGCAAATTTATGCAAATTTATTGGCAATAAGGCGGCGGACGCACAGGTGTATAATAAAATATGCAAATTTAAACGAAGGCGGCGGACGCGGAGTTACAACCGGACGAAAGCTTGGTGAACCCAAGAATGAGCGAAAAACTAAAGAAACATGTCCTTTTAAGGACATGTTTGGCTACAGCTGCAGCTTGGGCGGAGTTTCTCGGCGCTCAAGCTAACTTCTGCAGCTAGACGGGATGCAGAAGATGCCTATGAGCACATAGACATTTTTTCGTTCACATGCGTTTAGCACTGAGGCCGACTGCAGTGCCTATGCTAAGCATATGAACGTCTTAAGCTAAACTTCTTAGCTAGTCGTTTTTGCGTAACAAAAACGACGCTAATTTTTGATGATAAGAGGTGCATGGAGTGCACCAAAAATAGCCATGTGCTCGTGGAGCACGACTGGCGGAAGTTTTTAGCTAAAGGGCCTACTGTAGCCCGTGTTCATAAAGAAATAAAAATACAACAAAACGAAACATAGAAATGCATGAAAAATATAAAAACAAACACAAAATGCATGTGTAAAAAATGAAATAAACGAAACATGAATGAGTAATAAAACAAATTATTGAGAAAAAACAAAATATTGACATGATCGGAATCACGTGACGTCGGAGAAATTGAGCGGCACGTGACACGGCGGTCCTTCGAAAAAGGGCGTCCTCGTCCTTGCGGTGGTTAGTAGTGAGGTTTGTGCAGCATGTCCGTGGTTGTAGGTCATTCCAAGGTGCGACGGCGGGTGGTCGAATGGGTCCGTTGGGTTGCTGGCGGATGGAGCCTTCTTTGATTGTAATTCGTTCGACAGTATGGTAACCGGAAATCGTTCATGCGTGAAGTTGCAGACATTGAATATCCTGTGCGAAAGTCTGGAACACAGAAAAGAAAAAATTTTCAGGGCAAGATGTAGGCTATCGCAGAGGATGCGCCCAGCGAGGTACAGATTATCGGGTTATCGCAGAGCATGCACCCAGTGAGATGTAAGATATCGGGTTATCGCAGGGGATGCACCCAGTGAAGTGTAGGCTATCGCGTGAGGATGCGCCTAAGATGTGACGCTCTGGTTGCTGCACATTCTCTTCTATCCACTAAAATCCAGCATGGATAAGAATGGATACTTCGTGAGGGGCACGGCGGTCCTTCGAAAAAATGCGTCCTTGTCCGTAAGCGGGGACAATGAAGAGAAGAGCATCTTGAATTAGTGGTCAGGGACCTCTGCATCAAGATGTGGGTCAATCAAATTCGGTGTAAAGTCCCGACTTGTTGAAGGAAACAACAAGGGTGCCGAATCCGTTGCCCGTGAAGTGGGAGGTGTATCCTCTGCTTCACTCGGTGGGTCAGGGGACACGTAAAGTCGAAGCTGGTTGACATGTACAGTGTCTTCCTGATCCGTCTCCAGACGAAGTGTGAAATTGGGATATGCCACACTTGTTACAAGATAGGGCCCATCGTAGATGGGCAGCAATTTAGGAGTGAGTCCATGTTTGCTGGAGGTGCGCAGTTTGACCACCTGATCCCCTACTTTGTACGAGACATCATGTGCCTTCCGGTCGTAAGACCGTGCATAGGCCTCCTGTGCTTTCTCCATCCGACTCTGGATTAAGGTTAATGCATTCGTGAAATGACGTTTGACCTCCATATCATATGAGGAAACATTAATGATATGGGCCGGAGGGTTGAATGAGAGCGCGGCATCAACAGGGAGCATGGGTGTGCGACCGTACATGAGTTCAAAGGGCGAGTACCCTGTTGACTCATTCATGCTGATATTGACGGCAAACACAGCCTATGGTAGGTGTTCATCCCAATCGGTATGTCCTTGATGAACATACATACGTAGCCGTGTGGCTAGCATCTGATTAGCTCTTTCCACCTCGCCGTTGGTCATCGGATGATAGGCGGTAGAGTGGATCTTCTTCGTTGCGCAGATCGCAGTGATCTCAGTCATCAGTTTTGATGTGAAATCAGTGCCACGATCTGACTGAAGAATCTGCGGTGCCCCGTGCCGGCAGACAATTTGCGTTACAAACAGCCGGGCTATGGTGGACGCAGTGATGTCCGGAGTAGCAAAAGCCTCGACCCATTTTGTAAAGTAGTCGATGAAGACTACGATGAAACGGTTGCCAGCTTCGCTAGTGGTCATTGGTCCCATACAGTCGACACCTACCCGATGAAACGGTCCCGTGATGGTGATAGGTTTCAGGGTCGCAGTGGTTTTCTGTCGAGCGGGCTTATTCTATTGGCAAAGATCACACCGCTGACAGAAGGACTTGACATCCCGACTGAGGGAAGGCCAGTGGTATCTGCGAGCAATGAGCCGCGCAGTACGTTTAGCACCAAAGTGTCCAGCTAAGATGTCATCATGATGAGCCCGGATAATGGTAGTAACCATGGATCTGGGTATGACAATCTTATTGGACTCGCCTGTCCATTTCTGAAGAACGTTATCCAATAGATGGTAGCCTCGCACATCATTCTGGTCGCCCAGAGGCTTAAGAGAGCGAATGATGTCGGCTAACTCCGGATCCTCCAGCTGAGCAGCAAAAAGGTCGGGGTGCTGCACACCAACCGATATCTCGGCATAAGACTCTGATCGTACCGGGTGCTCCGCGCCAACAGTGATCGGTGCTGAATTACTTGAACGCACCAGGTGCTGCACACCATCGGTCAAGGTCCTTGATCTCGCCAGGTGCTGCGCACCATCGGTGATCATCATAACATGCCCCTCAGGTCTGTAAAGGGGAGTATCATCAATACTCTGACCGGTGAGGGAGTTAGGATCCGGCAGGCGTGATAATGCATCAGCATTACCATTAGACTGACCTTTTCGCGGCCGAATTGTCAGTTTGAATTCGGCGAGCGCGAGTCCCCACCGAGCAATCCAAGCAGAGGGGTTAGGCTTCTCCAACACTGCTTTGACCGCGGTATGGTCAGTCTGAACGACCACCTCGTGCTGGAAGAGGTATGGTCGAAAGTGCTTGATGAAATGGACAACAGCGAGAGTTTCCAGTTCTGTAATGGAATAGTTTTTCTCGGCGGCTGTTAACCCTCAGCTGGCGTACGCGACAGGATGGTCGTATCCAAGTTCGTCTAACTGGCTTAGAACCGCTCCTATCCCCGAAATACTTGCATCAGTTTGAAGGATAAAGGATTTCGAAAAGTCCGGATGGCGCAGGATAGAAGGGTTGGTCAGCAGGCGGCGGAGTTCATCGAACGCCTCCTGCTGAGGTTTTGACCACTGGAAAGTAGTTTCCTCCCGTAAGAGCTTGGTGAGTGGCTCGCTGAGCCGGGCACAACCAGGGATGAAACGCCTGTAATAAGACACGAGGCCTAGGAAGGACTTGATGTCTTTGGCGTTTTGGGAATGGGTAGGTTTTGGACGGCGGCCAGCTTGGCTTGGTCAGGTTCTAGACCGCTCTGTGAGATGCGATAGCCTAGGTACTCTACCTCTGAGTGCGAGAATTTGCACTTGCTCAGTCTGAGCTTCATTCCACCCCGGCGAAAATGGGCGAACACATCTGCCAGGCGCTCAAGCATTTGGGTGTGAGAGTTCCCGAACACCAAAATGTCGTCGAGATAGGTCAGAACCGTGCGCCATTGGATTCCAGTAAGGAGGAGGTCCATAAGGCGTTGAAATGTCCCTGGTGCGTTGCACAGACCGAAAGGCAAATAATTGAATTCGTAAAGTCCAATAGGCGTATTAAATGCTGTCTTTTCCTTATCCGCCTCGGCAATCGGGATTGACCAATAAGCGTTAGCCTGGTCAAGGGTAGTGAAATACTTCATACCCTTGAGTGTGTCGAGAATGTCATCTATCCGTGGGAGAGGGTAGACATCCTTTTTCGTGACCTCGTTAAGCCCACGAAAGTCGACACACATACGGTGAGAACCATTTTTCTTGCGCACCAGGACAGTATTAGTAGCCCACGGGGACGTGCTCGGCCGAATAATACCTTTCTCCTGGAGTGCCTTGACCTCTTGCATAATGAGATCCTTTTCCTTAGGTGAGGACCGGTAAGGGAAATGGCGGACTGGGCGGGCATCGCCCGTGCTGATTTCATGCTGGACGAGATCAGTGGAACCTGTGTCCTTTTCATCAAGAGCATAAAGGTCGGTGTATGCAACCAGCAGATCGAGTAAGGCTGCCGGGTCCCGAGAGGAGATGTCCGATGAGATTACAGCATTGGCCTCGACCCACTAACGATCGAGGACTGTGTCTGAGTCGACCGGTGATTCCCGTGAGGGCTCACTATGCATTTGCACATGACCGATGGTCATGTGCGGGTAGAGAACCACGGAATGAGTATTCGGGTTAACTACTTGAAGTGGTATGTGACCGTTGGTCACGCTACTCACGCTCCCAGCAAAATATACGTGTCTTTGAGATCCAGTGAGGTGCTTCGGAAAGAAGGCCACCTCAGGTACGTTCGTATAGATTGGTGGAACAGGTACAGTGAATCGTGTCAGGGAGCGAGGCTCCAGAATTACCAAGTCCTTCAGGGGCAAGGCGCCGGGGGCAGAAGGTGGGCTGTGGATGAGACCCTCACAGGGGATTCTACTTTCTTTGAACTGGAGGAAGGATTTCTCCCAGTTCAAGCTGACACAATTGAACCGGCCAAGGAAGTTTGTTCCGAGGACCAGTTCAGCCGAACAGTTCTCCTGTATTTGGACCTGAATCCGTTCAGAGACATCAGCCACTGTAACCGTGCTGTAGGCTGCTCCTAGCAGTGGGATCGGGGACCCATTGGCTGCGATAAGACGAGCCCTGGTTGGTGAAAGTGTCAAGTTGGGCAGCTGGGCCGCTAACTTGTGGTCCAGGAGTGAAAAGACAGCTCCTGTGTCGACCAGTGCCTTTGCTTCTACCCAGTTGTTGAGGAGAACTTTGATATGGGGTGTCCGAATATCATTTGGGTAAAAAGCAGAGACCACATGACCGGAATCAGGTGTGGTGGCACCACTAGTGTGTTTGGTCTTACCGGACCGCTTTGGAATCGGCAGTCCCGTACGACATAGTAGACCTACTAGAGCGTATCCGACGGAGGGTTCCGGGTTGTTCAGAAGGGTGGACTCATCCTGTACCGTGAGTACGTGGTCTGAGTGGTCCCTTGGGCTCTGAGTAGCTCCTAGCGATTCAATCTCGGTGTCCGATAGCGGGGGCGCGTTTGGCATGGGTGATGCGGGAGCATCTGAATCACTTGGCTCACGGTATCGGCCTTTCTCTAGCGTGACTGGAGAGTTTCCAGGCGGAGGTCAAGGGCAGCCTGACCCGTGCAAGGTCGACAAATGACGACTTGCCCGTCTGGAAGAGGCCCGGGATCCCCTGGTTGACCCACGTGATGAGGCAACTAAGGAGGCCCGTGAGTGTGGCCGAGAGATGGACGAAGCCCTCGACCGCGATCGTGATCCCGACCTATGTGAGCTTCTTAAGAGAGCACGGGTGTTCTCCCACCAGGGGTCGATCTGGTCAATCTCCGGCGTGGTCAGCAGGAGGGGTAATTCTACCGCGTCCAGCCGACAAACATTACGTTGGTAGTCAAACATAATGTTCTTGAACTGTTCTAAGAAGTCCAGTCCGAGTATAAGGTCAACAGGTGCCCAGAAGGGAGACGTCGTCTTGCACACATGGAGATGTATATCGATCCGTGTGTTCGGCTGGCGGTTTCCGGGCAACATGATTTCATATGGTCCCGACAGGATGGTATGAACGGCTTCACCATTGATGCTCATTAATGGGTTAAAGTCGTGATGTTGCTGGAACGCCATGACCGCCTTCGGACTTTCTTTAGCCAAGGCCTTATGAAGACGTTGGCTAATGATAGTGCGGGGGCAACCCGTGTCAAGAAAAGCAGGAGTTTCCTTGGTATCCAGCAGCACGACGAAACACGGTGTGATTCGGTCAAGCTGGGAGGGCTCATCGTTTTGCACGTAGTGAAAACCGATCCAGCGTTGGACTTTGCGGTAAAGACCCAACGGGGAGAAACGGCTAACAAACCTGACCTGTTTGCTCTGCAGACGGTAGCTGAGATAATAAGATACACCAAGATAGGCAAGGTATCCGACACCGATCAGCACTGTCAGGGTAATTAGGATGTTAAAGATCAACTGGACCGGCCCGCTCAGGACAGCATGCAAGCCCTGGGCGAGGGTGTGTTGTTGACCCGTAATAACATGGTTTGCTGCCAGACCGACACCTTCCAGAGAGGCCTTGATGTCGGTTCCTACCCCTGCAAAGGCCTGGTAGATGGCTTCTGGTTGCAGGGATTGACCAGCGGTAAAGTTTACCAGCCAGTTGAGTACCGCTTCAATTTGCTCAGTCTTGTAAACGTACTGTTTAAAGAAGGCAAAGTTTGAAGGGGTCATCGCCAACTGGTCATGGAAGAGCGCCGGTGCCTCAAAGTGAGTGATGTTGAAACGCTGCTTCCAGAAGAGTTCCAGTGGGATGTGGCTCACATGGACGGCGCCAGACTCAGTAAACCAGCCCGAGCGATTTCGGGAAATCCCTGTAAAGTGGTGATGACACGGCACAATTGCGCTAGATTTAATGAGATCTGGGCCACCGGGGGTGGCGAAGTAGATGGTACCGCCGACCTGTACAGGTAAGTACTTGTAGCAAACGTTTCCCACCCGGTACGAGTGGTAAACGTAGGTGGCGTTGACCTTCTGACACGGCCATATTGTCAGTGCATCGCCTGTGAATTCCGCCGTCAGGTCATTCCTCTGGAGGAATGCACGGGCACCCAAGGTAGGGTCGAAGCGAAGCAACTGCCAAGTCAGATCAAGATAGCGTTGAGCTTGAGAGCAGAGCTCAAGCCACGTGAACCGGAAACCGTTAATTTCCGACTCCTTGATCTGCTGAGCCAGGTAGTTCAGTTTGGCATTGACAGGATCGGGATGGGTGTCCTTTGCCATTCTGAACAAGTTTTGGGTCAAATTGTATCTCCCGTGGATGCGAAGGAGAAGACCCTGATCCGTCCGGACTGTGGTGGAACGTAGTTCTGGGCACAGTTGGAAGACGCGGGAGTTTCCCGGGATCTTAAGGGCAACCTGTAGATCATCGATGATGACGTGGTTCCCTGACATGGACGCAGTGTAATTTCCCTTGGGGTGATAATGACACCGCGCCGTGAAGTTTTGTGCAGGCCAGGCAATGACCCCGTCCAGAGTAGTGCACTGACCTGCAGTGGGACTGCATCCACCTACATCGCCTAAGGTGCTTAGGGCCGTAGTGCCGTCCCACGAAGCGACTTGTCCCTCCTCAATGAAGAGGTTAGTCACTGTCTTGCAGACGTCGCTGCAGCACCATTCGTACATCACTTCCAATGTTTGGTTTGTGCTATAAAAGCCAGGGTGAATGCCGACAAGTTTTTGTGAGCCAAACATCTTAGTGCGATGTGCTAGCGTGCAAGCCGCAGGGGCTAAGTGCTGAGTGGTAATGACGTCTGCAGTAATGCCCCTAGAGCCGAAGAAACCAGTGTTGGTGCAGACTGTCGCGAATTACGCGATTTTTTCGTTGATTAATTTTTATTTGAACTTTAAGAAATATTTTATGAAATTTATTATTCAATGTTTAACCTTTCTTTTGTGTTCTTATTTTTTGTAACCTTTTTCATGGCACATTACTCATAATCATGTATCACGTTTCTTGTGTTATATAATGCTTTTTCTTAGACGGAAAACTTTGGTATTACGGTTACAGGTTTATTAAAAGTTTATCGGTGAGTTTTTATACAGATTTGTGGCCTCCGTTAGAACAGTAGGTATTTTTTATAGTACAAAGAAACAGTGCGTCAATCAGTACGCATATTTTTTCCAGGTAGGAGGATAACATTGAGCCAACAGAGCTCAAATAAGGTAAAATCTCAGACCAGCTATACAAGCTGCCAGAGTTTTTTTCGTACATTTCTCTTTCTGTGGTAAAAATAACAGACTTTTTGCTACAGAAAATTGGTGATTCCGCCAAGGAACACAAAATTCGTAGATCAATACAGATCATAGTTTTAAGTCTTGATTGCTCAAAGTTTCCATTCAACATTTTACATTCTTTCTCAATTCAGCAAAACCGACGGATTTATTCTTTTTATTACTGTTATTCCGACAACATTTCGCCATTTTCTTGGATTTTACGACGTTGACAAGGTACTTTCAATTTTTTTACACTAGTAAAGATGACAGATCCTACATCTCAAGGTTTTGTATCATGCTCCGGTCCCATCAGACAGAACATTTTAGTTAATCAAAAACGACTTCAGAACTGCTTGACAGAACTCCAAGGCACAAATATTTCATTTGTGATTGAGAATGATAGAACAAAACAACTGGAGAACTTGCCTCATTTAGAAAGTTTAAGTCTGATAGTTGACAATTTCATTAAACGTATCAAATCTACAGTGGACATACTTTCTGAACAGAATAAAGAATGGTACAATTTACAGAAACAGCTACCAAAAGATCAGCTTGTACATGAAGTTTCTCTGTATGAACTCTGGACCAAAAACAGCGATAATTTTTTGGAAAACATTGCCCATGGTTTAGGTGATTATGAACTTAGAATCAAAACTCATTGAATTAAGAGATGTAATCAACAGAACACGATCTCCAACTGTTCCCACAATGATGAATGGAGCCATGTCTTTACAGACACCTCTAATAAGTACATTTGATCTTCCTCAAACAACAATTCATCTGCCTAAACTACAACTTTCGTTGTATCATGGTGATCCTTTAAAGTGGACTGAATATTGGGATTCATTTGAATCCTCCGTGCACTCACAAAGCATTTCTCCAGTTCAAAAATTCAACTATTTAATTAGCACATTAAGAGGAACAGCGTACAAAGCTATCGAAGGTATATCAGTGACAAATTC
This sequence comes from Romanomermis culicivorax, assembly GCA_963922205.1. Classification (NCBI taxonomy): domain Eukaryota; kingdom Metazoa; phylum Nematoda; class Enoplea; order Mermithida; family Mermithidae; genus Romanomermis; species Romanomermis culicivorax. The sequence continues at coordinate 93,033 of CAWUHX010000237.1, read as the reverse complement.
CAATTATCAAATTGCACTCGATATTCTTAAGAAAAGATTTGGCGATCCCAATGTGATCAAAAGATATTTGTACTCTGATCTTCGGAAAATTCCTCCTTCCTCTAATCAAACAACAGATCTTCGGCACTGTCTGGAATCAATTGAACGAATTTGTCGACAGTTAGGTTCCATTGGAGAAGACCTCGATCAACCTACACTCATAATGCTCATTCTCGAAAAATTACCCAGTTCCATACTCATTGAACTTGGAAAACTTAAGCCATCATCCGAAAAATGGGAAATGAACAAGCTTCTCAAAAATCTGCATGATATTATTTCCGTAAGAGAAGAGGCGTATCAAATATCAGTCACTTGTAGTTCTCGAGAAACTGAACAGAGACCACATGTCCGTTTCCAAAGTCAGCCACAAGGTCCATCCACAGATGCTTTCTTGTCCACAAATGTACAAAGAAATCCAAATCAGTCGCGGACACAGAACAGAATTGTATGTGCGTTTTGTCATGGAAACCATTACAGTGATCAGTGCATAACTTTTAGTACTGTTCAATCAAGGAAAACGAAGGTTCAAGAACAAAAACTTTGTTTTCGTTGTCTGAGAACTGGACATATGGCTAGTTCATGCCAAGCAACTAGACCCTGTATATATTGTAGGGGTAATCACAATCGAGCAATGTGTCCAAAAACATTTGAACATTCAGTGGATAATGTCAACATTCAACTTGAACCTGCATCATCCTCTGAGAATCATTTTGTAGTAAGCGATTTTAATCCCACAAACACAGAAGAACAGTCACTAGGCATTAACAGTCAAACAGTACATCCTGATAACCACAGTGTAGTAATGACTAGTGCTAATTCAACTACGAACATATCACTGATGATAACAAAAGTGAAGGTGATAAATTTGAACAAAGATTCTGACTTTAACGAAGTATATGCATTTTTTGATTCAGGTAGTCAAAAAACATTCGTTACTAATGCTCTTTCAGCAAGGTTGTCACTCAATGATATTGATAAGGAACTTATTTCAGTGAACACCTTTGCATCGAAAAAACCGCAGTATATTCACAGTAGAATAGTAAATTTTGGATTACTCTTGAAAGATAATTCTATCAAAGAAATCTATGCATCATCTGTACCAATGATCACTGAAGCTATGAATGTCTCTAAACTACGAACTGAAGATATTTGGGAGCTTGAATTGAATAATTATTCTGAGGACCCTCCAGAACATTTTATTTCAAACACTGTGATCAAGCCTGATATTCTTATTGGAATGGATTACTTTTGGGAATTCATTAACAAAGATTCCATTTTTCAACTTCCGTCTGGTCTTTACGCCATCCCAACATCAGTAGGAATGGTTTTCTCAGGAAAACAAACTTATCAGTCTTTCACAGTTCGGATCAATGACAGTGGACCTTTAGGAAATAATGAACAAGTTGTAGTTTCTGATGAAATTAATGATGAAACTCGATTTGATGTTAAAAACTTGGAACTTTTTTGGAATTTAGAAACAATAGGTATCAAGGACAATCCTCACATCACAGATGATGACATGGCACTCGATAGTTTCAATAGAACTATCAATTTCATAAATAAGCGATATCATGTCAGTTGGCCATGGAAACATAATCACCCAGAACTCAAGGACAACTATGGATTATGTTTTGGACGATTGAATTCAATTTTGAAACGTTTCCAAACGAATCCAGATCTATTAAACAAGTACAATCAGATCATCCAAGAACAGCTATCTAAAAACATTATTGAGAAAGTTGATTGTGAAACAAATAATTTGAAACATTATCTACCCCATCACCCAGTTATCACACCTCAGAAATCTACTACGAAAGTTCGCATTGTTTATGATGCATCAGCAAGGATAACTAAGAACGACAAATCACTTAATGATTGTCTGTACAGAGGACTGATACTTTTACCAGATCTCTGTGGACTGCTGATCAGATTCAGAATGAGTCGTATTGCAATTGTAGCTGACATTGAGAAAGCATTCTTGCAAATAGCTCTACATGAACAAGATAGAGATGTTACTCGATTTTTGTGGCTCAAAGATCCTAGTATTTCCAGACTGGAGAACAATGTTCAAATTTATCGTTTTTCTAGAGTCCCTTTTGGGGTAATTTCTAGTCCATTTTTATTAAATGCCACGCTCAAATATCATTTGAACCAAAAACAAAGTGAGATCACTAAACAGCTTCATCAGAATCTTTATGTTGATAATTTAATTGTTGGAGCCAAAACAGATGAAGAAGCTTTGAACATTTATCATGAAACAAAGGAACTCTTTAGTCAAGCTAGTATGAACTTGAGAGAATGGAATTCAAACTCAAAATCTTTTTTGGACAGAATGGAACTGAAAGATCGTAGCAATGACACAGAAGCGAAGGTTTTAGGAATAACATGGGACACAATAACGGACATACTTAAAGTTGAACTCAAATTTGATTCATCAATTACAGTTGCCCAGCTTTCTAAAAGAGAAGTTTTACGGCAAGTAGCCAGCACATTTGATCCACTTGGACTCTTGTCACCTGTACTATTATCAGGAAAGTTATTTTTACAAGATTTGTGGAAACATAACTTGTCATGGGACGAAATTCTTCCACCAGAACTTGAACAGAAATGGATTCAAATAAGGAGTGACTGGAGTTCATGCAATATTTTTCTTTTGAATCGATTGATCACTCTTGACATCGAACTAAATGTACAGTACTACTTAATCGCTTCTACAGATGCATCAAAATCGGCTTATGCAACATGTGTTTATCTAAAATCTATTTCTCTTAACGGAACTGTAAGTACACACTTAGCTTTTGCTAAATCAAGGCTTGCGCCAACCAAAGATGTAACAATTCCTCGTCTAGAACTATTGGGAACAGTGATCGGTATCAAAGCTCTAAAATTTGTTGAAGATCAAATTGGAAAACCTATTTCCTCAAAATTCCTGTTCACTGATTCACAAATTGTTCTGCATTGGATTAATTCCACTAAACCACAAGGCACTTTCATAGAAAATCGACTCAATGTTATCAGAGAACATTCTGACATAAAGATTAGGCATGTCAAAGGTAATGAGAATCCTGCTGATCTAGCCACTAGAACACTTTCTCCAACTGAACTTGAAACATCCTCTTTGTGGTGGTATGGGCCTACATGGTTGAAAGAGAACAGTGAAAAATGGCCTCAAAATATACTCATTAAAAATGAGAACATCTGTACAGAAAGTAGTACATCAGTTATGCTAGTTGTTGAGCCAGATGATCAGGATGAACCCACTATAGATCTAACTCGTTTCCAATCATTGCAAAAAGCATTGAACTGTATGGTTTATACCTTACGATTTTTGAAAATCAAAATATGGAATAAGTTCTTGGAACATGACCCAGAACACATTCATTTTCCAAAAATCACAGAACTCTTTGAAAATGTGAGGAACAATGGACCAATATCTGCTGATGAAATTAAATTAGCAGAGTTTGCAATTGTAAAAGAACTACAGAAACTGTGTTACCTAGAATTTATCAAGGCTCTCAAAGAGAACAAGAAAAATCCACCAAGTTTCAAAAATCTTGGGATCAACTTGGACAAGCAAGGTGTTTTACGATGTTATGGAAGATTGCAAAATGCTCATTTATCTGAGGACAGTAAATTTCCTATATTGATTCCAAGAAGAACTGCTTTTTCCAAACTTGTCATTCTTGATAGACATAGAAAAGTGATGCACTTTGGAGTCAATCACACATTATCTGAAGTCAGACGTCATTATTGGATACCTAAAGGAAGAACAGAAGTACAGCGTATCTTGAAACTATGTTTCATCTGTAAGAGATACAATTCTGGACCTTATCAACTGCCTAAGATTCCGCCATACCCAAAAGAACGTGTTGTTCAGTCTAAAACCTTCCAATACATTGGACTTGATTATCTTGGACCTCTTTGGATCAAATACTATCCAGTTGAAAAATCTAAAATTTGGATAATGTTTGTTCACTTGTCTCACAACACGTGCTATTCACTTGGAACACGTTGTAGATCTTAGTACTGAAACTTTTTTGAACTGCGTAAGAAGATTCATTGCACGAAGAGGCAAACCAGACAAGATTATTTCTGACAATGCCACACAATTTAAACTTGCCAAACAAGTTATTGACAATGTTTGGAGCGAACTACATAGGGATGAAACAGTGATCTCCTACTTTTCCTCACAAAAAATATCGTGGATCTTCATAACAGATTATGCACCATGGCAAGGTGGTTTCTATGAACGACTAGTTGGACTTGTTAAACAAGCTATAAGAAAAAGCATAGGTCGTCAAGTTTTGAATTTTGAACAGTTCATTACTCTTCTTCCTGAAGTGGAAGCTGTAATTAATACTCGACCTCTGGTCTATGCACCTGATGACTTCGATTCTCAAAAGGTTCTACGCCCAATTGATCTTATCACTCCTAAAGCTGAAATTGGCATCCCACTATATGAAGAAAATCATGATGAGCCTGAGCACATAATCCATCTCAATTCCACTGAGACACTAATTCAGTACTGGAAAGCTAGCCAACAAACTTTGGACAGTTTCTGGAAGAACTGGTCCGATGACTACTTATTAAGCTTGAGGGAAAAGTCGGCAATGTATCACAGAGAACCGAGAGTTCATTCATACAAGCAACCAAAACTCAATGAAATTGTCCTAGTTAAGTCAGAAAATATTCCCAGAGGAATGTGGAAATTAGGAAAGATCGTTCATCTGAATCCTAGCACTGATAAAGAGACAAGATCAGCACTAATTGAACTACCAAACAAAACAGTCATAAATCGACCTGTGAATTTTTTGTATCCTTTGGAACTATCAGCTGAAACTCAAGAGAACAATGATGTACAAAATGGTGAACATGATGAAACTGTATCATTCGTTCATGAACCTCCACTGGTGAATCATATAAAATTTTCAACGCCCATCACTCTGACAATGATTACATTATTTTTTCTCTCATGTTCTCGTATCGCATCAGCTACCATCGCACTTAAATATCAATGTAAAGATTTTAGTTTCAAAAATATCATGTACTCACAAAACTGCGTACAGTCAGGGATTGTAGTCCAAAAATTTCGAAATAATTTCTTATGTTATTCTAAAGTTTCTTGTCCATGTGGGCACTTATCTTCTAATGGAAGGTGTGGACCGAAATGCAAATGTCCCAGCTGGGCTGCCGATTGTTCACATTACATCGGCATAGAACCAAAAATCACTGGAATCAGAGAACAGATTCTTGCTCTTGCTAAGCCTATTGTGTGCTCATTCACCAAAGATCCAAACTGTGATCCAAATCCAATTCACACATCTCTCTATCAGATAGAACTTTTTGACAAATCACTTCACTTTGTGAAAGAATTACAGATCATTTACATAGCTCCTGATGTACAAAATTATTCTTGTTTTGGGGAGGGTGCTGCCACTGATACAATTGGAACTCCAGATTTTTGCGAAAATCATAAATGTAACAATGAACATGGAACTAAATTCTGTCTATACCCTCAATCTGAAATTACAAAATTTGTCAATGAGGATGGTGAGATCCCCATAAAAAGTTGGGGCGTTGTACCTGTTATAATTTTTCGTTCAAAGTCACAATCCAAAGGTACTGGAAACTCTGTTTGTGTCAATTGTTCCATGAACTGTGTACAAGGAGGTGTTGAACTTTTCCTCGAGGATCATGTGAACTTGGTTGAAATATGTTCTCAACCATTTTGTTATAAGATAAGTCATCCAAAAACATCTGAATCCATTCAATTTCCCAAAGAAATTGTGATAAATCCTCACGAATTCGAAGCCAAAATATGGTCATCAGGTTTTCTGAGTAAAGTTATCAGTGTTCATTGTATCTCTGCACCATACTGTGAAATGATCAAGTGTTACTTATGCTCTGATATGTTGTATAATCCTCAATGTGCACCTAAACTCGTCGTGATTCTCGTCTTGATCATGATTTACATCGTCTTAGGAATATTGTACTATCTCATTAGAACTGTTAAACCACTATGCACATTAGTAAAGTGTCTTTACAAACTTATTATTAAAATGTTGAAGCACTTGTATTATGCTTTGTGTAGGTTGATCAGACAAACTACGATAGAAGCTCAGAGTACTACAAGTTTATCAAACGAAAATTGGTCTTCATCACTCAGTTTCAGACCAGCATCAGGACATTATTCTTTTTCCATTGTTCTGATTGTAGTTTTTATTTTTGACCAATGCTCTTCCTGCACTGATGTCGTTTCCCTGACTGCTCAGAATTTTCATTGTTTGAGGATGCACAATGGATCACAAGACTGCACATTATCAGAGACCACTCAATTATCACTCGTCCCTCAAGGACAAGAAACATGTTTAATGATTCATAATGAACTGAATGAGCCGTTGGGAACTATTTCTCTTGAAGTTAAGAAAATTTCACTAGAATGTCAAGTCAAAAACGAATATTTCACACGTTCTTTCACAATGCACATTCAGTCCTCGAAGAGATGCTATCCTATGGGATCATGTTATGGCGAGAAATGTGTGCCTGTTACCTTGAACTCAAAAATTTCGGAACTAGATGACGAAGCTAACAAATATCCTGGCTTCACTTACTGTGCAGAATCATGTGGATGTGCTGCTTGTGGATGTTTCACATGCAGCTCTGCCTGTCTGTTCTACAGAACTTATGCAAAACCAGCCTCAAACAAGATTTTTGAACTTTTCTCATGTCCAATTTGGAACTACAAAATTGACTTGATTATAACCGTGAACATGCAAGAAGAGTCATACTCTCACTCATTTAGCATGAAACCAGGTGTACCTGTGGAGTGGCAGAATTTGAGATTTGTCATTCCCTCAATCTCCAGTCCATCAGTTCCGATTTTAGGAAGCCAATTTCTGACTGATGCACACAGAACAGTTCGAGTTAAAGCTTCTGCATCTGGACAACCAGTGTCAGGAACTATTGGACAACTACAGTGTTCATCAAAAGAAAAGGCACAATATTTTGATTGTTATTTACCACAAGATGTATGCAATTGTCAAGCACAGGAAACTAGAGCATCTTGCAGTTGCACTGAACATATTCTAGAGAATCTGTTTGAAAATGAAAACTTGTTACCACTGATAATGGAAGGAATTTCAATTACTGGTCAGGGAACTCAGATAGAAGCTGAATATAACAAACATGCAGCACTTCAGATTCAAGTCACTATGGAGGGGTTTCATTTGAGAACGTCAGTAAACAAGAACAAATGTGTCATTAAAGCTCAGGAGTTTTCAGGATGTTATAATTGCTTGAGTGGCGCCAAATTAATTTACACATGCACTACTGACTTTGGACAAGCTTTAGCACATGTAACTTGCGGAAAATCAATTTTTTCTACAGTTTGTACAGAGAAAGGCACATCATATCACGTGGTTCTCAACTTTGACCATGCACACGTAAATGAAACATGTAAAGTATTGTGCCCATCAGGGGAATCTGAATTCTATATTTCTGGAACATTGATCTTCATTGCAAAATATGAGCTTAACAAAATTTCAAATGTGATTACAAGTGTGAACAATGTAACACATGGAGGTACACAGGAAGCAGATTTTTTCTTCATACTCAGCTCTCTATTTGCACAGAACTGGATGACTTTATTAACAATTATTGGTTGTTTTCTTTTTTTGCTGCCCTGCTTGCTCAAGGTGTCACCACTTTTGTTAATGGTCTGTATGAACTTTCGATTCATTCCTACAAGAAAGGAGACTATGAATCCAATAAACAGTTTTCATAGCAAGGAAATTTGATTTATTTGATGTAGTTCATAATTCGTTAAACATTAACTCTTTGTGCTCATTTTATATTTATACTATTTATGATCTAGATGTCTGCTCCTATATCAACGCCATCCGAACGGAGTGTAGCTTCCGATAATGGTGATTGGAAAAGATCGAACAAGCGACAAATTGGCCTAATTGGCATTCCATCAATAATTAAAGAACAGTTCCTTAAGAGGTTTAGGCGTCTCCCATGCACCATTCACGTTTATACAGTGAACGTGGATATTTCGACCGAATCAGCCTGTGAGTTATTAACTACTGATCCTATTTTACCGAACGTATTGGCTATACATTGCTTAGAGTACAACGCTTCTTGTGATGAAGAAATTGTTGAAGAAGAAGGCGAAGAAAATGATCACGTTAAGTACTGTAACGTCATTTCACTCTTTTGGACCAGCGGAATTTGTTGTAATTTCGATTTAAAAATTCTTGGTGGTATACCAGAACTTTTAATCAATTTATTGAAGAACAAGCAACTCACTTTGATTGGAAACAAATTTTTGTCAGCTCTGGCCAACACCGAACCAAAATTAAAAGGAGTAAACGTTAATTTCGATATCAATAAAATGTTATCTTTATTCGCGACTTATAATGTTTTACCACATATTTTTCGAACCAGGAACATGGAACTAGAAGAACTGTTACTTAAATTTTTCAATCACGACCAAGTTATTATGTCACATTTTGGTTTTGAATTTGAAGATGCAAAATCGTGTTATATTTTCGATATTTTCGCTTTTATCATGTTGAACATTGAACAAATTAATAATTTTCGGGAAAATTATATCAAAGAACACAATAATGAATCACCATTTCCAGCCTGTATTGATATGATTTGGAAACCAAAAGTTCAATGCACTTTGAACAAAAATACCGAACCATTTTTATACAAATGGCCTTTGCAACCAACTATGAAAGGATCAATCCAACAACTACAGCAACAACGACCTGTTAATCAAATGTCCACGAGTGGCACTTCACGGCCTATGTTGATTGACGTGGAACAACGATTCAATAATCTATTACGTGATGCCATCGACGATTTTTTTGCTCGATTTCGTCACGTGAAAGATTTTACTTGGAACGAACACTATGAACATTTTTTTCAAGATTGGCGTCAAAAGTTACATCAATATTTTCGCTTACACCCAGACTAATTAATTCATAAAGAATTTTGTTTGAAACGAGCAATTGAAATGCGTGTGGAGAACAAGAAGAACATGAAGTAACAAGCTCGTCGTGGAGTGTCGCGAATTACGCGATTTTTTCGTTGATTAATTTTTATTTGAACTTTAAGAAATATTTTATGAAATTTATTATTCAATGTTTAACCTTTCTTTTGTGTTCTTATTTTTTGTAACCTTTTTCATGGCACATTACTCATAATCATGTATCACGTTTCTTGTGTTATATAATGCTTTTTCTTAGACGGAAAACTTTGGTATTACGGTTACAGGTTTATTAAAAGTTTATCGGTGAGTTTTTATACAGATTTGTGGCCTCTGTTAGAACAGTAGGTATTTTTTATAGTACAAAGAAACAGTGCATCAATCAGTACGCATATTTTTTCCAGGTAGGAGCATAACATTGAGCCAACAGAGCTCAAATAAGGTAAAATCTCAGACCAGCTATACAAGCTGCCAGAGTTTTTTTCGTACATTTCTCTTTCTGTGGTAAAAATAACAGACTTTTTGCTACACAGACTTTGCGGGAGCGCAATGTGCATTTCCACGCTGTGGTTGTAATCGGGTCTGAACTAGGGACATACACCGTAACATTCATGCACCGCGGGCTCCATGAAGATTGCGGTGGTTTACACTCTACACGCTGGGGTAACTCAAGTGGATGTCCGCTTCTTGAGAGACCGCAAAATTGATACTGAGCCGCCGGTGCTGACAAACTCACCCCCAGAAACAGTGATGTTACCAAGGTCAATTTTATTATCAAAAACAACTGTACAAACGTGATTTGTAAGTGTTCACTCATTTTCACAAATCTGGCCTGAGGGGCAGTGTCAGATTTCTTCTTCGTCGCTGTCAGACGAGATGGGTTCCTGGCCGGGGAAATCGAGGACCAGTCCACCACACGGGTGGATTTCCCGGAGGATACCGACTTTTGGCGACCGTGGGGCGACTGCTGTTGGGAACGGAGATTCCTCAACGATGCTGACATCTTCGTTAACCGGACGTAAGGTCTCGTTGACGGCCATGTGTTCGATGACGGGCGACTTGGTCGCAGCGGTCGGAGATGTCTCTTGGGCTGGCGCCGGCGATTTGGCTTGGGCTGTTGCCGACGATGTATTTTGGGCTGGTGCCGACAGTGGACTTTGGGCTGGTGCCGACGTTGTGGTTTGGGCTGTTGCCGGCGGTGTAGGATCATTTGCGGGTTCCTTGGCCGGGGGCGAGGAAACAGTAATGTCCATTTTTGTTGGCAATGTCGGGGCAACATGTGGCGCTGCTGTCGGTGAGGTAGCGGCGACAGCAGGCAGGAGGATCCGACTGGCTTGTTCGACTGCTCGGCGGACGGCATCGACCGAAGGCGAGGATGGCTCCCCATCTAATAAGAACTTCTCGACGGGCGAGATTGTGATAGTCCCATTGGCAATGAACTCGAGTGCCCGTCGGGCGACGTCGGGTCGTAAGAGTCGCATTGATACAGGTGCCCCGAGCACCACGTCGGCGGCCGTGAGCGCTTCGACATGCGATGGCTCGTTGAGCAGAGTCCACGGCAAATGCGGGTATTTCTTGGCCAGGTCAACTGACCAGATGGCCAACATCGCGTCTTGGACGGGCGATGGCGCTGTGAACAAGAAATCGATAGAGTGGTGGACTGAGATAGATTTCTGGTTCCTACTCTAGGATCACCTGAAGAAGAAGGTAGTATACCTGACAAATTCATGGGCTCAACCTGGTCGAGGACTTCCGTAGCCGAATCCCTGGGGATCGAAGGCGGTGGTCCTGGAGGGACAATGCGGGCCGGTGGCGCCGAAGACGTCCTGTTTGCGGCTGGAGCTGGCTCAGCAGTCGTGGTTTTGGGGATGCAATACGATGCGAGGATGTTAGCGTGGCCAACAAACTGCGGTGTCGTCGAGGGGTCCAGAGTGACCGGCATTGCATACCTTGGTGGTGGTGGTGGCAGCGGTATGTCCGATACATTTATCTGTACGGGTACCTGGGCTGCTTGAACCACTGAAAATCCAATACTGATTACGCAGACAGGATAACACTGTTGTGAAGAATCTGTCAGGTGTTCAGCAAGTGCCTCATCATCCAGGTCAAGAGGATCTGGATGAGGAGGGCCATCGGTAGCCCCAACGGCGTTGTTGCGACGTATGGGCTGCCGTTATTGGTTTCCCATCCCTTTAGGAGGGTGATAACCAGTTCTCTGATGATACACATTTGTCCCCTGGGAGGAATAACCAGTATTTTGGTAGTCATTCTCACCCGTGTTTGCCGGATTGCGCTGCGGACAGGCAGTTGATCAGTGCACTCGCACTTGATGACAATGAGGGCATGGCCTATCACATCGGTCCGTGGGGTGGGCACGTGTACGGCAAAAGTAACAGCGACCACCGTTAGCGGCGTTGTTACCGGGAGCGGCACCGGTGGGATGCTGGGCCCGGCAGTCGGCGTCGCTATGTGTACACAGTCCGTGGAAGGAGCACGTTTGAAGGTGTGCTCCCAAGCGTGGCCCGGCGGACTGATTTGGTGTCGACGGCTGTGGAGGCGGCGTCTGTTGGATTGGCGCTGGTGCACGTTGCTGGGCCGTGAGCTTCGCTACGTGCGCCGTGAGCCTGGCCATTTCCTGTTTCAAGCGGCAAACCTCATCGGTGGAGGATGATGACGTTGGAGCGTTGCTCTGACGACCGTTTGCGCTTCTGTTAGGCATATCGGGATTATATCCGGCGTGTTTAGGTTCTGAAGAGAAAACAGCGTTAGATGATGCGGTGTACCGAATCTCGTCCCGAAAGATTTGGGATTCTGCGTAAACGGCTGCCTTGAGTGTCTCTTCAAGAGTCGTAAACTCCCTAAACTTGATACCATCTGGGAGGACTGGTTTCAATCCTCGCAGAAAGATAGGTTTGATGATAGAATCTCTGACATCCGTCGCGAGATCTGGATACGCTACCCTGGATAGTCTCTTGAGGTGCTCAAGGTAGACTATCGCGGACTCTGTCGGCTTCTGCAGTTGATCTTGGATTAGCTGCTGATGTAGATCAGAGTCGCGCCCTACCGGAAAATCTCTCCGTAGAAAAGCCGTAAACTCTTCCTAGCGGGTAGGTATTGGAGTGCTGCTGCTAAAGTCCCGGTAGGAGGCAAGAGCAGGACCCGTGAGGCATGACTCCAGAAAGGCGATTTTATACGCATGATCTGTTTCGCTTACACCCTGGAGTGTAAAGAAATGAGTAAGATGCGACATAAAATCAGTGATAGACTCACCAAAAGCACCGGAGAAGGTGGGAGGGGCCATAAAGCTGGACAGGAGAGGGTGCCTCCGACCATTCATGGCCTCTAACTTTTGGTTGAGGGGTCCAAGAGCATTCTCAAATGCTGCTTGGACCTTGTTCTCGATCTGTGAAGGGAGATCAGCTTTCGACTTCATGTCCGAGGGTTCGTTTTCCCGTAAGGTGGTTAGAACAGACGTCCTTGCCCGTGAAGCAATTAAGTCAAATTGAATAGAGAGCGGCTCACTGGTCTGTACAGGCTGGGTACTGAGACGGCAGGAACGACGGGGTGTCTCTATTGTGTAAAGTGAAAGTGAGTACTACTTTTGAATTCACGGCGAAAGAGCGCGTGAATTCGGAAAACGCGTGCACGACGGCGTTTGTGACGTAAACTTGATTTAGTTTAAGACTAGCGACCACGAAAAGGGAGCTAGAATGGAATAGGATTGTAAGATGCAAGATCAGAGTACACCAGGGTGACGCAGAAGGGAATTTATCTGGTCGCCCGTGATGGACAGAGGCATGGTTTGAGACATGGGGGAATCGATCCCGACCAAAAATGTAGAGTTGGGGGCCCGGACCCGGCAATTAGAATAGCCGAAGAGGGCAGAAGATTAGATATAAGAGGAGAGAAAAGGCGGTTTTTCCTGCCGAGAAATAAGGTGACGGATAAACCCGCTCAGGAGGGATTTTTCCTGGAGGTTCGACCGTTGTACTAGTTTACAAACCTTGAGGCGAGGCGGACTTGTAGCCGGCAAGATCCTACTCACCAGGAGTAGCGCATAAAGCGGCATAAAGTGAAAAGGATGGGGACAACTGAAAGTGAACTTAAAAGGGAGCAATAAATAGGGACAAAACTAATTTACAAACCCAGTTACGCAAAGGGGTCGCGCAGTTACGCAACGGGCCTCACTCGCCAGGAGCAATTGCGATCTCTGTACAGTGTGATGGACTATACAGAGGTTCCGTGTTGGACGACATTCGCAAGTAACTTACAGCCGTGTCCGAAACGGGAGCCCCCATTCCGAACAGAACGGACACTCTCCAGGAGTATTATATACAGCTGGTGGCCGGGTTGCCGATCACTGAGATGAAATGAGGCTCGCAGGTCACACAGTGAAAGTGAGAAGGAGCACGGGTACCAAGGGTGCTATTCTGACACACTCAGTCAGTTAAGATGAATTACTCTGGATGTTTTGAGGGCGCACCCGAAAACATCTAAGGGATCACGGGTACAAGGTGTCCCTGGATGAATTTGAGTGTAAAATAACCGAGGCGGACGCAGTTATGTATCGAGGCGTACTCAATACCTTCGCTGAGGCGGACTCAACGGTGCCTATTACTTTACATGACTAACAGGGGTGGACCGCGGAGGCGGACTCTGGGTCAGTGGCGACTCTAGCACGGGCATCGTTAAGCCAGTTAACGAAGGCGTTCGAGTGAATGAAATATGACAGGGGGTCCTATACACTCTAGGCCCAACCGGAGGCTGTGCCGCGGTCCCTCGGGAACCACTACGGCGGGGACACTAAAGAAGATCTATGTATGACAGCTCGATGAGATGAAAGAAGATGAGTGAATTTAGATAAGAAATTTACAAGAAGATTGCTGAACCCTTGCAGATGTCAGACACAGGCAGTACCGACTGCAAATGCCTGCTGTCTACACGAGTCAAACAACCAACCCAGCTGAGGCAGAGTGTAACTCGTTCAAACCTGCAGTTAAAGCTTGAAGCAGTCACGTGCTGATCAACAGTGCCGCTACCCGGGCGGACAACCTGATCAGTACGCAGACTAGAGAGCATCTCAGGTGGTGTATGTATGTGGACTGATGTTTCCCAGGCATCAGTCCCAGACACACACAAACCCTTTGACAAGAGAGGTAGGTGATAGGACCATGCGCCAGCGACCACCTACAACTCAAGTGGAATACTCATAAGACCGACAGTAACATGGTGCTGACGTCAAAAGGTAGGGGTATGAACCAACACATGACCTTGGTACTGACTGCAGGTGCCTGGGATAAGAGTATTCAAGTATCATGTCGCAGTTGCAGACGCCAGGGGTGAGTGCCTAAGGCCACCAAAACCCCTGCAGTAGCACGTAATGTTACTGTTGCGGACGTCAGAAATAGGATCATGTAACCTCAATTCCTGCTGCGAGAACATGATACGTTGTCATTGCTGACGTCAGCAATAGGGCCCTGAAGCCAACTATCGGTATACAGCAACACATGATGGTGCCATTGCTGACGTCAAAAGGTGGAACCGAGGGTCTGATACCTTAAGTCAATGACATGAGATGCAGTTGTTGCAGACGTCAGATGTGGCACCCGTAAGACCTGCACATCTTTGAATAGTGACACAGTGTGTCACCATTGCTGACGTCACAGATGGGGTGCAGAGAACCAGCCGAACCTGTTACAACAACATAAGCTTCAGCTGTTGCAGACGTCAGAAGTCATTACTGCAGGAGTGTTAACTTAAACAACAACACGTAATGTCTGTTGCTGACGTCAGGAGTAGAACCCGGAGGGCTACCCACCCCTTAAAGCAACAGCAAGTGAAGCGGCTGTTGCAGACGTCAGTGGTTGCATCCGTGAGGCTGAACCACACAACAACAACAACCCGTAACGTTGTTGTTGCTGACGTCAAAGAACATGACCCGTAAAGTCGATGGTCTAGATGCAACAACCCGAGAATAGAAGAGAACAGACCTTACAGTAAGTAGAAATGAAGAAGAGAGAAAAACTTACGTAAGGGTGTCATACTGTAGCGGTGGCATCAGAAAAAAAACAGAAATTTTTTTTTTTTTTTTTTTTTTTGACATTGCTCAGATGACCGAGAAAAAGGAGTGGGGAAAAAATAACCAAAAAACGGGAAATACGAGATTTGGACATACGCGTGTTAAAGGTGTAAACAGTAGATGTAAAATTTTTGGGGCCGGAAAAGTGAGCGATTCCGACAGTTTCCGCCGACATACAAAAATACTGTACACAATTAACAGATCGCAGCCACGTATGACGTCCAGAATCATATGTGGAGGGTGTACGGTATCATGGGGTCATGGACCACCGACAGTCAGGAGAGGCTGTCAACCTCTACAGCTGTGATACCAGTACCCGCGTATGGGTATACTGTAGTTACAGTACGGGAATGGGCACAGGCGTACTGTAACGGCACCCACCCGGAGGGCTACAGTATACCACCCAAAATTAGAGAAGGGGGGGAATAAAGGGAAAAGAGACAGATAAGGTAGTTTACAACACAGATTAAGTATGCAGAATGTACAGGATTAATCAGAGGGGAAATACAGAATACTCGATATATTACTCAACTCTGGGGACATTGAACTCGACTCTGGGGATAAATAACTCGACTCAGGGGGAATTTATGACTCATAGGGGGTTATACACACGCATGAGATAATTATATACACATGTAGATCACATTTAAATCGCTCGTAAGGGCAAATCCCGTCTTACAGTAATGAAACTCGATGTTAAGGGATAAATTCCCGACCTACAGTAATAACTCTTGGTGGCACGGGAAAGATTTCCGACTTACAGTAATAACCCGCGACTTGAGGGGAGGTTGCCGACCTACAGTAGCGGTAACCCGAAATAAGGGACATTCCCGACCCATTAGGCAGTAAACCCGAATTTGGGGGGTCTCCAACTTATTGAATGGCTAGTACCCGATTTTAAGGGGGCTTGTCCGACTTAAAATGGGAATTGACCCAACCTGGGGGTAGTTGCGACCCAAGGGTGAAGTTTTTGCACTTAAGGGCGAGTGCCAGACTTAAGGTCGATTTTCCAGCCTCGCCATGTCACATTTTACGGCATGTCACATGTATGACATGTGGATTTGGGAGAGCTGGGGAGGTTTGGGTATCTCATCAGGTAATACCGTGTTTTAGACGTCACATTGATGGTGAACCATATCAGATTGATCCTATTACAGTGAGTAATAGGCTGTGACTCCTGATGGATACTGGCATTTTCCCCAGGCTTCCCAAGTTGCCGTTGGGACTTAACCTGGGGAATGGTGGCTATAGAGAGGTCTATAGTTGGTTCTCTGGTGTTGTCCTTGGGGTCTTGCTGTAGGGTAATGGACAACGCTGCCAGGCTAGGTGCGACAATCCCCGAGTCCTACTCAGTGAGAGTGGGGACAGGGTCACCCGTAAAATGACCTAATTTGTGGGACCCGATTATGAACCAGACAGCCCCTTTTAGCCCGAACCTGAGAGGTGGAGGCCCTACTTATCTGTGGAAAACTTGGGAAACCGACTTAGGAAGGATTTCCCAACAAATACCCCATAAATAACAATAATCCCCTGAGAAGACTCACCTAGTCCTGTTTCTCAAGCGATTCGACGAAACGGGCGGCAAGTCCCTGGATACTTTCGGTCTTCTGGCACTGGAGCGGGGATGCGATCCACACGGAACCTAGCGGCGAGCGGGAGGCGATTCTCCAATGTTTTCTTCACGAACCGGGGCGGTCGGACTCCTGGCACTGATGGGCAGCGGGTACTGTAGACGGTAAGCGGCGGACGCAGTGAACAAAGGCAAATTTATGCAAATTTATTGGCAATAAGGCGGCGGACACACAGGTGTATAATAAAATATGCAAATTTAAACGAAGGCGGCAGACGCGGAGTTACAACCGGACGAAAGCTTGGTGAACCCAAGAATGAGCGAAAAACTAAAGAAACATGTCCTTTTAAGGACATGTTTGGCTACAGCTGCAGCTTAGGCGGAGTTTCTCGGCGCTCAAGCTAACTTCTGCAGCTAGACGCGATGCAGAAGATGCCTATGAGCACATAGACATTTTTTCGTTCACATGCGTTTAGCACTGAGGCCGACTGCAGTGCCTATGCTAAGCATATGAACGTCTTTAGCTAAACTTCTTAGCTAGTCATTTTTGCGTAACAAAAACGACGCTAATTTTTGATGATAAGAGGTGCATGGAGCGCACCAAAAATAGCAATGTGCTCGTGGAGCACGACTGGCGGAAGTTTTTAGCCAAAGAGCCTACTGTAGCCCGCGTTCATAAAGAAATAAAAATACAACAAAACGAAACATAGAAATGCATGAAAAATATAAAAACGAACACAAAATGCATGTGTAAAAAATGAAATAAACGAAACATGAATGAGTAATAAAACAAATTATTGAGAAAAAAACAAAATATTGACATGATCGGAATCACGTGACGTCGGAGAAATTGAGCGGCACGTGACACTATGTATCGTATGGTTTAACAAAAATCGTTTCACACACTTGTTAATAGTGTTCTTTACAAGCGCTTCCACAAAAACAAATTAGTTTCCCATTACCTGAGCTTCTCGGTGTGTCCCCAATACAGCCAAACTCAAAACATCGAAGTCTCAAAAGAGTGAATCTCAATACAGTGAATAGTAAAAAGTTCTATGCATTGGAGTAAACGCACACATCATTTTTATAATAAATCGGCAAATTAGGTAAATTAAAATCGTTTTTGCTGGTTGAGATAGTGTAACAACCAGATTTGTGTGAGGTACTTTACTTTCAACCAACGGTCACTACGGCGGGAACAAAGGGGCGCGGGCGGTAC
Organism: Romanomermis culicivorax; assembly: GCA_963922205.1. NCBI lineage: Eukaryota > Metazoa > Nematoda > Enoplea > Mermithida > Mermithidae > Romanomermis > Romanomermis culicivorax. The sequence continues at coordinate 75,128 of CAWUHX010000237.1, read as the reverse complement.
AATACGGCGATAATACACGAATGATCGACGGTCGCTTGAACGTCGAATAACAAAAAAAGGGGACGGGGCGGTTGCTTGCAAATAAAATATACGACGCAGTTTAATTGCTTTCAAAGACGGTTGCTTGCAAATAAAAACGAACGGCTGCGGATTGAAATTCACAAAAAAATAACTACTAAATCACGCTTTGCTTCTTCTTTTATATGACGTTTTGGCCACTCCCTGGGCGTTGCGGGAGGTCGAGCTTCTGTCCATCTTCTTCCACCAATCGTTGCTTCCTGCTACGCTTTTTATGCTTTCTTAGTTACGCCTTTCTAATGCTTTCCTGGTACTGTATGCTTTTCTTGCTTCACTTGCTTCCTACGGTGGGCTTGGACACACCTCTGTGCTTCTGTGCATGCTTCCTGTATCGGTTTCTCTGTACACACATGTTTTGTGGGGCTGCCGCTACCGTTACACTTGAGACTACTGTCTGGCGGGGCTTCTACGTATTTTACTGTGTGCAGGTGTTGTTTACGACTTTTACGGGGGATTATGGTAGCTGTGGAATGTGTAGTTTAGTGTAGGTTCTAGGGGAACAGCTGCCGTTTGTGCAAATTAATTGGGGCATCTTAATTGGGCTACCAGGGTGTGAACGGGTCAAAATAAAGTACTTCACATAATTTTATAGGAATGTTTGGGTGTGAATCCCAGACACCCTTGAGACGATAAAATGCGAAAATAAAATAATATCTAATAAATGTCTATCACATACAGTATGCTACATATTTACAGTACTGCTTTAGCAGGTACGTTACATTTCCCTCCTTCTGGAGTTGAACGTCCTCGTTCAAGGCTTTCGAGGTTGAGGAGGGGTGGGGGTAGATTCGCTAGTTGCTTTGCAAGGGTAGAAAGGGGTTGTCTCGTTTACATGCACCATAAATGTGATATTCTTATGGGGGTGTTTGAGTGTAACATTGGGGTACATGAAATGTTGAACTGTATAGGGTCCGTTTTGGTGAGGGAGGAATTTTGGAGTCAACCCTTGTTTACATGAATGATTTTTGTAAAGAATAAGATCACCTGCCTTGTAATGTATGTTCTGAGCATGCTTGTTATACTGACAGGTATAGTGGTCTGTACAACACCATGTGTATTCTACGCTTAGGGAGTTGTTTGTTGACCAAAATCCTGGTTGGGTTTCATATAATTTTTGACCATTGTGTTCTTTGTCTATAACGATTGCCTTACAAACATGTGGGGTTAGATTTTGCATTTCGGTTTGGTCGAAGACAATACCTTTTGATCCAAAAAATCCTGTATTAGTGCAAATTTTCCGTTTGCGAACACTGCATTTGTATGCATCTGTAATGTGAGGTTTAGTGGAGGGGATGTAGATTTTTCTGAATGTCTGTAGGGGTTTGTCTGCTGTGGAAGGGGGCATGCATGATACAAGTTTTGGTATGCTGACTGAGTGACCGCTCAATGAAGTTCCACACATCTGAAATTGGGCACTACACGATGTGGGGATTATTATACAAAGAAAAATACAAAACATCGGCCAATAGAATGTTTTAGTGGAGGCGGCGGGGCACTGTATGTTTTCGTTGTGGCCGGTTTGGCGTGGTGGCTTTTGGTGTTGTTGGGTTTTGGGTTGAGGGGGTGGCCGGTTTGAAATCTGAACGGTCTGTAAAATTTTAGAAGTTGAGTCATGGGATGGGGTTTGGACTTGCTTACTTGTGGGGGTCGGTAGAAGTGTTTGGTGGGGGCGAAATTGGTAGGGTTCAGGGGTCAGGCCGTGTAAAAGGGACAATAAGTTGCAGCCTGCTTTCGATGGGGTTTCGGGGGCCGTGGGCCGCGTGGTGTCTTGCTAGCGGGGGATCTTGTAGCCTACAGGGATGGTGGGCGGCGGTTTTTCGATTTTTGCGGCTTCAGGCGTGGGGGGTGGCGACATGGTGCACCAAGCGGGTACGTCCAGGTTGAGGATGTATTCGTCACTACGGCGGTGGGTGTTGGGCATGATAGTTCCTAAAGTAGTCTGAGGGCTGTTAGTTATGGCCGGTAATTTTAAGTAAAATGCGGGGTCATCAATGTCCATGAGGAGTTGGGGTTGCCTGTACTCAATGCAATTTTGAATATTACAACTCTGTTGATTTGGACAGTACCTGCTTGTATGACCTCACTGCTTGCATATAAAACATTGAAAATTGGAGTAGGGTTTTGAAAGGCAGCTATCAGATCTATGTCCTGTTTGGGAGCAGTGGATGCATTGGCTTTTACAATCACGCGTACTGTGATTATTACGGAAACAGATTTCACAAGATTTATGGGTGCCTACTGATTTACAATTACGAGCTACGTGTCCAATTTGTCCACACTGGAAGCATGTGGGTTGCCTAGGGGTGGTATTGTTCTTGTAAGCATTATTCCTGCTGAAAGTATTGTTACTGAAACTGTTGTAGCTACTCTGTTGTGGGGATTGACGTTTTTGTTTGATCTGCAACTGTAAATCTTTTACTTGTTGTTCTAACTGATGCAAAAGCTCCTGTTGGTCTGTATTTTTGGTTAGGGAAAAGATGGGTTCGGGTTTTGGAGGTATAAGGGGAAAAGCGTTAGATTTTAGCTCATTTCTAAGGATTTGCTGTTCAATGTAAGCTGCTTCGTCTGACATTTCTTCTAAATTTGCGAACCGTCTATACCTAATTGCTTCCCTGATTTTGTTTTGCATGTCTTCTACAAAGAGGGGTTTTATGATCATTTCTCGTGCGTCTGTGTTAAAGTTAGGGTAGGCGAGGGTTGCGAGATGTTCTAGATCAAACAAGAATTCAGTTACTGTTTCTGAACGCTTTTGTTTTCTTTTGCGTAAGAATTGTTGATGTAGCTCATTATCTCTATTGTTTGGGAAAAATGCCTGTAATGCGACTTTATACTGCTCGTATGTGTAGGGAGGGTTTTCGGAATTGGCTAAACTTTTGAATTTTGCTAACGCGGCTCCTCCAAAATGAATTTCTAAACATGCCAACTTTAACTGTACGTCTGTATCTTTCATGCCTTGGAGTGCCATGAATTGTTCAAATCTTTTGTTCCATTCACCAAAATGTTGGGTCACGCCGCCCGTGAATACTGTAGGTTTCGCCTAGAAATTATTTGCCATGTTATTACGAATGTTTGCTGTTCTGAGATCGTCTATTAGGGTAGGGTTTACTGTATTCTGATTCAATTGTGTGCATAGGGTAGGAAAATGTTCTGAAAATAAATCGTTTATCTGTTCTCTAACGATTTCTCCTAAATGATCTTGCCTTTGGTGGGTCATTCTTGGTTTACATTGGGATTTCTGCTTAAATGCTTCAATTTTTGCTTCACGCTTTATTCGTTTAAATGTATCGCTTAATGTTTTGTTGGAGGGGATTTCCAGTTTGCTTTCTATGAATACTGTCTTACTGTAGGAAATGATTACTACTGTATTATCTAATGCTTCTAAATGCCCGGATAAGAGTACACCTAATTGGGGGCAGGGAGTTCCAGTGGTTAACGGTACGGTACGGTCACCAAAATATGTAACAACCAGATTTGTGTGAGGTACTTTACTTTCAACCAACGGTCGCTACGGCGGGAACAAAGGGGCGCGGGCGGTACAATACGGCGATAATACACGAATGATCGACGGTCGCTTGAACGTCGAATAACAAAAAAAGGGGACAGCGCAGTTGCTTGCAAATAAAATATACGACACGGTTTAATTGCTTTCGAAGACGGTTGCTTGCAAATAAAAACGAATGGCCGCGGATCGAAATTCACAAAAAAATAACTACTAAATCATGCTTTGCTTCTTCTTTTATACGACGTTTTGGCCACTCCCTGGGCATTGCGGGAGGTCGAGCTTCTGTCCATCTTCTTCCGCCAATCGTCACTTCCTGCTACGCTTTTTATGCTTCCTTAGTTACGCCTTTCTAATGCTTTCCTGGTACTGTATGCTTTTCGTGCTTCGCTTGCTTCCTACAGTGGGCTTGGCCACACCTCTGTGCTTCTGTGCATGCTTCCTGTATCGGTTTCTCTGTATACACATGTTTTGTGTGGCCGCCACTACCGTTACACTTGAGACTACTGTCTGGCGGGGCTTCTATGTATTTTACTGTGTGCAGGTGTTGTTTACGACTTTTACGGGGGATTACGGTAGCTGTGGAATGTGTAGTTTAGTGTAGGTTCTAGGGGAACAGCTGCCGTTTGTGCAAATTAATTGGGGCATCTCAATTGGGCTACCGGGGTGTGAACCGGTCAAAATAAAGTACTTCACGTAATTTTATAGGAATGTTTGGGTGTGAATCCCAGACACCCTTGAGACGATAAAATGCGAAAATAAAATAATATCTAATAAATGTCTATCACATACAGTATGCTACATATTTACAGTACTGCTTTAGCAGGTACGTTACAATAGTCTATTTTTAGTTACATTTGGCCATCTAAGTTTCACATGCCTTTGCTGCGCTGTGAAATAACTAAAACAAAATGAAATAAGCAAATGAAATGAATAAAATAATTAGGCAGTAAAGGCAGAACAAAAACCAAATAAACGAAAAGTAAAATAATTTAATAAAAAGTCAAGTAAAAAGAAAAAATTACAAAATATGAAAAATTAAACCAAAAGAAAACAAAATGGCTCGAAACAAGAAGAGCATAGAAGGGAATAAGTCAATAAAAGGAAAATAAATAAAAAACATGTATGTAGATATGTTAATAATAAACAAATCAGGATAAAAAGCTGTAATGTCGTGAAAACACATGCTATAAAGCCATAATGTCAGAAATCTGTGTGACAACCAGCATCCACCAGATCGAAATGGAGGACCAAATAGGCCATGCGCCAACAATCTTTTTAAGATAACTTTTTCGAAAATTCGCTATATTGAGGATCTGTTCTGAGACTTCACTGTTTTGAAAATCGCTGTATTGAGACCTCGTTGTTTTGCGACTTCACTGTTTTGAGTTTCGCAATTTTAAGTTTCATTGTTGCGTGTTTCGCTGAATAGGGGTAAAACCAGCTTCTCACAATAACCATTACATTATTTTATTTCACTATATATAGTAATTCAAGAAGAAGATACATATTTCTCTTGAACTGGCAAACAAACCATAGAACATTGCCAGGAGCGGGAATCGTAAAAGTAGTCACATTTTTCTTGGTACATTGTGCGACGAGGGTCTTTAGGGCACGTGTAGCCCCTGGGACACACGCAGTGGTCCGTTTGGGTGATCAGGGCGGCGCCTTTGGACGTGAGTAGTACGGTCATGCAGTGGTCCATTTCGTCAAAGGGGTTGCAATAAACGGCCGATTTGGAAATTTTTGTGTTGATTTTCAAGCTCAACTGAAATTGGTCCATCATTTTATTGTAAAATTTACAGTAATGAGTTTTTATTATTATAGAACTTTTAACCAAAAATATCTAAGCGTGGTTTACTGAAAATTTAGAAAATATGTTTTCAACTTGTTTGTTTCGTGGACTTTCTACGCGTATTCTAAGAAAGATGGTTCAGAAATTCATGGGACGGACAATTGGGCTCGTTCGATTCTCAAATTTCAGAAGTTCAGGAATTCATGTAACAAATTTACCGGCTTTATAGCTCATGTAATTTAAAATGATGTACGCAGCGAAAGCCAGAAAAGTAGGTTCCATTTTATACGCAATTTTCACTTAGTGAAAAACTTTTTAACATAAAAAAACGCTAAAATTTTTCAATATGAAAGCCAAAATCGTTCAAAAAAGCATCATGCTTTAAACTGTCGATTTGGACAGAATTGCTTCGATACATGAGTGCAACTCGGGAAATTTATGACCACGTAACACGGTCATTGAAGGAAATTTTCAGTGGTTTTGTTAATTGCTCAATGACAAAATTTTTGCCATTGATTACAGTGACAAGCTTAATAGTTGCCTTTTATTGTACTTACTTTCACGAGATCGCTGCATCTTTCATTTCAGAATGAGTGGAGTTTAATTGAAAACGCAACAATTTTTTCAAAATTGTTCTAGTTATAAGGATTCAAGATTCAAATAAATGCTGTGAAGAAGACTGAGCAATTGAAAATGCTCATCAAATTTACTGATTCTACATGATTACTCAAGTGTATATCACTGCTAATCTGAAAAAATAGACTGAGAAGTTCAGGGCCAAGTTTCATAATGAACATGTTGTAGGTGTATTTAAACTCAGTTACTTTCTGAGGAAATTCATTTTAGCTGCAGCTGGTGATATGTACTGAATCGAGTTTCTAACGTGTCGTCTGCTTGATATGTAGTAAAATTTCTGACCGTCCTGGCGTTCAGCATTAACATATTTTTGTAAAAATGAAAATTTTCTAGTCATGTCCACAATTACATTATAATTCAGAAGGAAGTACTGCAAATTTTTCTGAAATTCAGACCAGTTTTATTGGAGATCTAGCATGTAAAAAATTAGGGAAGGCTTTGCTTTCTATATCTCTCACTAAAACTTTAATGAAAAACAACAAAATCTGCGGGTTTTCCTGAACTGCCTGAAAAATTACAATATTTCAACACTCTATCAACCCGAAAATTGATTTTTTAACGTCTTAGGCAAAGTTAAATATTATTTTTGGTCTATTACCTAAATCCAACATCTTTTGCCCAATTTGGAATGGTTTTATTTGATTTTCGAGGTTTCAAGAACAGTATAAAAGCAACCATTTTCTTGCTGAACTGTCACAATTGTCGAATACAATAAAGTTTCTCATGAACTTAATTAAAGGTAACAAATTGAGAGTCAATAATCAAGTTGGAACCGAATGAAACAATCTAGAGACGCTTGATTGCATTACAGTAAAGTTCCGTGGATAATTGAACGGCACTTGAACATCAATGGAGCTCTCGAAAATTCTGAATTAGATAAAATCGGAAATTGAAGCAAAAAATTTGATTTTATATTACTGATACCTGACTATTAAAAATTGAGTATATTTGATGACAAAGATTTTTTTGTTGAACTTCAGGCTTGCACTTCCCAGCGGCTTTGTTCTTCGTGAGCTTCTAGGAATTCAAATTTATGCTCCCTGTTCAACACTGGAAAGAATAAAGCTTCATCTTAAACTGCTGATTTGGGAGTAAAAATGCTCCATCATTGACAACAAGAGTAGTCTAGAAGCTATGATCGAATTGTAAAAACAACGAATAAATGTTGGAAAGCAGGGAGTCACATGTAACTTTGAATAAAATTTCGACACTTTTGGACAGTAAAACGCGCGGGAAAAGGCATTTTTCAGTAGCACTCCATCCCCAAATTTTCGTTTATTCGTTCAGTACGTGAGTACAAGGAAACAGTGATCAAGAGTTAGAACCTGCACATTTTATCATAGTCTATTCATTTGGAAACAGCAGATGCAGCAAACCGATCAATTTACGTTCAGTTCAGAAAAATATTAGATTATTACGGTAATCAATGACAAAAACTTTCTCATCTATGATCGACAAACAGACCGGCTGATAATTTTCTTCATAACCCTGGTCAAATGCACTTGTAAATGAAAAATGAATAAGCAAGGTAGTATTTCTTTGATTTGTCTTCCTCTTTGAAAAAATTCATTTTTTTCTGTAGTATAATGTTTTCACGCCGTGAAAATTGTGTGCCGAATTGAACTTTCGTTTTTTCTTGTCGCTGCATGTGCCATTTAGACTATAGCTTAGCTTTAGTAGCGCTAGAATTTCCACAAAATTTCCAGCCTCCTCCACTTGCTGTACTCACCATGCTTGGTCACATAAACGTAAACTTGCTTACTTTTTGTGGAATATCATCGAAATCTACAGGTCTAAGCCTGTTGCTAGTTTGATTATTAATGTCTTGTATCAGACGCCCGTCGCGATGATTGGGAGCTAATATTCTGCATTCATCGAGCATTATCGTCCCTAGAATCCATAGCATTGAAAACAATAACATTTTAACCACTAATGAAAAAATTCTAGATTTTAGCCACAATACGTTTCTCAAAAAATTATGTTATTGTTTTCTATATTCATGCCTCCTCGAGGAAGGGCTTTTGTTGAAAACTAGGTCACCGGGAACCTATGTTAGTAGTGCCATTTGCATTATGGTAATTTTCTCTTTTGTGATATTTTCTGAGAAGTCGGTTTCTCATGACACAATAATCCGAATCTCTTTTAGACTGCCGAAATATATATGTCGTTGTTCCAATGACGGAGAAAATGACAGATAACTGAACAAACATTAGTGAAAAAAAAAAATTCACGAACGATTAATTTGTTGAAAATCCTGAATGGTTAGAAACAAAAAAATCAATATAAAACGAAAAATTTGATTAGACAAACTAAAGATGATGAAAAATGAATGGAAAAAACAATCAATGCTATGAAAAATAACAGGACAAAAAAATTAGTCTTTTTTTCTGAAAATAGAGGTCGTTCGAAAAACGGCCAGCCTAAAAGTTCCACAGTAACCAAATCAGATGTCAGGTTACAGTTTTTTGCGTTCAAAAGCAAACTTCCTTTACTAAATTTTATTTTCAGAGATTTTTTGACGGATTCTAGAAAAATCAACAAATTCAGCGAAAACTGCTGAGAAATGTATTTCTGAAAGAAAAACGCGAAATTTGGTTTTACTTTACTTTTCTGAAAGTTTTGCAATTAGAAAAGTGCAAATTTTCCTCCTGGGAACAGCTGAACATGATTGTTAAATTTTCCAAAACCGGTTGCCTAACGTTTAGTCTGTTCAGTTTTGCATTGTGTTAAAGCTTTTTTACAATGAGTTTGTTCTTTTAGCCGAATACAATTGATCATTTGACTTCGAAAGAATTTAAGTAAAAATTGACCTCGATAAAAGTGGTTTACTATTACTGCGGGTATAGTCCGCGTTCTTGTTGGAATAGACATGAGAATTTGAGGTGACAAGGCTGAGCAGATAAGCTCTCTGATAAACAAAATCAAAACACTCTCGCTTGTCTGGCTGAGAAAAACTTTTAAGGCTGTACGCTTTTTTGTAGCCCGGGTAAAATCCGGATCCGAATTCAACGTTCTTCAGATTTCACTGGAATTTCCAAGTAAGAATAGACGTCGTTTCCTGCCGACTTCAGATCCTTACATGGAGCAAGTCGATGAAACCTGCTGGCGACTGAGCCGGTGTTGGGTAAAGCCAGGAAGCGATTATATTGGATCAGGGTGACTGATTATTAGCCAGTTTATCGTTGTAGTCTTAGAGCCGACGAATAGTGCAAAGCCCAAATATTATGACAGATGATTTTCAGATGGAGTAAAAGTGACCAGTACTAGGGTTGTCAAATTACCCGGGTGACTACGGTTCATCGAAAATGATGGAAAACTCCGCTACTTCACCTAATAAGGCCGAAACCTTAGGTTGAAATAGTGTGTAACGGTTCGGTCTGTCCCAATCTCAACACTCGATCAACTGCTTTTGTTCTAAAGGACTGCAGGTGATCCGATAACTTTCTGAGATCAGGTAACTTCCAATCAACGGGTAATAACGAGAAGTCAGGAAGAGAACAGAGTTGTAAATGTAGACTTGCGCACATGGTCGTACTCCAGAGATCCGAGTCTTAACCTGTGTTCCCTCTACTATGAGAAAAAAACCAAATGTCTATTCGGCAGCAGACAATGTATTCGGGCTACTCCGCTCCACAATTTTTTCTGTCGTCTTACCGATTGTGGTCGCCTCTTAATTAGTCTTTCCCGAAATGCTACTAATAAAAAAGTAGAAAGCAAATTTTTATGATTTTTTTACTAAACCATATACCACATAGAATTTAAATCATGTGAGCATATTCAGCTAACTCTGAACTGTTTTTTGAGTCGAGAATTTTGTAGCAAAGGCTTTCTGGCGGTGTTAATTTTGTAATTTTTGAATCTACAAGCATTTTACAAGCAAGCTCAATTAGCTTAGCTTTCTCGATTTTTCGTCATATTGATTCACTTTTACATCGTAGCCAAACTTATCTTCGCCTTCACATCTTTTCATCTTTCAACAATTTTCCAATCAATCACCTGGAAACTTATGCAAGATTGGTCTTCTACATGGTTTCTTACATATACGTGGAATTGATTCATTCAAAAAATCTACAGACAAGAATCCTCTTACTATTCATAGCAGATTTTAGATTTCGGTGTCAATATTGTATCAAATTGATTACTCAAAAAGAGTTTGAAATTCTACTAGGGTCTATCTACCCTGGAATCTTACATAAGTGTGTCAATCATCGTCGCCAGCCTGGAATTTGTATAGTTGAGGCGTACCGTGTTAAAAATAGTTAGAAATGACTTGAAAACAGCCATATTTATAATTGAACTCACTTATTGAACTTAAAGTTCATAGACATGAATTACTAATGATTGTTCGCCAAGAATTAAATGTGGTCTTGCATTAATTGCCAAAAAGGCTGTTGAGGATTTTGACAGTTTTCTTAAACTTGTAAGTTCTCAAATTGCACGAAAATTATGACAATTAGGTCTTATAGTTCAGGAGATATTGGAAACGGACTCTTGATTCTTTAGACGTTCTAGACAACACCTATTGGAATCATGAGTATCTCGGTGTTTTGTCACTTGCTGAGAAGACTAATTGTTCACAAGATTTATGGAGATACCAATAAGTCTGAGAACATGAATAATTTTTTTACTCCTGACTACAAGACTCGAAAAAATGTCATTCCTTTATAATTTAGCACTTATGACAACAATGGCAAAAATTGGAAACATTGTTAGAGGAGACATGTTTGACCAAAACGCCTTATTTTTCAACATGATTTTCACCCGATCGAAACTACCATTATTTGCCATTTCTTTCAACGCTAAAATATTGCATATTAATGGGTAAATATCAACAATTTCCATTTCATTGCTTGCGAATTCGAATCCTGGCTTTAAAGATGGTCCACTTGCGACGAAAATCGACCTCAATTGATCATCGTCGTTCAGATATGTGTGTGCTCCATATGGATAAAAATGCATGTCTTTTGATTCTGCAGGTTCGTTGACGTATCTAAAGTCGTTGAATATTATGATCGGACCTACTCTGGCATTATTTTTCCAGTGGTATCTAAAATGATGATAATATCGGATTTAGAAATGAATCGGCATCGCAAGGTGGTTCCAAAACAGTGAGTCTAAAAGTATTATACTAACAGGTAAAAAATAAATATTATTGTACTTCTTATATCATATTGTTGATGATTATCGATGAGGACTGAAGTGGAATCATTGATACTTGTGTCGTGATGAATTATTTTTTAAATAGATTTCCTAGTCGAGCAAAAATGATAATGTTAACAAGCTTTTATGGAGATGACCTTTTTGGCTTTCATTTCATTTGCTCTGGAAAAAATATAAACCAAGCGAAATGCATTCAAATTTTCAATCGTGTCACATTTTTCGACGTATTCAAACTTCTCTTCAACACATTTCTTCCAGCGGCCAAGCAACGTTTCCAGGCCTTCCTCATATAAGTCTTTGAGGGTCACTTTTGCTTGATGGTCGATGACACATCGTGCAGTGATTTCTACCACGAGATTTTTTCAATTCTGAAAATAGGCGGTACTCATAGTTAATGGACGCCAAACCTGGGGATTAGGTTGGCCTCGGAAGCAGTGCCCAGCATGGATCAACAATGGTCGATTGTAAAACTTTCCAAATTGTTTTTCTTTGCTGCAAGTGCTGAAGCAACTTTAAGTAATATTGGGCATTTTTGGTAGCTCCACACTCCAAATAATCGATCAAGATAATGCTTTCGAAATGCTAGAATTTATTTGCCACAACTTTGCTGTCTGATGTGTGCTTTCCCTTTTACTAGTGCAGCTTTATCTTTTTTGTCACCACTGAATTAGGTTTTAGTAGGGTGATGGTATCTCATCGATAGTGATACCAATGAAAATCTGATTTCTCAACTATATGGATCTCAAACAACAATATGCACATATCGACTCTATTCTTCTTCATTTTTGCTTCCAATAGTCTAGGCACCACGCGCAAACAAGATCAAATTTTCAAGTAAAATTTTGTAAATGCTACCTCATGTCCACTTCATTGAAGATTTCTTGAATAGACCAGCAGTTTTTCGTCATAATCCCTTCATCAGCAGGCACACTTTTTTTAAGATGCTGTGACGGTATGACTGGGTGTTTGATCGCCCTCCAATATATCTTGTCCATCATAATCATATCGGATCCATTTTCAAAGCATTATCTGCACAGTCCACTGTCCACATGTACGGCAACATGTTCCCCACAAAAAGAAACTACTGATCGTTGATTTTCGAAACTTGCTTCCTTTTTTAAGTGGTCTATGCAATTCGATAAAATGATGAAACATAAAAAATAGCTTGGTGCTTTTATTTTTATACTGATGGATAGATAGTACGATGAAAGAGCTTTCAAAAAGAATACAACAATCATAAAAAGTTTGCACTTGAAAAAATGTATATTAAACTAGCACGAAATAAATAAACACCCTTCATATTGAAACTTTGAATATTTTGTTTTTAGAGTTCTTTTTTAGGGATTCCATTACTCTCGAGCTGACTTGTGGTATAATGCTGACATCACTTGGTGTTGTACGAGGCACGTGCAAACTGGTGCCTCGTTTGTCAGAAAAGAACAAAAGCTTTAAAAAATGCACAAGACTCCAGGACGATCAACATTTTAAAATGTATACAATACACAATTAGACTCTCATAGTTCAGAAACAAAGCAACGATTGATGCAGTAGATCGAAAAGTAACCAAAGGTCAATGACCAAAGATAGGATACAATATGATCCCGACCAAGCAAACAGGGATGAACAAATTGAATTTTATTTAAAGTGACACATGACGTTCTGTGGACTATGTTATGTATAGAACCCGCCACCGTCAACTGACTTGGCTTAGGAGAAATCAATGGGTCCTTCATTGGTGAACCTTCGAAAAATCTGCTGATTATTTAGCTATATTTTCAAATATTGAATGAGTTGAACACTGATGATTGCTTAGCTAATGCAGGCTGAAACTCAATTCAGAATACAGTTTTGTTTTCATGGCTTTGCGTTGGCTTTTGCCTGCTTTCAGTGTTCAAATCTAATAAAAAAATGCGAAGTTGAATTTTCTGAACAAATTCAACTACTTTTTGTAGATACTCGAAATGGATATTAAAAAGGTCATGCAACTAACATGACAGCACTGCGATAGAAAGTCGTCATAAAAATAAAAATAATGCTTTAGTTTTACGATTTTTCTAAGCAAAGCATACTTGATTCCAAAAAATAACATTAAAGCTTCAAAAAAAGCTGATCAGCATACATGCACATGCACATGGGGGAGTTGGAGTCTAAACGCTCTGCAGGTTTTGATTGACCCCCCCAGCAGATTCTTACTGACCCCAGCAAATTCTACTCCACAGCATTGATCAAGAAGATGATGAAGGAAATGGAGACCGAAAAGAGATAAAGGTCAAAAGAATGAAAATGATGCTGCAGTTTAATGGTTCTTTTGAACAAAGCATACACGATTCCCAATTGGTAACATTAAAGCGAATATTTTCGCATATTCGACTAATGTAGATATAAGAATTTGCCGGTTGGTTGTTAGAAAAGGTTTTTTGGTAATCAAGAAAGAAAGAAATTATATCCCATAACCTATTCTGGCTGACCCCTAGCAGAATTTCGATGCTGTGCATGTATGCTGACTAAGCAAATAGTTTCACACATTTGACTAATATATAGTTTGTTTTTCTTGAAATGCTTCCAAATGATGAAAGTGGAAAGTTTATAGATAGTTTTTTTATAGATAGTAGAACATGATGCTTAGATGATAGAAGACCTTTCCTTTTGTTATCAGGCAATAAAAAAAATTTCTTTCCCGACCCTATCCTGGCTGATCTCCAGGAGAATATCTTTGCTGTGCATATATGTTCTTGACTCAAGTTTGGACTACTCTATATGAAGCATTCTAATGAGAAGGACGAGAAGGGAGGAAGGTATGATGAGAAAATATCCATAGAAAAGGATTCATAATAATTCGAATGAAGTTCTGTTCATAACAGGAAATGATAGTACTTCAATGAATAAAAACTTTATTTGACTCGTTCTTACTGTATTAAATTTCTATAATCTACAGTAGTGAAGTATTATTTAAGTTTGTTGGATTTACATTATTTCAGACTGCAAACAGACAGGCTGCATGAAAAGAAACATTTACTTGTTCGGGAAGTCTTCTTTGCGCCATACCTTGATCTTTAATCCATTTTTCACTGCTCTAGTCAAATTATCATAAATTTCCTCCGAATTCACATCTTCCTGTGGAAATATCGATTGTCCACTCCAAATCACCTTATCTTTATCGACATATTCAGACAAGTCCAGACTATAAGATTCGTTCCGAATATTGGCAAAGCCATGGTCCGACGTTAAAATGATGTTCATTTTTTGCGACAAGCGTGTCTCGTTCAATTTTTTGATCAAATAACCAATAAGATCATCTAACTGTTTGACAACTTTTTTGACTTCATCAGAAAAAATGTCTATCACGTGTTCAGTATTGTCAGGTTCAGCGTTATAATATAGTCCGAAATTGATCGGATTATTTGGATCCAAAAACCATTCCAGCATTGTGTCAATATGACTTTTCCACATCGATATGTCTCCGGGTTCTTGGTAAATTATCATTCTGGGTTGCGCGCCTCCATATTTCACGTCGCATCCTGGCCATGATATGCAACCCGTGGATCGATTCTTGATCAACATATTATGCTTCCATGCAGGTATGCCTTTAAACCACTGTTCTTTTCTGCTCAGCTCAACTTTACTGCCATTTTTCATTAGATTGAGTAAATCAAAATAATCCCCAAAACTTTTATCATAGAAAATGTTATCGATTATGCCGTGGGATTCTTCGTACAAACCTGTGATCATACTTTGATGGTTGGGCAGAGTTATAGTGGCTGTTTGTGGTCGAATGCCTTCCACAGCATGTACACCCTGTTTGGATAACTCCCAAATATTGGGAGTTAAACTTGGATCTATAAAATCGTAACGGAAACCGTCAAAAGAAATCAATAATAGTAACGGAGTAGCACATGAATTGTATAGGAGCAAAAGTACATGGAAAAAGAAGAACAACGTTTCCATGGCGGCTGAGCCTGTATTTTATGTTCATAATTATTACAAAATATAGAAAAAACCAGTTTCTAAGTGAAAGAGAAAGAAAAAACAAAACATCACCGTATGAATTTTCTGTTTTGTCACTTTTTGCACTTGATTTGAACAACGAGTTCCTACAGTTGTAGCATTAACGTTGTCCTCTGTTCAATTCGTTGAGTCTTGGGCCGAACCTGCTATAGCACGTAGGATCAGAAGTTTGTCCCCTTGCCGATCTTTGTTAATCACAATTGGTGCGCTAAGTATTTGGCCCGACCTTCATCTACTAGTTAATTCCTGATTCTGATAAATTAATCAATGAATCGGGCTTCTAGATCTCTGCTGCAAACTCGCATCTTGACAGTCACTGAATGCTCCATATTGTTCGAATTCGTTTGTCTAGCAATCGTTCACTTGTCCTCGAATCGCTGGTATGTCCATTGGCTGTCGTTGACCAATATAATTAACCAATAAAGAATGGGCCAAAGATGCCTCGTTGTCGCGTGAATAATAATTCTATTGATTACCAGCAATCAAACAACTAGAACTGGGGAAGAGAAAAAGACACAATGCCAAAGCAAACTAAAGAAACACACAATTTTTCACGAAGCATAAACTCTTTAATCTATGTCAAACATAGAAAAAAAAGAAGCAACTTATTTCACACAGAATCAACTAAATGTAGAAGAAGATGAAAAAAAGTAGATAGTGTACGTATGGGCAACTTGCTCATAAAGCACAGTGTTTGCCGTGTTGTATCATCACTCATCATGACTTAATTCAGTATCAATTTCTATTCGAATCTCCGATTATTAGTGACAGATTTAATTCTCCAGTTAGATTTTCAGGGATGGGACGCTCAGTGAAACACGTCAGTCTGAACAATGTCATCTGACTGCCGCATATAAAAAATTTATATTTTATCGAAAAAGTATACTAATCGTTACTGATTCTGGTTGACCATACAGTATTTCTAAGCTATTCTGAAATCAACTTTGGTTGAATGATTAAAGTAGACTATGTGAGACGAAAATAGATAAAATATGCAATAATCGTCGTCGTAATGCCTCGAAATTTGTATTTGTTTTGTGAGCATAAGATTTTGAAATTAGAGACTTGGGTAGGACATCTATTGTAGACGTCAGAATGTTCTGCTTCAGGTTTAGGGAAATTTCTGGTTACGTGCCTGAGAGTCTGGTGAGAGAATCAAGTATCAACTTATTTTTGTTACGATGTGGTAGAACTGTTACAATGTGGTAAAACTCTTCCTTTGTATAAACCCAAAGGTCCGATTAATCTGTAAGTCACATCTACCTAAGACCATATGTAAGTAATCCATATTTTCTACATGATGACTAATTAGTTCATGTGATATTTGTAAATATTCTTTTTAACTATGCTCAAGTACATGAATTGATTTATAGCTCAAAAATGAGCACAAACCACACTTTTTCTACATTGTTATTGCACAATAGTCCTAGGTGCCAAATTTTGACATATAAGCACTGGAAACCACATTATTTTCAAGTGTTCCACATCCAACTTCTTTTGAATTGAATTGTAATATTATTTCATATTCTAATAAAGTAGGCTGAATTGTTTTTCTGCTTTTCTTCAAACTTTAACTTTATCATAACCTACAATCATTACTGAGATGTAACAAAAACCAAAAAATTTTCTGCTGCCGCGAAAAACGATTAATCTGTATCTGTCATTTTATTCATAAATGCAGAATCTTTTCTCCTTACTGCATATTGATATTCTACAGATCAGTCGTTGGACATCTACAGTAATATTGTTGATGGGCCTCGAATTTTTTGGACTCGGTGTTTAAGTTATTTAACATCAACTGACTACAGTATTTTTACACGTAGAAGATCGTATTTCGTCTGCAGAAAAATTGTGTAGAGTCCCTGTTTCTACAGCAAGGCTGCTAAGTCTACATGAACGTATCATTTTGTCGTGCATTCAAGGTTATGGGATGTTTAGCATAATAATACCTTTGAACAGAAATAACTTTTTTCACGGTAAGAGGAAGTTTATGCATCTCTCGACCTTTCTGGCTGACACGTTGTTGAGTAGGACAGCCAACATGTTGAATGCATATTTGTCACTAGACTTATTTTTCCAAAGTCACATTGAATTCATTCAGGAATTTTATGTTCATGTTTATGATATGGTTATTTAACATGAAAACACAAACACCCGATGATAAAAACGAAGAAAAATGAACATTGTAGTAGGCTTCTCCTGATAAGCACTTTTCAACAGTTTTAATAAATGTTCTTAAAAAATTTTAAGGCCTAAAACGCATTAAACAAACTCTGATCAAAATTACATACATCCGTAGTGATTTACATTTTTCATTTTTTCCCCGTATTTTGATCTGATGACATCAGGTATCTTTGTTAAGTAAATCTATGCAAATTTTATTGCAACTTACTAAATGGAAAACTTTGACGTACAACGTGTGATATAAAAATTTGATCAGAAAAATAGATTAATGACAAATGATTTTCACTCATAGAAATTTCAGCAGTACAATGCACATATCATGCAGTTATCACACGAAAATGCTGCATCTCGACTTGGGATTGAGTGCTCCTTCTCGACACTTGAATGTTTTTGAAAAGTTGATATCGTTCGCCACATGAACATTGATACCATCAAAGGCAGAAGGACTCTTCTTTTCACACATGAACTGAAAATAGATTAAAGGCATGTAGCAAAACTGACCTTCTCTTTTTTAGGTCAAAAAATGTGCAAGGGTCATAATTTCCTGTTCCACTTGATGTTTGGTCTCGCAAAATCATGAGAATATGTCATGTGTATTTCCCATCAACTGTAGTATAAAACAAACATTAAGTAGATGAATCAACCGTTGAAGAATTTTACTTGGGCACCGGCAACAAAGAATAGTTGTTCATCTGTGAGATTGAGGCCTGGTAGCGTACTTCGCCTCTGTCCGACTTTGCTCATGGAACTCTTATATGCCTAAGAATATTATCAATCAATCGAAAATGTAGCAGTAAGTTGACTAATCAGTGCTCACCCTGAACGCATAAATATCGTGACTGGAATCAACCTTCCAGATTAAATCCTTCACTGACTGAAAAACTTTACAGAAATTTTAGTTCAAACAGTTCAACATGAGATGTGCACAAAAGCCCATTCTATGCACAAATCGTTTTCTGCTTATCTAACAACCATTCATAACGTTTATTGCGAAGTATTTCTGATCCACATAGAAAAATATTTGTCGATGAACGGAAAAGAGGGGGAACTGATCACTGAAATGCAGTTACGAAGCTATTTCTGACATGCAGTTTCGAAGCTATTTCTTATATATTATTGTGCCGGACTCCTCCATCATCTCAATATCAGAACAATTAGAGGGTGGATTTTACCTACATAAGATTCACATAACCATTTTACAAGTAGATAACTTAAAAGAGAAGGTCTTGGGGTGTAAATTCTGGATTAATACATATGATGATCAATTCAGTAGCCTATAACAACTTCAGTAATGTCAAACTAGTAATAGCCTCCATTGGCCTTGTTTACACGACTTTTGCTGTTTCTGATATCAGCAACCACTGAGGCATATTTCGTGGAGTAGCAGCTGGACATTATCTGGTTTTATCAAATGCGATTCGTTGCATGTCTATGTAAATCTTTGGATTAAGATAAACTATAGGCCACCTCACTGCATATTTATGCAGATTAATGTATTAGGAAGGCCTATTTAGATCAATGGTTGGGTTACTGCGAAGCCACACTTGGAAACCTTATTTTTTTTAAATGACTATTGGGTAGAACTTTGGCTGTTGCAGACCCACTGTAGATCAGAGAATCATAGCTGAATAGCTGAAAAATCATATTCTACGACTCTCCGACGCGCTCAGATTAATCTTCGAACCACTCTCTCACATCAAACTGAATTGTGTGATGAATAGAACGAGTGACATTATAAAATAAATGAGTTCAGCAATTAATCCGACGACTTCACACGCCAATATTCAAGCACAGTAATTTGAATGTCCCTAAAGTCAGCTTGAAATAATGGTTCTCAAATCTCACGAAAAAAGCGCATGAAAGGCTTTGTCCTCCAACCCTCAAATGTTTTAAGGATATTAAGAAAGTACTGACGCTCTAATCATGTAAGAATCATCACTACACAAACTGTATCTTGTAAAACAACTGACCTCGCTCTTGTCAATGTTTCCAGCCCAGCTTTTGTACCATTGAGAAATACACTGTCTTTTCGTTTCATAGTTTTTGATTGTCGACGCTGACCACCAGCGTGCTCTATTGCCAATTTTGTCATAGAAGCTACCTTAAAAATTTGCAATTATCCATGAGGGGCCATGTCTGAGTTTTGGAAGTGGCACGGAAACAGTGCTTTCATAGATTCAGATACTCTCAAGTCAAACTAATGGAATGCTCCAGTTTGTACAAAAACAATGTGAATTGCAATAAACATAGATTCTCAGTTTTCTTGAATGCTACAACTCGGCATTCTGATAACAATTTTTGTTCGATCTATTAGTGTCTGCTTTCAAAAAATTCAAATTTGAGAAATTAAAAAATGGTTGTTTCTGTAGCAGAATCATATAGCTTGAAAATTTGCATGTTCACGTAATGCGTTTGGCAGGAAAATGGGAAAAATGAAATAATTCCTCATTTTCTGTTCAAACGTTTTGAAAACATCATGATAGGAAAAACAGACTAAAAATACATGCAGCAAAAAAACTTGGTGAAGTCAATAGAATTTCAACCTTACTTTGAACATTTTTTTGTTTTGAATCGATTTACAACAAATTTGTCGCGTTTTCGAAGAAAGATGTTGCTGCCAACTTTGAAAAGTCATTATTTGGGTGAGGACAAATACCTAATGTGAGTTGGGTTGAACATATTCAAGCTTTCAAACAAACAAACAATCCCTCAACCTGCTCTTCAACAACCGTGTTTTCACGAGCCATGGGTGCTTCGGAATACATTCTCGAAACATGCCGGGATATAATACACAATGCAAAACTTGACTGACAATCTTGAACAAAACTATGTGCTCAATTCTAATGAGCCGTTTAAGTGAAAGATTTAGTTTTCATCCATAAATTGTACCTTTTTGGCCCAAAAGTAGCAAATAACCCGCTGCAATCTGACCACCAACCGAACCGAAGTTATAAGCTCTAAAAATCAAAACGTATTCTAAAAATAATCAACCAATAAAAGGGTATGACTAACATTTTACTTGGGGAACTGTCTTGAATATAACATGGGTTGTAGTAGTCCAATAGGAATAACTGAAAAACGGGAATCTGTGCAAGCAGACATTGGCAAAAAATCACAAAAGTGTTGTATCTTAGATTGAAAGTGGCATCAAAAGAATAAATATGGATTCTGTAACATTCCTGGAAGATTGTATTTGGCAGTTTTTCAAATTTAGCACCTTTAAAATCATTCAAAAACATTTATTGATGAATTCTCACATTTAGTACAGCAACGAAAGTTGACAAAACAATCTGAAACTAAACATAACAATCGATTCCACACTGCTCCATAGAACATTGCTTCCTGATGGCACTGTTAAAACTCACATTTCTAGATCAGAAAACATATTCATTAGTCTACTTTTTTCAAATGAGCCATTGGTGTGCAGAAAGCTGTTCATGCAAATAATAAGCAACCTCTTTTGTTTTCGGTTTGTCCGTAGCAGTTAGGCGAACGAATTGAGATAAACAGATATCAGCCTTAAGATGTTGCAAATTTATCGTCCGTTCTCTAATGTTTATGGATTATTTTGATTTTCAAGGCTCATTTGTAAATAAACAGAATATAGTTTTTCTTACTTGCGGTATTTTGAGTTATTAAAATTGCTCCAAGTGTGAACAATGGATCAACTAAAAGACTTTTATCCGGTGGCTTGGAAAGCATATTGAGAGTATTTTTTCTGTTGAATGTATTTACTGCCGTCAACATATCAGAATAAGTATCTGAACTTTTCATTGGAAGCTTAATAAAAAAATAGTAAAATTTATGTCAATAGATAAAGATTGATGCAATTCACTTTCTTGTAAAATCGATCCAAAGCTTGATCTGTGAGAGCGTAATTTGGATAAGTGATAAAAGAATCGATCATGTCGAACTGAAAAAACTTCCGAATAGAAAACGCCCATTAATATGACGCATACTGATGCAGCCAAGTTTGTGTCCTCATCCAGGAGTTTGAAAAGAAATTTTGGTAGATAGTAAAAAAAGTCCTATTATTATAAATTAGAGGATATTCTATTGAGTAAAGATAGCATGCATCACTTATATATTCCAGGCTGAAAACCAATCTAGAGAACTCCTTCCATCGGCTAATTAAACCCTCGATCATTAGTGTGATCGAAAAACTCCAGTCCTCATGATTTTTATTGTTTGCGAGTGCTATTTGCGTTTGAGGTTCAAAATCCTCATGTAGATACAGCGATTCTGTGCCCCTTATTCCTGAATACTTCTTAATCCTCATGGCCGTCGAGTGCCAAGATATTATAGAAGAACCTAAGTATAAGCAGGATATACAATGTATTTCTGATACCTACGACTGATCTTTATGCTATATTATTCTTTTATTATAAAATTCATCACACGGCATGCTTTTCAGAATATTAAAGGTTTTTGAACAACCATTTTCTACGTTATTTATTGAGTTGAAATTTAACCTACATCCTTTCGATCCTCTCCGAACGATCTTTCTGAAAAAGTGTCATGAAAAACTTATATCCACTAAAAATACAGTTAAAACCTCAACTCGAAAACTTTTTGAGGACAAAGCCAAAACTTGCATAAAAAGACACTGCTTTACAAGGATTGACGGAGTTACCCTGGTACTAAATGCTGAAACGTATTCCGTGCTGAAGTGATCCCAAGTTCTTTCCTGGAATGTTGGTCGAATGATTTGTTTCTGATGTGTGGATGGAAAGACGCTAACTTTGGAAGAGAGCCGGACAGAGATTCCATCTTCCTTCATACACTAGTATTATTGTGTGCAGCGTTATGGGTATTTATTTCTTGTCTTATAAGTGGAGTGGGAGCCAGCGTGGACCAAAGAATTTACGTTGGAAGATATTACCTGTTAGGAACATTGAGCATAGTGAGTACTTCTTACGCCGAAGCTGCATGTACAAGCAATAAGCCCTTTTAATTGTATTGCCAAAGTCTTTCGACCCAAGCAGAGACCAAAACATAAAAGATGGAGTCCGCAAGGAGGGTGTTATGTCCCAAGTGCTGTAAGCCTTGGCGACAATATACTTTTAGTGTGGGTATCTTTTCTACGTCCTCTGAACAGGCCAGGTTAACTATTCACCAAGTCTGGTGAAACTTCAGCCGAAGCCATTATAGTTTATTTGTGGTCAAATGAGACATCTGCAGGTAAAGAACATGTGATGCAAGCAGACATTTTTTCATATAGTATTGATTGACTGATGTCCTACAGTCAATTTGAAAGAAGTGTAATGGCATATCAATGTGGTTTTTGTCATTGCCCAAGCATCTGTTTTGGCATACTTGGGAAAAAGTGAGTTAGAAATGAGAAAATGCTGGAAAGCCCTGTGCTGACATTCATCGACTCTCACTTTTTCAATGGCTTTTTTCTTTGTTCCTTCATCCATCCAGCTGAGTGTACGCAAACCTTTTCTAATTTCTTTTTTCAGTTCAGCTATCATATTTTCAGCTTCTGCTTTTTCAGTTGGAGGAAAATATTTCTTGATATAAAGCGCAGCAATTGCCATATCGACTGATTGGCATTTTTTGGTGCAAATTGACGATCGTGGTTCACCCTTGACACCATATGCCTCCGAAAGAAAATTCTAGAAAAAATAAAAGAATAAAAGATGAAGTTAAAAAATCCATCATAGAGGCGTATAAAGCCAAAATAACCAGGTAAATATATCAGATTATCTTAGTTTCCGGAATTGATTATTTGGTGTACGTCTGTGACAATATGTTCAGCAGTGCTGAAACTGCATTCACGAGCAGTACTTAGCCGGTCAAGAAAATTTTTAATGCAACGATCGTCAATTTGAAAAATTATTTGATTGATTTTCTGTTATGCAATATATCATCGACTAAATAATTCTCCACTTAACTAGCACGAGTGATGGTTTCTTTGGCAGTTGAGAATTTTTTGTACATCTGAACTTTCAACAGCAGTTTTGTCAAGAAGATCTCAAATGAACTGATTGTTCTGAGGCTCTAAAATAGATTCCATCAATAATTTTTTATATTCCGTCTGCTATAGCCACACTGCTTCGCGATAGTTCGTAATTTTGAATTTCGAAAATTGGAATTTCTTTTTGGAGCATAAAAGGATAGCCAATATAATTGCTGGTCATTGAATGAAAATATAATAAAACTAAAGGCAGCGTAGACGTTTTTGTCAGTTCAGTTATATTAAAAAACGAGACAAGGAGGTGAATGTCACTTCAAACGAATTTTCATCAATATCACATTGTGATGCTGCTGGTCTTTTTCAGATAATCAATTCGATGAGCTGGATATTTAAAATTTTGATTTGTTACTGTTTGAAGCATCATAACAAATAGAAGAAAAAATAAAAGATAGAAGAAAAATAGTATGAACAGTCGCACCACACCTAAAAATTAGGCATCTTCCATTTTGCGCTTGAGAAATATGCAGCAGTCAAAAAATCAAGCATTTCTTTCTCACAAGGGGTATCTTGCAGAAGAAAAACGCTACGAAACAAATAATCATAGGACAAATAGATTATGTTGGTGGCTTACTGTAATTGCATCTTGAAAACGAGTATCCATCAAATGCGACGAGTGATATATGAAATACCATATGAAATAATTAAAGATGGTCCTGCAAAAAATTAGTCTTGACACATAAGTACCTCCTTGTTCAAATAGAAATGATCATACCTCTTGTCAGTAGCTTTAAGTAATTCATTCAACCTCGAAAAATATGTATGTATATGTATCATGCATTTCAATGTTTTTGATTTGCCTTTGACAAAATTTTTGAATGTTTCGGGTTCCATACCATCCTCCAGCAGCTTTTCGAGGTTTATCTGGGAATATTTCAGAATAGTTTTTTTATCAAGTCAGTAGCGACACAGGTAAATTACAATATTTAGAACTGATGCAATCTTTTCCAATGTCCATATTGGCATCTGGTCAAATACAGTGAAATTGTATTTTAACGCCATGGGTGACATCAGTGCGGCTAGCTTTCTTTCCAGATCAAGCACCTTCGACCAATCCATGTTCATTTGATTATTGCTTACATTAAGTTTCATATCTGCAGCAATCAATGATACGACTTTGGTGAAAAGTTTCCTGTAGGCAGCAATTTTTGGTTCGTGTTTCTTGTCGTTATGAAACATAGCCATGACTATGGTCTCATGTTCATGGAACTGTATAAAAGAAGAACAAATAATCAGAGCTGCAATGGTCAGCGTAATGTATTACATCAAAATGGAATTTCTTAGTATTTTCTGTGTGGACTGACAAACGCAGGGTGAAAGGTGATTGCAGTATGTTGTTGCTCAAGAGCACGCGTGATGATTGAAAAATTTTGCCGAATAATTGTTGAAGATTGGCCGATCTCTCATCCCATTTGGACAACAAAATCGGCCATCCACCAACATCTCGCAGGAATTTGTGGATAGGCTTTGAGTTTTGCTTATTGATAGTTGCTGAATGGCATGCAAAATTAGATATTTTCGCAAGGAGTAGAAAAAGACTCACCCGTGTCCATACACTTTTTGTACAGATTTTTTACAAATTGAATAGCTTTGGATGAGGATTTAGACGAATCTCCTAGTAAAGCTGTAAAATTTGAAGTGTTTATTATGCGCAGTGCAGAAATGTGAACACATCACCTGCTAGACGATGTTGTATTAAACGGACATGATCGAATCGCCTGAGGTACATCGGTACAGCATTTTTCAACCATTTACCACAAGAATATTGCATGAAGTCTTTGCAAGGATCTGCTGACAGATCCATTGTATCAAGCACATGCTTTGCTGAAAAGCGTTCATTTTAACACGTAAACAGCCAGTTCTCCCTCAATGACATTTGGGTAGGTGTATGAAAATTGATCTTCATCAAAACCAACCATTACATTAGATCATATTGAATTCAAAAATTATACAAACCTTTTTAAAGTTTTACTTGAATTTCAATTGCTTGTTTAGATCATTATAGGTCAACTCAATATACTTGATATAATCTATTCCATCCTGCTGCGAGGCTTCCAATCAACATTGTCGGATTTTCAGCAGGATTTTCAGAAAGTGAAACATCCGTCAAGTCTCACCAGAAAAATTGATTGACATTGTTTAAGGGTTTAAGGGTTGAACCAATCTTTTCATCATCGTTTCTGTAAGTGGTCACTTGTTCATCTTCAATTTCCAGTTTTATAGGTTTTTCTTTTGTTGACTCTTTATCCTCCTATGCATATTGAATACTTGCATGTATTAGAACTTTACTTCATCTCCACTGTGATTTTCGCAGATCAAGTATACTTCTCATTTTCTCATCCAAGTTTGACAACACCTTTTCATCAAGACACATGCACCATTTTATTAGCATAATGTATAAGTGAAGGTACAAGTGTATTCCTTCCCTTATACTAATGTAAGTAAGTAGAAGTAGAAGTAGACTAAGTAGAAATTATGATTTATACTTATAATTATAAATACATGGGAATATTAAAGAGAAATATGAAGAAATCGAAGGAAATCTCGAAAGAAAAAAAAACAGAAGAAAGTCGACAGAAAACAAGGATATGGTTCGACGCATATGCTACTGCATTCAAAACTTCCTCTAAGGCAATTTGAATCGTACAACAGAGCAGATTGAGGATACTCGATCATAAATGTGCAGAATAGAAGTTTTTGGGTGATATGATCAATTATATGATCAATCAAGTCTCTAAAGAGCACTGAACTATTTTAAAATTTTATTTATTTTATGCTTAATATATCTATTTGCGACATTCATTTGAGAAAAAACCTACTTCTACATTGCATAGTATAGAAAGCAAAAAATAAAAATAAAAATTCTGGAGAGATCAGCCAAGATTCTACTCGGAGTCAGCTGGGGTTCTACCCTGGGGTCAGGACCTCAGCAACTCTTCCAGGGACATGTATGGTCTCGACCCTATAAGTCTTCACTCAAAAAATTAGTTAATGTGTTTGTCCCTCTAAAAGACAAGAAGCATGAAATTGTACAAAAAACGTAGCCCCATCCTGAGTGCACCTGGCAGTTTGATCGCAGATGCCATTTCCAACTGCAATAAGCAGAAGCCAGTAGTTCATATGAAAAATCATGAATACCTGCGAAATCTAGGAAAAAATATTGAGTTCTTCCTTTACCCTGACAAGGCCTATCGAGAAAGCTCACAAGCATATCGAAGAAGTTGAAGATTCTGAAGACAGTACTGAAAGTGAGGATACTGATAGTTAGAAGGATAATAGGAGTTTTGGGGTAAAGTATCAAAACTTAGACAAAAAGACAAAAAATCTGTTAAGGTATGGAATATGCAGACAAAAATTCTATTATGACATGCAAGATATACTACAAAATTTTTATGCCTCACTATGTGATGAATATTCTCGATACATCTGCAAAAAGCTCGACAACCTACACGAGTATTTCATTGAAAACACGAGACTGAAGTAGCTGCCTGGGATTCTAGAAGAGACTTATTTTGATCGACAACACTAACAGAGCCAAAAGAGTAACTTTAAATCCTCCGCCCTATTTTCGGTTGAGATTAGCTGCAGCTTTTCTCGCAAAAGGCATGCAAGTCTGTTAGCACAATCTTTCTTTACCAAGATAAAATTTTACATGCGACAAAAATAACCAGGTGTGCACAAATACTGTACAAACCGACTGAATACCTCAGGAGAGCAAGTTTATTATCATCAATAGAACATCTTAGCCGGTAATTTTAAAAATGGTCGAGTAATTATTACATGGGACCCTTTGATTTTTGTTTCGGGCCGATGGCTGCCTATGCTAGCTTCAGCACTGACTATGCATTAACAATACCCCTTTCAGAGTACCCCTCCTCTACTGCTCAGGTTAACGTTAAGCGTC
Source organism: Romanomermis culicivorax (assembly GCA_963922205.1). NCBI lineage: Eukaryota > Metazoa > Nematoda > Enoplea > Mermithida > Mermithidae > Romanomermis > Romanomermis culicivorax. The sequence goes on along the minus strand of CAWUHX010000237.1, from coordinate 47,890 downwards.
AGGTCTCAGGATCGATTCCAAGATAACGAAATTGTTTTCTGCAATCACCATCACAAGGAAACTTGCTTCTCAAAAATTTCATCCATTGCGATCTTACCGAGTTCTTTGCATTCAGGATTGTTGCAAACATCTACTTTCCTGGAAGTCGGCTGCTGTTCATGCGCACCCTTTGCATGCTGAGCTTTGCCTGCCGCCCTGTTCACTTCAGTAAAAAAGCTTATTTGTGAAAACATTAACGGAATAATTAATTGAATTGAATCATTTCCATATTTGTTTGGAAGTTTAGGGTTGCTGATTAATTGTGATAGGGAGATTATGTTGACCAATGAGAAGCAATCTATCAATGTTTTTGATAAGCCCTAGGACTATCTCAGTTTAGAATAAGAGTATATGGCATAATCTTTTGTAAACTACGATATACTCTTACCTCTTTTGATGAATTCTGAGTGTAATTCTGCTGGCTTATCTTTCTCATCACGCAGTCCTGTAAAAGAAACCACATTGGTACTGGTAGAATGAGAGAGAGAGTAACAATTTTACCGAAACCCATACAAAAGAAGAGAAAAAAAATCAGTAGTAGTATCATTGATAGATAAAACATTCAGTTCCGGTTCTGAAAAAAGCAAAATTCAACGGTTTCGTTTTTAAAATTAATGGAATAGTAAGCAATCAATGTATTGTGAAAGGTTTTTTCGCTTTGAACAAAAATTGCGTTCTGTGGATGATTCTGTTACCATATATAATTCGAAAAACAGGATACTATGAAGATCAACTGAACGCATGTTATAAGATATCAGGAAGTGAAAAGGTATTAGATCAAACAAACTTCCTGCATCTTCTGAGAAACAATCTAATCCAATTTATCGTAAAAAACTAGTTGATGGAATTTCGAACATTTGTAGTCAATTGCATGTTTTCACTATACAAATGTAGATGCTATATTCGACCAAATTAAAAGTAAAAAATTATTTTATGTGAAAATGACACGTTCGTCAAATAATTTGCTTTTGATTATCGCAGTTGTGATAATAATCATTCGGCTGAGAAGTATGTTCTCACACAGCTACACCAACACCCTAATGCAATTTATCAGACTGTTCGTCTGCTTCCAGTAGTTTTACTTAGATCCCTATTATAATAATAAAATTTGATCTGGCTGTCAACAATATCGCTCCTTACACAAAATTTTGTAGTTGCACGATTAAGCTATTCTTCAGAAATTCACATTTAAGAACCACACGAACGGCTAAGACGAAAATAATATGTCCACAGATAAATTCGTCTCCTTGAGCAAAAAAACGTCCGGAAATTTTTCAGCGTGGTGGAGAAAATGTCTGCACCGTGTTGAAAAAACTAATAATTAAACTGACTAGTGCAGACAAGCAAATCTGGATATTGAGATTTTGAATTTCCTCAGCACACGAAATGCATCTTCTTGAACCCAACTGGCGAAATTTTTTTCCTAGATAAGAACCGTGCGCACAAACTTTTTCCATATTTCTAAATTTCTTGCTCAAAATACCCGATCTGATGAATGATGGTGATAGCCTCTAATTTTTTCGACCTTCAATTGCCGTGTTTTTCCCGTTATAGTGTATAGTAAGCCCTTGTTTCATTTTTTTCGGTTACAAGCAATAAAAAACGAGACTTAAGTCACCTAATTTGTTAAAAAATGTCATCAAAATAAAAATACCTGATCGGACTGTAGAGGTTTAAACGTCCGTACTTCGATGAATTAAAGATCCTGATAAAACACCATCGTCTAAATTGCTGCATCGATCATTTCGAAATGAGTGAAGTATAGTTCTATAGTGCTGAGTAAGGTTTCTCGTTTTTTTGCACGTTTTGTATACGATATTTTTCGACCTTCGTAATACAGCATTTTAGACAGATGTTAGAAGAAATCATGATCAATTTAATGATGCTACTATGGTCAATACTTGTGCCTGAAGTCTTTATTATTGAGTAACGTTACTCGTGCCAGCAAATTTTAGTAAACAAACCTGTTCTTTTCTATGCTACAAAAAGAGTAGATGGACGAAGGTCGGGAGGAATTATGGAGCCGTACATAATTAATAAAAAGCAGAATGTTGTCTAACAAGGTTTCACCCCTATTCAGCGAAACACGCAACAACGAAGCTCCATATAGCGGACTCAATACGACGGTTCTCAAAACAACGATGCCTCAAAACAGCGATTTCTCAAAACAGCGATTTCTCAAAACAGTGAAGTCTCGGAGCAAATTCCCAAAATAGCGAATTTTCAAGGAAATTATCTTTAGAATGGAAAGAGAGTGATTGGGCAGAGTAGATGGCCTATTTGGTCCTACATTTTGGCATCAATCGCTAAATTTCTGACATTATGGCTCTATAGCAAGTCTTTTTACGACATTACAGCTTTTTATTATTGTTCGCTTATTATTAACATACCTACATGCATGTGTTTTTCCTTTATTGACTGTTTTGCTTTTATATTCTTATTTTGAGCCACACTTTGTTCTTTTTGTTTAATTTTTTGAGGTTGTGTACTTCTGTTTTTTACCTACTTTTTATTACATTATTTTACTTTCCGTTTTTTATTATTTGTTTTTTGTTCTGCCTTTAATGCTTAATTATTTTATTCATTCCATTTTGTTTTCTTTATTTCATTAATTTAATGTTTGGCAATCAAGCTCCGTTCAAAACAATTTAAATCCGAAATCCTTATGATAATTTTTTGTTTTCGTTTTTTTCCGTTTCACAAAAATGTTTCTCTGACACATATTTTTTGTGATTTTGGAAAGGTCCGTTCGTGCATGCCTACCGCAACTGTAATACAAAAGCATGTGAAACATAGATAGCCAAATGCAAATAGTTTAGCAAATTAGCAGAATTAGCAAAAATGATTTTAATATATCTAATTTGCATATTTATTATAAAAATGATGTTTGTTTTACTCTTATGCATAAAACTTTTTACTATTCGCTGTATTGATAATCACTCTTTTGAGAATCACTGTTTTGAAAATCGTTGTATTGTGAATCGCTGTATTGAGATTTCACTGTATTGAGAAACGCTGTTTTGAGTCTCACTATTTCGAGTTTTGCTATTGTGGGTTTCGATGTATCCGGGACATGCCACGAAAAGCACCTATACTGTCATGCAGCAGATTATCCACGGATTCCACAGGCAGGCCAAAGTTGATTCCAATTTTACACAAGACGCCATGCTTGTTAGGCTGCTGTGGGGTCAAGATGATGTAACTGGCTTTTGGGTTTAGACAAAGGAAGTTGCAACAGTTCTGACCACAGGCTAACAAAAACAATAAACCAAAAAACTCTCTCAGATGTTTCACCAGATACTCGCCAGAACTTTCACCAAACCTCAGGGAGAACACCTTGGCACGTACCTCAGGAGATCCTACCCAAGTCTCCACACCTAATCTTAGAAGATCCTCCACTATGCTCACAAAACAATACAAGTTACCAGTCCAACTTGTATTGGGTAATGATGGGCGATGCCAAAAATAATAATAATAAAAATATTATAAATAAGGACAATGGCGGCGACCCTCCAAAAAATAACATAATATTTTTATATTGGCAAATAAACACAAAAAACGTGAAACAGTGGCCATATCTCTCTATGCAAATTTTCTCTTTTTTCTCACCACTTTTTGCTGTGTCCTTCCGCCTGCGCACTGACGCCCGAAGCTGAACATGTGCACCTGCGGCAACCCCGACATCCCTCGGCCCTCAAAACCGACCAACCGGAGGTGAAAACCTTTCTGCAGCCTGAGTCTCATACTGAGGCCCCGACTGCATAACAGTTTTCCCCTCGGAAAACAAATTTTTGGGGCTACCCCCTCCAAGATGTGATCCAGCCCCTACCAGATCCTTCAGGTGATGGCGACTTTGATCAATCCATTCGGCAGGGCACTCCTTTTCAGGCTACCCGAAATGATCACGAATGTAGTTTGGCCTGGGCTTTGACACTGATCTGTGTCTAGATTGGGGGCGCCCCCGTTCCTCTTCTCCTGTGTACTGGTTTTTACAGCGTAGGGGTTGAGCTACCACAGGTGCGCTTCCTCTATGGTCGGCCGCTCGCCATGTCGCCCCGTCCAATACAAATCTACTCAATAAAAAATATTTTCTATAAAATATTTCAAATTTACGAAATAATTTTATAAATGCAAATAAAATTTTTCATGTCTTCATCTTTTCCAGGCCCTGAAATTAACGAGAAAAAATACGAGGGCTATATACACGCCCAAAATAAGATGGATGGAAAGACGAATTTTGCCGGACAACTTTTGGGCACAGGAAATGAGAAAAATTTAAAAATTTAAAGCAACAATAAAACGAGATAATATATATTTTTTTGTATTTTGTATTATATTTGTGTTTTTGTATTTTATGTTTTTTGAAATAAAATTTGTAGGAAATAATGATTTTTAGTCCAAAAATGATGGGGCTATATAAAATTATTGTTGCCTACCACCACCATAACCGCCGTATTGGAAGCTACCATGGCGAGGATAGGACCACCCCGAGCTCCACAACCGCTGAGTAATCCTCCAAAAACTCCTTGGGGTTGGGTCGCATGAGGGGCCCCGGCCATCGTCTCACCTCTATATGGTTGCAGATTGATCATTCTGAAGGGTCTTCCTTGACCCTGTCCCTGACACGGCCTTGGCTATATCCCCCTCCAGTTCCCCTCTGGTACGAGCCCTGAGTGGAACTTACAGAAGATACTCCAGAAGCTGACGTACTGGACCTTCCTTGACTCTGTTGATTTGCATAGGGTAATTTGAATACTCCAGGCTGTTGCCGACCCTGCGAGTGAGATGATTGTCGGGAGTGCTGGCTCCTAATGTTGGACCTATCTCTAGGTTGCCTTTCTATTAAAATGGGAATCTTGAAGGGTTGCCCCTCCTCATCCTCGGCTTTCTTGAACTTACCAGAAAACTTCTGAACCATATCAGACAACCTTCTCTTTGCTGCCATATCTACTGCAGTTTGTTGGTGTTCCTGCATTCGGTTGGCATATGCTTCCCTGAATGCAGTACTACCCTCTCCCCGCAAGTAGATTGAATAGTACCTTTCTGTTACAAATGACTTGGCCCATGCATCAACTGCACCAATATGTGTGGGGCCCAACTGCTGTTGTTCCAACTTTAGCAACACCATGGTACATAAGTATCTCACGGCTGCCATCACTATCTCCACATTAAAATGATGAAACCAATTCAGCATCAATTTGAGCCAAATATATTCCCAAATGGGCTCAGGAACGTTTATGTGATCATACAGGAAAGCACCTTGAACCTCAAAGTAATCCCTATAGTTCTCATAAAGCTCCTCTACTCCATTATTCACCAATGCCCAGATGATTTGATTCCTATCATCATCTGGCATATCCTGAGCAAAAAATTTGATCACCTCTGGTGTCGAAAAATCTATCCTCCCTTTCACCCCTGGAAACTTCTTATGGACATCCCAGTAGTCTCTCAAAACAGAACTCAGGTACTCCAAAAATACTTCTTTATCTCTACTTCTCTTGGCCAATTTAGATGGTTCCGACATAGAGGGTTTGGAAATAACTTTTTTCCCAGAGGAACTGCTCTGGGTCTGCTGAGAAGTTTGCTCCACTTTAGACAAGGGCTTCTCCAAAGTACCTTTCATCGTTGCACTTGCCTGAGATGCAGTCAATTTACGGGGTACTTTAGCTGAAGCTCCCATCGACTGCACTTGACTCATAGAACTTGTGGTTCCAGGTGTCTGGCTCATCGCATAGTTCTAGTCTTAGACTTTCTTGAATCTGTCAGTAAGGTAGTTGATCCAACAAACTTCGAGTCCACAGACATAGAACTCCCTGTCTTCTGTCCTTCATCATCACTGATTTCAATCACATCTTCCTCATCTCTCCTTTTAGCCCTATTGGCCCTTTGGGCTATCTTCCTCATTCCTAATTTTTTGATCTGGTTGTCCATATGACCCTCTGCTCTAAACTTTCTAACCTCCTCTGTGGTATACATGCCTGGTATACCACCGTCTATTCCTGGATCTCTGGGCGCTATTTGAACTGTCGGCGTAACCTTGCTGACCGCAGGTTGGATGACCTGCGTACTAGCAGGCTGCGCCGGCAATTTCGGGATATGATAAGCAGTAGGCGGCTTGGCCGGAGCTTGCACGACTGTAAGCGCTGCCAGAGGCGTCGGCTGCACCGTAAAACCAGCCAATACCTGCTCCAGCTGCTTCTGCTGCTGATCTAATCTCGCTTTTTGCTCCGCAAGCTGTTTAGCGAAAATCTCTTTCTGCCTTTCAATTTCCTTTTCAGCTTGCTCCCTGAGCCTTGCTCCAATTTCTTCTACGGTTGGACTTGCAGCAATTGTTATCAGATTGCTTTCATCCAGCATCTGTTCAGCCCTAACATCCATTCTATAAAGTAAACTTTCTGTCTGATCTACCATGGAGGTTACCTGCGTTTCTTCCTCAGGTTGTATCAATGATTCAACAGTGACCTCCTTGTCCACTTCTAAATCATCTCGTTCCTGATTTAAGTCTGTGGGGGTGTTGAGGTCTGCAGGTATCACTTGTTGCTGTGCTTTCGCCGCAACAGGCTCAGCCTGCATCCCCTGCACCTGATCCATGTTACTTGTATCAACTCCAGATTGCTGACTTGCTGTTGTGCTTACTTCAGTGCCTGTAACCGGCACTGCTGGTTGCTTACCTATCGGTGTCACCACAACCTTATCGCCAATATGCGTAATCTGAATGCCTGGAGCATTGGACAGCAATGTCAGCTCAAAAAAGGGCAGTTCCTAGCCTGGAACATATTCCCGTTGATACGCCAACACACTTTTCTTTTGATCCTCCTTCGTAGCATCCTCGCTCATATCTATCTGGTATCGCAAACCTGGCACTCAGACGGCTATTTGACGGAAATAAAATCTTTGATAGCAGTACGGGTTGTCCTTGTACTGCGGACATTCCACCAAATGCTTCCTCCTGTCTGCCGATCTTTGCTCCCACAATTTTGTCTTGGGCCAAAATCGGATGGGCATAAATCCAAAATGATTTCCCCAACAAGTAATAGCATCGCCTTTGGTTGGCGTATGTACTTCTGTTACTGGAAGACTATTCAAAAAAGATAAATGCTGACCATACCTATCTCCCCTCCACAACATCTTCAAGATTTGCTCCTTTCCTTTGGGGCTAAAGGATCTCAAATAGTTGTGGTCAAGGAGAGAGGTAAGGTACTCCTCTGCTTCCTCTCTGCAATGTGGCCAAAATAAGTGAAACGTAAAGGGAAGTTTGTTGCACACTGCCTCCAAATCCTTAAAATTGTCTTCAATCAATATTTCAGAATATGGAGCGATATCCATGCTCCAGTGTTGTCTTATGTACGAGTCTTTACCATTCGATATGTTGAATGGTTCATACACATGGTAATCAACTTCCAGAGATGTTATCTCGAACAACTGCTTAGTCTCTTTCCTATACCTCAGGAAATTTTCATACAAAACCATAGATACTGGTTCATCAAGTCTACTGAAACTTTTCCCTTGATTAACCATATCCTCCACCTTCTTCTTAATGCGAGCTCTAATCTGCTTTTCTGACAAAGCTTCTTTGAACTCTTCATCCTCACTTACCCTATCATAACCGTCCAGATTCTTACTTTTCTCCTTGATGGTATAATCCGAATGAATACCTTTAGGGATGTGTACATCTCTCCCTCTGTTCGGATTCGCTTTGTAATGAGGGAAGCTGTAATCTGTATAGCCTCCAAATGAGGTATCCATTTGGGCAGCCATACGGGCATACATTTCCTGTCTCATCACGTGATAAATAGCCGATGATTGCAGCTCCTCTACTTCTGGACTTCCACAAAAGGTCTGCAGGAAGTTCTCACCATGAATCATATTAAAAAATCTATATAGCCTAAAAGCCATTACCTGAATTTGATCCGCTTTCATCAAATCATGCGGAAAATACTGGAATCTGACCTCGACTTCCATAGCTAACTCATAGTGGAAAAACGCTAGGAAAACCAACAATGAGTAGTAGGCGTCCAGTGCTGAATACCTTATTTGAAACTGCGTCAGAGTGTGCCTACAGAATCGTTCACATTGCGTTCTCTGACGGAAATCGATTTGAAAATAACCAATATCCACCAGATACAGCTCCGTGAACAACCCTTTCAGCTTAAACGTCTCCGGGCAAAATCCCAACTTCCTGGACATTGCTAAAAACCTTCCATTTAACCAGTCTCCTACCTTGGCTATGTCATAATAACAGCCATATGAAGATATAACTCTATGCTTGATCTCTGGTGTCAGATCAACATCTTGGTGTTTTCTACCTGCACCATTAACATTCCCGATGGCAACCAGATCTGTAACCAAGTTGTATCCAACGAGAAGCATGTCTGAATCTAAGAGCTCATGAATGAGCGTCCATTCCTTTGGCATGATTGTCATAGTATCTACAACAAAGGTATCTCCAGTCACCGTCAAGAAGCTAATGACTCTCGCGAACTCCTTCCCTTTTGGGTTATCAACCCCAGAAGTCGCGAAAACCTTACTCACATACTCTTGAGTAACCTTCTCGGTATCAAAACCGATAATTGGCTGTCCTCGAAACCTACTCACCTTCAAGGTTTCGATCATCTCAGCCACCTTACCTATTTCGACCATTTTCGGTTCTGTCAATTCCAACGGAAATCTCCCGAAAGTCGTGGCAAACCATCGTTCTAATTCGCCGACTCTGACAATGCGTTTAACATTGTAGTCTAAAAAATTCAGGCGAAATGTTTACAACTTTTAATGGAAATTGTTTGAAGCGGACACACTAGTAAGCACAAATAGGAAAAAAGAAAAATTGCAAGCAGGGGAAAATAAGGTACCACACATATATTGGGTTAGTGTTGGCAGATAGTTAAACACAAGTGCGGCCCCGACTTCTACCTTATATGGGAGTACATGCACAGACCACCTGTGTCTTCCATCATTCGACTGCTAGCCATCTCAATCCAACGCCCAAAATGGCCTATCCAACCAATAAATTAAGAATTTCCAAGAAGAATTTTAAAATGTACCTACTACTAATTTACCCAAAATGAGGAAATTCCTAGAAAATTAGATAAAGATGGAAATTAGAAATTTAAATAATTTTGAAATTATCTACCCCTAGTCCACTAGTTGCTACACTCCACTTCTTCCCCATCGCATACACGATTTTATTCAACTCCCTATGTGTGTAGAGGAATGATGTAGTTTCGCAAAAAGTCCAAATCTCATGCTACAGGCAGCTTTGCCACACTTTTTCAAGTTTGACAGAACAAATATGTTCCCACTAAATTTAGAAAACTGTCTAGGCCTTGGTCAAGACACCGCTGGGCTATAACATCCTGCTTTGCCCAATAAATTTTTAGATTAACTAAGTTTAACAACTTAGGTCCCTTACCATTGACTAAAAAGTACCAATTATTCTGCCGCACCTGCGGCTGACTGTAGGTCAGGTGGGGGTCCATGACCAGATATTGTTTTGTGCGGCGTCCATTGGGAGGCCGCTGCTCCACTTTCCACTGCTTCTTTTTCGAATTCTTTGAGTTCAGCATTATCAATTTTCGAAAAATTTTTTTGTAAATTTATAAGAGCTGAAAAATCAACAAAGTTTCCGCTTTCAATACTTTTTGTCTATTTTCACTCTAAAACTCAGCGGTTTTCCAATTCTTCCAATATTCACAGAATTGGTGGGCAACAACTAACTATTTCCTCCGAAAAAAATTACTCGGACTCGGGGGAATTTAAAAATATGGGCTTCGAAAAAATTTTGAAAATTTGGGTTTTTTGCGAAGAGTGGTTTTTTACCGAAAATTTTGAAAATTTTAAGATTTACAGGAGGGAAAATTAAAAATATACGATAAATACACAATAAATACATAAATAAATACAATTAAATACAATTTGTACTTAAATACAAAATTGGGGACGAAAAAATATGGGGGGGGGGTAATAACCCACACACATACACAAAAAACAGCGCTATGCGCTACAGCAGTTTGTAATTACTGATTTTTTAAGCTACGGTAAACTGCACATCACTGGATGATACATCGTTAGACTGCAGCCATCTGCCGGTCTTGTAGCAAAAGTGCTTTAACCTGCTCATTTATCTGCTTTGTCAGCAGCTCTCTCCAGTGTGCGATTTCAAGCACATTTTCTGATAATCTGCTATTATCAGTAACAACAAATGGTCCTTGCCATGGCAGACCCAGTTTTTTCTGTTTATCGACTTTCAGCAAAACCGATTCATTGACGGAATAATCATGGGCTTTTGCTTTACAGTCAAAAAACTTTTTACTGTTCTCTGCAGCTTTCCTGATATTTCGGAAATGGTCTCATGAGTTTCTACTAAACTTTCGGTTAGTATATGCTTATAAGCTTCATAGTTCATTGGCAGAACTACGTTTCTTGCAACACCAATACTAATGCCAAAATTAGCCTCATGACCTCTCAACAAGGCAAATGGTGAACATCTTGTTGAGGTATGAGGAGTGGCATTGTAAGCAAAAACAACAGATTGCAAATATCTGTCCCACTTGTCTGAATCTTCAATAGCAACGTTTTGCAACTGCTTGATCAAGGTTTGGTTAAACCTTTCAACCATTCCATTTCCTTGTGGATGGTAGGCAGTTGTGAAAACCTTCTGACATTCTAACAATTTACAGACTAACATCATCAAATCAGCTGTAAAGCATGAACCATTGTCACTCAACAATTTCACCAGGGTTCCATGCCTGAACACAATATTTAGAAGAAAACTGTCCACAATGGTTACAGCAGATTGATCCAGAATCATTTCTGCTTCCACCCATTTTGTAAAGTAATCTTGAAATACTATCACATATGGTCTCTTCTCACTCATGGGAGAAATTCCCACGATATCCACAGAGACTATGTCAAATGGTCCTCTAGGGATAATTGGATTTAATGACGGTATCATAGCCTTTCCTGGAGTTGCCATTTGACATATCAGACAAAAGCTGATCCAGCTCTGAACATCCTTTTCGATGCTCAGCCACCAGAACCGCTATTTAATAATAGCGAGGGTTCTCTTAAACCCTTGATGTGTCATCATCACTGCACCATGATACTGATGTAGGACAACTTTTTTGAGAATGGAGGGCGCAACAACTTGATCCTCTGCCTCGCCAAAAGTCTCTCTATATAGTATCCCTTGATCGATATAAAAGTTACTTTGGGACTTGGTGCTGTTATTAGCACCTAGTTTCTCGAAGATCACTTTTAAATCTTTATACTTTCCTTGCAACTGTGCCATCAAGGCGTTTGAGAGAAGCCCTTTCGGTCTACCATCTTCAATTTGAGGGGCTTCCTCAAACTCTTTCTTCTTTGGTTTAAAAATTCTCTTTACCTCCTCTTCAGGTTTTGCTTGCCCAAGAGGATGTCCTTTTTCCTCCTGCTGCAAGTTTTTTGCCATTTGCCTAGTGACTATGGCCTCCATTTCATATTTATCAGGCGTTTGATAATTATCAAATTCTGGAGAAATATTAAGTCGAGTCTCATCGCTAGCATCAAACACTGAAGCCACTGAAGCTGTGGCCATCTTCACAGAAGTGAAGACTCCTACAGCCTCATCCACTTCATCTCCTCTGAGTTTCAGAAGTTGATTCACTAAAACTTTATGGTTTTGGCTAATGACTTCATCTTCAGCAAGAGATTTCCCTTCTCCTTTTTGAAAGATAAGTTCCCATTTTGGTGGCAACTTCTCTTTCTATTCATCTGGCTCCTCTTTCCTGGAGAGAAAATCAGCCATGGCATTTAATCTGCCCGGCACATACTTCAACTTGTGATTAAACTAACAAATGAATGCGTACCACCTCTTGAGTTTGTCATTAGTCTGTGTGTTGACCCTCATAGATAATAAACGTTTGTGGTCAGTTTGAATCGTGACCTTTTGACCCAAAAGATAATCTTTATAAATTTTTTGATCGTAAGCATTCCCTTTTGGTGGCGCACCATTTCCTTTCTACCCCCGCAATACCCGACTATTGTAGGCAATTACCCAACGTTCCGAGTCAGTCTCTTGACATAACACCGCTCCCAATGCAATTCCACTGGCATCCGTTTGAAGAATGAATCGCGCAGATCCATCTAGAATTGGATGTGTAAAGAAAGGTACTGAGGTCAATGCTACTTTGAGCCTCTCAAAAGTTCGGTAATGTAACTCCATCACATTCCATGTTCCTTTCTTGCCTGTTAATTTGTACAAAGGTTCAGCTAGTGCAGCTAGGTCCCGTATAAATTTCTTACACCATTCTAGCATACCTAGGAATCTTTGCATTTTCTTAACAGAATCCGGGAATGGAAATTCCGTTATCGCCTTGACCCTCTTAGGATCCGGAGAAATTCCGTTCGCATCCAAGATGTGCCCTAAAAAGTGCACCTTCTAGGGAAGAAATTCACATTTCTCTGGATTAAGAGTCAACTTTGCCTTCCTCAATGCTTCCAGCACCAATGTCAAATTCTCTAAGTGTTCCTCGAACGTATTCGAGAACATGATAATATCATCTATATACACTAGGCAAATTTTCCATACCAAATCCCCAAGGATTCTCTCCATCATCCTTTAGAATTCAGCTGGTGCATTCTTCAATCGAAACGGCATCACTTTGAACTGAAACAAGCCTTCCTGGCATAGAAAAGCTGTTTTCTCCTTGCTCTCTTCCTTCATCTGGACCTGCCAATATCCTGACTTCAAATCTAGAGTAGTATAAAACTTAGCTCTTCCAAGGCAATCTAAATAATCATCCATTCTCGGGATGGTATATTTATCATCCTTGGTCACTTCGTTTATACCTCTAAAATCAACTACGGGTCTTGTAGTTCCATCTTTCTTTCCAACTAGGAACAAGGGTGCTGCCCATGGTAACTTCGAGGGCTCTATCACTCCCTGATCCAACATCTCCTCTATATGTTGCCTCACTCCAGGCCGACTATTAATAGAAGCTCTGTAATACCTCTTTGCTACAGGTCTCGCATCTCCTGTATCTATCTTACATGTCAGAGCTGGAGTTGTAGTAGCCAGATCACCAGGCAAGCTAAAGACATCTCTGTATTTCAACAAAGACTCTATTGCTTCTGTTTTCTGCTCTTCGGAAATTTTTGCCTTTGATATCATCCTGCATAGTGAAGTATAGAACTCTACAGAATCAGATTTTGATAATACAGGCATTCCTTCCTTTACCATGCACGTCTGATATTCCTTTTCCTCTTTTATCTTTTTCTCCTTCACTCTTTTATAAGTATCATCATCTTCAATTAGCATAGATTCTGTATAGCCAATGATTTGATCTCTCTCAAATTGACAACCAGAACCCATGGTATTGGAGATTAGTACTACAAACTCCTCTTGTGATCCATCTACCACAGCTTTCTCTATTCTGAACTTCGTTTCAGAATCTTTCGATTCGACAATAATTCCATTCAACCTGGCATCTCCATGTTGATCCCAAAGTTTTGCCTTGATCAAAACATCTGTTCCATATGGAATGTAGGTTTTCCCACATGCGACAATTGCAACAGCTGTCTTTAGTAGACAAACTTTTGGATAAACAATTTGATTTATGCAATCAGTCGACGCCACACTGACTTTAGTCACTTCTTCCATTACCGTTTGCACAGTATTTACAGAAGGAACTTGAACCACGTCAATCTTCTTTTCAATGCCTTGTATCGTCATGGCATTCCTTTTAAAATCAATCACTACACCTAAATCTGGGTGTGCTAAAAAATCTGTGCCCAAGATCAGGTCCTCACCTGCATCTGGCAACACTATAGCATTGACTGGAAAATGTCCGAATTCAGTCTTAATACAAAATGGTACATACCCATAGGCATGCACAATTTTTCCATCAGCTACAGTCACTTTAAGAATACGAGGGTACACTGTATAATCAACGTCTAATGCCTTTTTCAAGAGCTTAGAAGACATGACCCTACACTGAGCTCCTGTATCAATTAAAGCTCTGGTAGCCGTTTCTTTAATAACTACATTTATGTAGAATGGAACCGTTTTCGGATAATTTTCCAACAATCTTTTTTCTATGTCCATCACTTTCCTTCCATACTTTACATGAGCCAAATCTCTTTCCTTTACCTTTTCTAGAGATGTCACCTTATCCAGGTGAATAATACTTCCGAGAATCAAACTTGAAGATTTGTTTCTACTCTACTCACTTTCATCATCCACATCTGTACGGCTTGTCACCATTACATTATGCAAACTAGGTTGCGACTGGTTCGAAACAAATAATCCAGATTGATCCTGGACGGTACTAGCCTGAATAGCGGGTTGACTAGTTGACGCAGGTAGCATCAACTGAGGCTGCCTCTGCAACTGGATGCCTTGTTCTCTGTCTGCAGAATTCCCTGTATCTCTCAAATTCTGGGTCATACCCATACATTTGATCTTCTTCGGGGAATCCTACATAATAGGCACCTCTTCCTCTTCCTCTAAATCCAAATTGAGGTCCACCTCTGCCTCTAAAACTTCCTCTAAATGAAGCATTCTTATCACTACCATAATACTGATTAGACATGCCACGGTTAAATCCACCGCGTTGCTGTTGCTGACGCTGGTATGCTAATGTTTTACACTCTTCTGTCACATGGGTATTATTTTTATTATATATGCAGTAGGGTCTCTGCTGCTTCAACTGCTTCTGCTTTTCAGCAGACGCAGTCTTCACAGTAGTCAACTCCTTTAAAGCTTCATTCTGAGTAACTTGTAATTTATCCACCTTTTGAACCAATCGTAGCCATTCCTTTGAGAGAATAGCTAAAAAAGACTCCTTGGCCTGCTCCTCGTTAGACTGTTTGACATCACGAGGGAACGGGCCAGGTTGCATCTCTTCAGCATTCTCCTCACTTCTCTCCTCTTCCACTGCCTTTTGCAACTGATTTTGTGGTCTTGACTTCGTCTGGTTATACTTTTTAGTACTTCCATACGGAACATTCCCTACAAAAGCAATTTCTGGGCACTTCTCCTCCGTAGCTACAACTTGATTCCCCACAATTGGTTTATCCTTGGCTCCAAAAGTAGTAAACACATTCTTATACTTCTTATCAATCTGTGTTATGGCGTATGCAAGGTCTTGCCAAGTTTTCATCGATGGCAATATGTCCTGCAACTCCGTCTGATATAATGGACTACTTTTATAAATGAAGGCATTAATAATATTCTCTTGCCTTACCTGATCAGTCTGATCTGCATAGACCAGATCCACATGGTTACTCAATCTCTTTAAAAACTCTAAGGCTGACTCGCCTTCTTCCTGTTTCATATTGAATAGCTCTCTTTTAAGCATCATCAAATCATAAGTCCGCGCGAGATACTTTAAAATATTTCTCCGCGCTTCTGTATAACTTGGGGATGTTCTCGCTATCCTCCTAGCCATATTTTGAGACAACCTTCTCAAAAACTCCTTCTTTACCTTATCCGCAGTATTCTCCAGAAACTCACTTTCCAGATCAGTAAAAAATTTCAGCGCCTCTGTCGGCTTTATACTATCATGTAATGGTCTATGTTTCAAGGCCTTTACCACATCTCTCACATCAACTTCTACACTTGAGCTAGAGTTTGACATAGATGAACTGCTATTGTCACTATCTGAGTAATGTCTACTCCTAGCTCTAGATCTGTGGGATCTCTTTCTACTCT
Organism: Romanomermis culicivorax; assembly: GCA_963922205.1. Taxonomy (NCBI): domain Eukaryota; kingdom Metazoa; phylum Nematoda; class Enoplea; order Mermithida; family Mermithidae; genus Romanomermis; species Romanomermis culicivorax. The sequence goes on along the minus strand of CAWUHX010000237.1, from coordinate 32,163 downwards.
TCGATTTCCTCTTTCTCCTCTTCTCAGGGCTAAGGTCGGCTCTATGTGCGGTATGTCTCCAAGGAGTAGGATGAGAAAATCTATCCTCTCCCTGGGACGATTCATCGCAGATAGTCACCTTCCTTTCCCTAGACTTCCTATTCTCTGAGTAACCATAGGCATTCAATTCTGCTTGTTCAGCATTCCTCGAACTCTGTGGTTCCTCAGTTCAACCTTTATCTCTGCTAAAATATTTGTCTCTATTCTCTTGAGACCTTACATAAACCTCTGATTGAACCTCTCTTTTAGGTTCACTTACTCTTTCCACTCTACTCTCAATGTAAGAAGACTCACATATCTTTTTCGTTGGTGCTCTTCCGTTTCCCTTTCTCGAACTTGTGCGCTTTCGATAACTTTAGTTAATAATTCGACTTTCTTCCCCAATGCAACAATTCACAAATCTTTTGAATCGACTCGATCCCTTTGATCTTCGCATTGGATTCAATTCACCATTTCGGGATCGTATCGCCTCGAATATTTATCGTGGAATAAATCAGCAGGTGCATCCTCGTAATATTCATCGTAATTCATATCCACCATATTTGACCTCCGTGCTGGTTTCCATTTCTGTCTAATCTCCTCCAGTGTTTCGGTCATCGGATGGACCAACTTCGAGGGCGAAGTCGGTCTTTCTCTCTCAAAGGTCTGATGACCTTTGACATTACTACCTACAGTAGCTTTGATTTTGGCTTGCCTACCCATCTCGAAACTACTTCTCCTCAACTCCTCTTCTACTCTTGCCACTTCGGCATTTCTACTCTCTCACCTCACTTCAGTCTCAGGTGCCTGTATTTGAATCTGTTCTTCCACTGCCTGTTCTTCAGCAGAGTCGAGATTCGAAACACTAGGTTCGTGTGACCTAGGAGGTGTCCTTAAAGTTTTCCCTACCGGATTACTCATTTTCTTACTTTTTCCGGTATGTACCTGCAAATAAAACCCTGGAGGTTTAGTTATTTTTCTGGTGGTTCTCCGGTTGTCCGTCCTGAGAGGCTTTAAGAGTCCATTACTTGTTAGGCTGCTGTGGGGTCAAGATGATGTAACTGGCCTTTGGGTTTAGACAAAGGAAGTTGCAACAGTTCTGGCCACAGGCTAACAAAAACAATAAACTAAAAACTCTCTCAGACGTTTCACCAGATACTCGCCAGAACTTTCACCAAACCTCAGGGAGAACACCTTGGCACGTACCTCAGGAGATCCTACCCAAGTCTCCACACCTAATCTTAGAAGATCCTCCACTATGCTCACAAAAGAATACAAGTTACTGGTCCAACTGGTATTGGGTAACGACAGGTGACGCCAAAAATAATAATAAAAATATTATAAATAAGGACGATGGCGGCGATGCTCAAAAAAATAACATAATATTTTTATACTGGCAAATAAACACAAAAAACGCGAAACAGTGGCCGCATCTCTCTGCAAATTTTCTCTTCTTTCTCGCCACTTTTCGCTGCGTCCTTCCACAGGCGCACCGACGCCGGAAGCTGAACACGTGCACCTGTGGCAACCGGGACATGCTGAACTAGTCGAGAGGAAAATGTGACGATAAAAGTCAAGAAGAATTTTCACGTATGAATATTGTAACTGTAGAACACAGGTCCAGTAGCGCCTACAATGACAGAAATTCAGAAATATTTAGCATTCTGGTTGCGTCTGTGAAGCAGAAAATTAAATTACGTTCAGAGAAAACATTAGCTGAATTCTGCATAAAGTAATATTTGACCCTGACTTTGTTTTTCAGATATTTGAGAGCACATTAACGAAATTTCAAAGTTTCGAACGGCCTGAATCAGGGTTCCAGCGCCAAATAAATCCTAATTGGCACGATAACAAACTTGGCTGAAACACTGCTGTGAAAACACTGATTCAAGTTCTTCGCCGGCCGATAAACGTGCATAGTAAGAAAACCACAAAAAGAATCTTAATAATCGCAGCAGGTCTGATCATTGCGAACAACAAGTCAACCCCGTTCTTCAAGCTGTTCGGTTCTCCGTTAAAAACCGACCATGGAAAGTTTTCAATGTGTGGAAAAAATGGAAAATTATATGCGCAAATTTTCCTCTTTTTCTTTGCATTTTCTTACTTTTCCTTTCCTTTTACTTTTCTATCCTAGATTTTTCTTTCTTTTTTCTTTTTTCTTTTCCTTCCTTTTAGCATTATAAAACTATTATTAAAATATATTATTTGAAACATTTCCGTAGTAAGAATTTCGCTCTTAATAGTTAACGAGCATGTTTCCAATCCGACTGGTAGTTTGACCATTTTATTTCATTTGTTCCGACAAAATTAACGGCAACTGAAAAAACCATATTATGTTTCAGACCATGATAGTAGCAACTCATAACCCTGAATTGATTTCTTGATGTAACTATACTCTTGTTTTTTTGACATTCTTCTAAATAATGAAAGTGGAAAGCAAGTAGTATTTCAGATTCTCACGATTTTCTGATAAACGAAATATCATGTAGGAATGGAAATTTGTCCCCATACTGCCTTCACCTTTAGCAATTTCTCGAGTGAAAAATTTTATGGTAACAGCTCTATGTAAACGAGTTTGACGGCAGTACTGATTTGTATCGCTTTTCGATTTGGAAGCATTTTATAAAAACATACTATAGTATCAAAGTTCTTACAAGGCGATGAAAAAAATTTTATTTCAGATGTGACTATGCAAAATATGTGTAAACACCATTTCATGATCTGTTGTCAGGGTGGAAGCTGTCCTTATCAGATATATAATAAAAAATTCCACAGAATTTCTTGATACACAATGTCTCACGGCTTAGATGTTCAAAAACTTCTTCACTAGCCATATTATGAAATTTTGAAAATCACACTTCCTAAGAATTTCAGACCAAAAGTGCAGAAAAAGGCGAAACAAATCAATCACTTGAGTGCACACCTAATTCAAGGCAAAAAAAGATGATTTGTCATTTTTCAAGTCGGTGAGCAGTATTCCACAGAAAAAGGAAGGAATTTATTTTAAGTTACACTCGATCCGCGTTTTTCGCTCAGGTTTTTAACTATGTTTCTCTGTTTTTTGCGAATTTCGGCGCAATAAAGTAGAAAAGTAAAATGATCGGCTTTAGAGAAGTATGTTGCTGTGCAATTTGATGCTAAGTGATTAACGGTCAGCTATTGTCAACCTCTGGAATCCCATTATTCCATTTCAGTTTCTATTGCTAGTGGAGAAACACTTTGCTGAGCCGGAAGAAAATTGACCAAGAGCAACAAATTTTTATGGATTATGGCGAACCAACTATTTAGCAACAATAAAAATTTTTTGAATCAAGGATGGATGAGCCATGGTTTTAATTCCAATTGGAAATATTCATTTGCGTTTCTCCCGTTGCTAAAAATGTTCATATTATGATTTTGTTGTAAAAGTAATTTGTTACTACAAAATAATAATCAAAAACTATCATTCGCAATTTGATGTCTTTTTTCAGCCCCGAATAAGAACAACAGAACAGTTGATTTTGAAGGGTTATTTGTCCAGCATCTAGAGTGATTATCTTTGTGCGATTACCAAACGAGCCTAAAAATTGAAAACAGAAAAATATTGTGATTCCTATGCAATATGTTGAGTGAAAAGCTTAGGTCAAAATTCCATAAATAATAATCTTTGTCAATAAAATTGCATGAATTTAATTCACAGGAAATAACTTTCCGCAGAAATTCATGCTAATATCTTAGTTGAGCAGCTATCGATAGGCTAAGCCGTATTATTTGATACCAATTCCAAGATTGATAAGGAAACAAATTAATTTCCTTCATTTCGTTATTCTATATATTCATATTTTTCAAAGTATCAAAACCAAGTCTGCCTGATCAGAGCACTTTCATGGCCCCAATATTTGGAAATGATATCTTCAAAGAACTTGCGAAAAAAGTTTGCAATCTTTAAAGCCTGTTTACTCCCAAGCTTTTAACGTTGGAAAAACTATCCCCAATACAAATCTTGATAATTTTAGCAGATCAACTCTAATGTTTCAAAATATTGCAACTGGCTATGTATATTGGTTCAGTTCTGCCCAGGAGGCATCCGCACCTTCGTCTTTGTACTTGGGTTGTAGTGTGCACTGATGCGTGCACTGAAGTTGAAGCCGACATGATAAAGTGGATGGACACCTCTGTAAAAAAAATATATTTGAAGTATCTCTGCTTCCCTTGTTGTACAAAATTTCAATTCATCTTGTTTTTTCACGTTATGTTGACCTCGCCTTTGCGATACCCAGAAATTTAAATTTTTATCCTGGTAGCAAACCCTTGATCAAGTAAAGCAGTTTACACCAGAGCCTTCCTGGTCTAGTGGAAGCCTTCAATTAGCCTAGCCTTCAATTACTACTTCCGAGAACCAGATTCGATCTCGTGTATAATCCGAATTAGCTGGCCTAGACACGCACAGCCTATTGTCTTTTTCGGGTTGATGAATTGCGTAAGAAAGCTCGTGTGAAGCCTGCCTTTATGGCTATAGGAAATTGAGTTCAGGTATACTCAGAAAAATTGCACAAAATTACACCAGATCTTAGCTTAGAACATCTGCTATCCTAGGGGTTTTGCTATTTTAGGGGTTTTGCTATTTTAGTTACAAAAAAAGTTTTTTTACTAGTGTAGTCTACATCAATATTCGATTTTTTTCTACCATCGTCATTTGTGAATATTTTGCTTTTCTGTTATTGATATTTCTGTGTAAAGGCCCTTCCATAATTCACCGCAGTACCGCGCAGTACCACCTTTGAAGTATGAATAGGTTTTTGTAATTTTTGCGAGTTTCAACTGAACCCAAATTTTCGAACAAGTTATGTGTTCTAAAGTTGCTGCATACTGTTGTTATAACATATTGTTGCATATTGTGACATCTATACATGTAGTAGAATCATATTTTTCACTCGAATGCTGAATTCTGACTTTTGTCAAATTATTTTACCAAATTGATTACTTAATTTTCAATGAAGATTTACTAAGAAGTTGATCACTCAATTTGCAATGAAGACATTAATGTGTAAAAATTATGATTATGCAAAGTAGGTGTAAACAAGTTCCTACAGCAAGTGTACTCGCACATTTCGATTGTGTCTTTATTCCCCAACGTCTCTTTTCGGCAAATATCCCGATTGTCCGAAAGTCGATATTCCTCGTAGGTCCCGATTTCCCGAATAATGAATAAATTTCCTATTTCCCCGAAATATGAATTAGTCCCTATTCCTTGAACGTCCCGATTTCCCGAATACTAGGGAAAGAATGGATCCACTTTGAATCTGGGTCCTAAACAGCAGGTCCGACCGGACCCAGATCAGATCTGGATCCTGTATATAGCACATGTGTGAATGAATAATCGTGTGTATATATTCAATTTTTCAAAATCAATTTATATAAATTGTAATTTCTCGGCAGTTCTAGAGCTATCGTTGGCATGAGAAGAAAATTGAAGCAAGAGCCTAAAATCTTTAGACTAGGCTTTTTTGCAAGCTTCTATCTGCACCGTGCAGGAATGATTGATTTTTATTTTTCTTTTGCGCTTTTTATTTTTTGATTTTTTTCCGTATTTTTAATCTTTTTCGTATTTTTCGTATTTCGCGTTTGTTGAGACGAGCAATACACATTTTTTGAAAAGTGCAAAATCCAAAAGTAAAATACTTCGCGCGGCGAAGTATAACAAGGCACCGCACGGCGCCGCTTGTTAGTATGAACAGGACAACCGGCGCCGCGCGGTACCGCGCGGTACCTCGCGGCCAAGTATGACAGGGGTTTTAGACTGATAAAATTAAGTTTTGCGGACTGTACTTTTGTCCATTGTTGATGTTTTTACCACCGACATTTGTTGAGCTTTTGTGTTCCTAATATCCACTATATTTTCATATTAGTCTTACAACTCAGCTTTGGATGCTGTGGTCTACAGCAATTTTAGATTTCTTATGACCATGTGCATTTAATAACTTTTCGTGCTTTTTGTATTAACTATATTTTTGTGCTAGCGTTATGAAACTGAGTTTTGCTTACTGTAGTCTGCACCGATTTTTGGTTTCTATTGATCATTGCCATTTGTTGACCTTTCAGCGCTCGAGATTAGACTACTGATCAAACGCGTTTCACGCGCCATAAATTGGATGTCAAAAAACATATTTGCAATAAAATTTTGTTGAAAGTCTGAATGCTGAAAAAATGCTGACACTTGTATCATTATCCATTGCTGCTACAGTCTTATTTCTAAATTATTAGAAACATTTCTCGAAGACGGTGAAATTTTGCAAAGCGGAAGTGAATGGGCAACTGTGTCAAATGAAAAAAGTGTGTTTGTTGTTGTAGTGTTGCAGTGCGGTTTACGATGAGTAGGCGCAGCTCTAGTGCACTGTGGTTATGCATATAAACTTTTGGTGATTGAAAGGAACAGTATAAAGGTTACCCGCCGAAAAACAAGGTCCGGTGATAAGCTACACTTTCCGTGTAAAAAACTCTCGGACTTCAATCACACTGTTCTCTCTAAGCTACTCGCATCAGCTAACTTTTTGAGTAATATTTCGGGCATCAACGGCGACTGGAAACACATTTTTTGCTCTTTTCTTGGGTATTTTGCCTTGTAGCACGAAAAAAGTCGATGATCAGCTTATTTTTTATGTTTTGTTTTTTTACCCATAGGTACGTTTCTAAACTCCAATCATTTTGAAATAATCGATGTAGAGGTCGGGTTTCGGCAAGCGCAGCATTATTTGAGATCGAGGGCCAGCTAAAAAATTCGTGTTTATGTCCGAGGTCACGATTATTTCTAGCAAAATTATCGCAAACTTGCGATAAACAGTTGCAATAACGTCAAGATGATCCTCGATGTTGAGATTATCCCTAGCTCGTAACAATATCAGGTTCGAATCTAGTGATGCAGTTGCAAGTGTAATTTTGATAGTGACGTCAATTTGAATGGGACACAAAGGGTAGTCATGACGGTAGCCGGTTCAAGCCTGAGAAAATTTTTCTCCACACATTCTGGAATGAGCTTAAGTTTTCAACAAATTTTCAAATAAATTTGTGAAGCTCCTGCGATTGTATTCACAAAATAAAGATTTCAACAGTAATTAGAGTCGGATGTGCGCACGACTTTATCTTCATTCTGAATTTTTTGGGATGGCGTAATATGCAGGGGCAGGATTCCAGAGAGCTCAAGAGTGCGCTCACTCTGGCGCCAGTTCGTGCCCTTGAAAATAAGAAGTCAAGATTAGTTTATCGAATTTCCCGTCGAGAAATGGCTTTTTAAGCGTACTTTGAGAATGCCGTTCTAGCTTATGCTTGAAGCTTTTAAACGTCAACATATCGGTAACCAAATGAAAAATCCGGTGAACACAGAAGCTTGGACGGCATTTTCGAATCGCGAATTATAAATAGTATCAAGAATTACAAGTCATCAGAAATCCAGCGCACACCCCAAAAATTTTTAGGGCTGGACATGAAACTCGATAATCTAATCAAAAGGGACGTAAGCTCTTAGTTGCACTGAGCAACCTGATCAAAAAACTTGAGTTGCATAGACCGAAAGTGTTTAAGTTTGACAACTTTATAAAATTCAGCACATACACCAAAAACTCGTAATCGATATGACAACAATTTGAAGTGGGTAAGAAACATTATTTTTGTGTTTTGAAGAAGAAAATTGAGCTCTAAATTCCAACCTAAGATGAAAAATCACGATATAAAGAGAGGTTTTGACAAAAAAACGAAAAAATGCTCATGTGCGCACAGATCTGTGCCCAAAAAAAGAACAGGTTCTAATTTGAGGCGAACGAACAAAGCGCAGATGCCGGCCCAGCTAAGTAGATCAACCCAAGGTTCTTGACGCTATGCTGTATCTCAGGGCAAGTGCCTGCTCGGTGGTGTGGTCAGTTCATAGCACACGATTCGGGCGCATGTATGACCTCGGCTTAATGATTAAGGATGATCCTATTTACTAAATCCTAATTACAGACAACCGGAATTAAGTTCTTGTAAATACGAATCTAGTGCCTGTCTTGCTTCTGAACGGGCAAGTTCGTTCATACAAAGATTTTGTGGAAGCTCCTCGCAAGAAATGGTCAAACATAGTTGGGTTATGGCCCTATGCCGTTAGGACGCAAGACATTAGGACAGGGGAATTGGGACGCAGACATTAGGATGCAGGGATATTAGGACGCAGGACATTGGGACGCAAGACATTAGGATGCAAAGACATTAGGATGCAGGACATTAGGACGCAAGGACATTAGGATGCAGGGCATTAGGACGCAAGGACATTAGGACGCAAAGACACTAGGACGCAGAACTTTTAACATCCGAGGACGTTAAAACATATAATTGTGTCACAAAATAATCGAATTTATTGCTGCATGGAAATTTTTCCCAGCATTAATTTTATTATATGAAAGATATGTATTAATAATGTACTATTTCGTTTTCATGATTTCATTTTTTGTAATGAGAGAAAGTGACACTCAAAAAATATCAAGCTCTTGTCTTTTTGAGATCCAGTGACACACCTGATTCATTTGCATGGTCAAATGCTAACATGAGAGAAACAAATATTAATGAATTTTCACAATTCTAGCACTTTCTGCTAATTTTTAGCTCCCACTAAAATTTTATGGTTCCCTATTATTTTGCAAAACAAACTGCTCGTAAGACTTTTTCCATAAGACTCCAGGATGTGGCGTTTTGGGACTTTTCCAATATTGTTTAAAGATATACTGAACAGTACATACACAGCTTTCTTTTTGTCTAAAAATAGAATCAATATTTTTTAGGTTTAAACTGAGCATGTCATTTTTTGTGTGCCACGTTTTTTTGTTCAGTTTCTGGTAAAACTATCGCCTTTGCCAGTTCAGTTGTTAAATTTTTTAATAATATGGCTGGTGTTGTCAAATCTCGTAAAAATTTTGATGAGTTTCTTCAGGAGGGGAAATTGTATTGCAAGGTAAAGCTTATGCATACAATTATCCAAAACTTTCAGAATGACATTTATAGGATCGGGAGAATGTCGATGGTTCAGTAAGCTGGAGATGTGACCGAAAATTTGGGCACCAATAGTGTAAGGGGTGACTAAAAGTGGATGATCAAGGTGTCATAAGGATTATTACACTGCATTCTTGTGCCCTCGATGTTAATAGAGCTGAAGTAATGCTTCAAATAATTAGAACACATGATTATTTCTTATTGTTTATATATTTTTTTAGATTTTACAAGCAGTTACTACTGCAAGACAAAGGGCCATTCAAACTCAAGAAACTTCTCGACAAATTATATCGGCCGCAACAGGACCATTGACCAACAAAGCCAAAGCCAGATTTCCACGATATGGTACAATTCAACAACAATTGGCTCGTGATCGGATGCATGTTCATATGCCTTATCCAAATGCTTTAACCATTGCGGATATAAATATACCTCCAGCTTTATCCATTACAAAAGGCGGTGCTCCATTTCTTTTATTCGACTCAGGAGCTGCTGATCCGGACCGTTTTTTCATATTTGGGACTGAACAGAATATCGAAACACTACAAAACAGTCAGGTGAATTTTAAAAAAATTTTGAATTATTGTGAAAAATTTAGCAAGCTTATTTCTTAAAACCTAAAACCAAAGCTGGCATTGTAAAAGGGGACGGTTCGGCCAGCTATCCCCCAGATTTCAGTACCCCACCCAAATTTTGAAAATTTCAATGTATCCAAATTTTCCTGGAAATTTTTAAGGAAGCAGTAACATTTTTTCGCTGAAATTAAGTAGTTAGAACTTATCCAAAAGTGATCACATTGCTCTAAAACTTTGTTTTTATAAGATGTTTCTGAGGGTGCTCTTCATTTCCAATGGTAGTGAACATACATGTTCCTGAAGAGAGGGATTTGCCGGGGTTCTGTCTGACCCCTTGTAGAACCCTGGCTGACCATCAACACAATCTCAGCTGATCACCCAGAATTTCTACTTTTTTGGAAAATTTCTAACTTCAGTCAAATAAATCTCCCAACTACTAAAAGTCATAGAATTGCCCAAAAATTTAGTAGACCGTAAGTACCATTCTATATCTATATACATATATTCTATACAATTGTTTAAAAGCCAAGAAATTCATAGAATCTAAAAGCTTTTGGGGAAATTTTATCACTGTCCAAAGTGACAAGTGTGTGGATGTATTATGATATTGCCAAATATACTTGTAGACACCATGCTACTAGCCATTCTTTATTTCAGACCTGGAGCTGTGACAGCACATTTAAGGTGTGCCCAGAATTATTTTTCAATTGTGGTCAATTCATGCTTTCCTGGGAAATGCATTGTTGCCACAAATTTATGTTCTAATGACCAGACAGACCCAAGAATTATATTGAGGTGTCTTATTCACCCTGTTTGAAAACAGAGTGCTTAAGCCCCAGATGACAATTTGCGATTTGGAGCAAGCAGCATAAAACAATTTACAAGTAATATATTTTATTTATGTTCTGTCAGTTCTCAACAATAAGTGATTATTTTCAGGCACAATTTCCAAATGCTCAAGTTCATGGGTGCTTTTTTCACCTAGCTCAAAATGTTTCGCACCATGTCCAAAGCTTAGGCTTTCAACAGCGTTATCTCCTCGATGAACAATTTAGAACCAGTGTAAAAATAATCGTGTCATTAGCCTTTGTCCGAATTGATGATGTCGTTGGTTGTTTTGAAACGTTACAAGATGTATTCAAAAATGATAATGATCTCTTGCCTAAACAGAAAACTTTAATCAAAATATCCAGTTTGTAATGAAAAGTATACTTTTTTAGTCATGCTGGATTACTTTGAAGATAATTATATTGGTCGATTAAGACAAAATGGACGTCATGATCCAACATTTCCATTGCCTCTATGGAATTGACATCAAATGGTCATCAATCGTTTACCACGAACAAACAACAATATCGAGGGTTGGCACCATGCATTTCAGGTATGCACACTATTTGCTTATTCAATTTACAAAAGCCATACATCTTACGAGGGGGATGGGTGGGGGACCCCCACCCAAGGACAAGCTATCCCCAGGTTTTGGGACCCCACCCAGATTTTAAAAACTTTACCTGTCCCAATTTTTCGAAATTTTTTTAGAAAAAAGTGCACCTTTTTCGATGTTTAAACTTGAAATTGACATTTCGGAAACATCCGTGGTCCAAAAAAGTAATATTTTTTGCATCTCTAGTTGAAAATTGATTTTTCTTGCATTTTTGGGCAAAAATTTCGTTTAAAAAAATAGCTACTGCCCCCAAATTTTGGCCTTCCCCCACCCAATTTTTCGAGCTGCTACATGTGTTCAAAACGCTGTCTAAAGTTATAATCTCTCGCAGATGACAATTGGCTTGAAACATCCTGCCATTTACTGGTTGATAGAAGCACTTAGAGTAGAGCAATCGCTAATGAAACTCGCAGGCAACAGATTAATGCTGGCTATCAACCTGCAATGTTTACAAAATCGATCTATCGACTGATCAATCAACGTCTACCGAATCTCATAGCTGATTATGAAAACCAGAACTTAATTGATTTTATGCGTGGGTGTTCATATAATTTTGATTTTTAACTGAGTTGTACTTATGGCTTTAAAAAATAAATAGATATTCTACCATGTCTGAACTGACACTGCTTTTCAAACTCATTCGAAAACAGAAAAAGTTGCAATGTGGGAGGCATTCAAGACTCTTCAGTTTCTTTGAACCCACTCCTAAGTGAGCCTCCAGAACAGTCAATAATACCCTTCAGATTGACTTTCACAAATTCTGGGTTAAATTTCTGCGTCGTAATGTCCTTGCCTCCTAATGTCCTGCGTCCTAATGTCTTTGCGTCCTAATGTCCTGCGTCCTAATGTCTTTGCATCCTAATGTCCCTGCGTCCTAATGTCTGCGTCCTATTGTCTGCGTCCTATTGTCTTGCGTCCTAGTGACGCGTCACGGTGGAAAATTGCTTGCAACTGTTATAATTTAGAAGCATTTAAAGATAAACAGACGAGATGTGAATCCAATCCATAGCCTGTTTTTCACGTCGGGTTATACAGGGTAAGCCAAAAAAATACGATCGGTGCTGACTTATAACTTTCAAATGGATAAAGCTTTTCCAAGGCGGATTGCTGCATTAAAATGCCCTGTATGTCTTTGCTCCTGAGGTCAAATTTTATGCTCCCAAATATTATGGTTACTGTACAAAAAGAAATTTAGTAAAAGTGCTCGTTTTTCAAAAAGTAATGGTTGTAAAATCAAAGTAAAAGTTATCCTATTGTGAAAAAAGTTTTGGAAAGCCGCTTACACACAATATTACTTTAAAAATCAGCCACATTTGTAAGTTACACGTAATTTAAAGTCATATTTCGCCGAAAACAAGAGCTTTTGTTTTGAAGTTGGAAAAAAGCAAAATCAAAGAAAAAACAATTCTGTCACTGACCAGATTTGGTGAAACAGAAAGTAGGACACACTAAAACGGCTATCTTTTAGTTTCCGGTTGTTACATGGTTATTATGACTGGATTTGTTTTACTTTTTCCCGTGTAAAACATGTTGAATTTTGTCAACATTGGTAATTTTTCGAAATTTATCCGCGAGAAAATCGACGTTTAGTATTTTTGATTCTAGTCAATCAATATTCGAGCGATCCGGCTGAAACTTTGCACTTTTTATGCCAAATGTTCTATCTACCGATGACAGGAAACCGCATTAAAAAAGCTTCACCCATTTGGAAGCTATGGAAGTCAGTACCGGTCGCCTTTTTTTCACACACCCTGTATATGTATTATCCGAAAAAAGAAGAAAAATAAAACCTGACTATAGTTGCTGTGAATATCAATACGTAGAATCTTTTTTATTTCACATTGTCTCTGTAAAGTCGTCTCGAAATATGCTGACTTCTCGAAAATCTGTCGATAAAATTTATTCTCATATACATAATTTAATTCTCTCATTTTTCGAAATATTTGAATTTCTTCGATTTCGTGAAATTGTAGCCATGCATACATCTTGGTGAAAAGACTGTACCGTAGATGTTATTATTTGAAAATCTGTATATGGAAATTAGGTGTACACACCATTTCATGCTTCTGTATTACATTAACAACTAGAGGTATGCTATGCGATTAATCTCGTGATAAATAACTTGTGTCAATGAGGAAACTGTCCTCATCAAATATATGCTAAATAATTTTACAGAATTAATTGGGACGCTATGATTCACAGCTTCGGTATTCAAAAATATCTGCGCATTTAACCCGCGTGAAATCTTGAAAATCACACTGTCTACAAATTTCAAACCTCAAATACAAAAGAATGCAGTGAACAAATGAATCTTCTGAGTGCATATCTAATTTAAGGCAAAAACGTTGGTTTTGTCATTTTTCAAGTCGGTCAGAAGTATTCAATAGAAAAAGGAAGGAATTTATTTCAAGAATGTTAAACTCGATCCGCATTCTTGGCTCCGGTCTTTAACTATGTTTCTCTACTGAACTCGCTCTACTTTTCCAGCCTTCCCCGATATCCGAAAATATAGAGCTAAATTTTGGTGTGGCAAATGCCTGATATTGAAAACTAAATAATCGGATTCGAAATTGAAGACAACGAACAAACTATCGGACTGAGCAACAACATCGAAAAATGCTTCATTGCTCAATGATCCAATGCAAAAGATCACGGTTCGATATATGCGATGAAGCTATTTCAAGCATCAGTGAAGCAATGATAATAATTTTCCCAGAAAGATTGCAGAATATGGCGTGTTGAAACTAAAAGGCAGGAAGTTTTCTGCGTGAAAAGCATCGTATTTGCGAAAGGGATGGAAAAGAAATCAGCTCATTGCGATGCTAAATTTGATTATATCCAGTTCCTCTTCAAGAATCCTATAAATATACAGCGGCGATAGCTTGGAAATTCATTGTGATTTAGAATCCTGACCAGCAACATGATTGCCCACTTGTTTGGTGAGAATTCTTCATTCGAGGCTTATTCTATGCAACTTAATGTTTTATTACAGGCTTAGTGTGCCTCGCATTGATCGACTGGACTGCAGGTAAAACTTCGTGAATTCGCATGTTGGATGTTGAAACACTCATTGAAGGAAGTTCAGTTTGAGCTGCTTATTCAGTCAAATACTTACTTGTGTAGTTCAATATGGATGGCCATAGGTAGACAGTGCCTAGTGTTTGATATCAAGCATCAAAAGGATAAAGCATTTATTATGAATATATGTTTCTCAGAAAAAGATAAAGTCAAGTTTTCTGTTTTTCTGCAAACCCATGTCACAAGGCTTTGAAAACTTGATAGAACACTCAACCTGATCGTTAACCAATTTTTGAATGAAGAATATTAGTCTATGAGCTTCTTGTACTGCCTGGTCCCCCCGATTTTTCATCCATTTGGAATTCTCATGTTTTTACACAGAATCGCTGAAATTTCTTTTGAAGCTGTTGGAAACAAACATCTTTTTTCCGTTAAAACTGAAACATCACCCTGAGTAACACCTAAAATCGGAGTTGATCAGTTTTGGCTGATATTTGAGCATTTTCGAAAAAACGGCCAACAACGTAGTATTCCTGTCCATAATATCGATGGTTATAAAATACAATATGATATCTCATAAGGTCTGAATTCATTTTGACAGCTACTTCCTCGGGACATTGATCAGCTGCTGTCTATTTACTGTATGGTTAAAAATACTGTGGGACATAAAACACAAGCAGATGTAGAAGAAGTTGTCCGCAACATTTCAGCGTATTACATCGAACACTATGGTAGCTGAGAAGATCAAGTATATTTCGGGGGTACGCATATTCGACACTTAACCAGGGCTAGCAATAAACACTTTTTGTGCCAAACCAAGGGGTGGTAGTTCATAACAAAGATTTACTATGCACATAAAATTTTATGCGATTTCACATATATTATAATGTAAAATTCTATTTAATAATTGATCGGAACGATTGATCCGATTTTTTCCTTATCAAATATGTTTTGAATTTGCTTCACTCCAGGAGATTTTATTTGTAGTTCCGCACAGAACGGTCAGTGAATTTGATTGGACAAAATATGATCTGTCTACTTCTTTTAGCCGGATGCGCCGGCGACTACAATTGCAAATACAACGAAAGGTGTTTCTCTGATAGTAACACATGCGAAGTCGCAGAGAACGTAAACCATCAAGAAGGCGTTAAATGCTACCTCGATTCTTACTGCAAATCGCAATACAAATGCGAAAATTGGGCTTGTTATTTCAAAGGAAAGACGTAAGAGGCTAAACATGACAGTGATATAAGAGGACTACTAATACACGCGTAGAAAATATAAATATTCTTAATATGCCAAGCTTCAAAGTACAGAAACTTCGAGTTCGATCCGTCATTAGCTAAAATCACACGTGCTAAAACTAATCATAAGACATGATTTCTGAGAGGTTCTACTTTCCCTATGATAAGTTGAAAATTAATCATACCTCAAAATCAGATATTTCGGGTAGTTTCGTGCGCTGAGTTCCATGGTACCATTCGTTTTGCTTGTAAACGAAAGTTCGCGCCGCTACAGTATGCCAAAGTTTGAAAATTAATGATTTTTTGGCATTTTTCAGTGGTCTTGCTAGCTAAGCGATATTTCAAGATCGGATTGATCTTATTTGGTGAATAAATATTCATTTTACAGAGGAGAGAATAAGCTCTCTTCTGATGTAATATTTACAGCAAATAATTGCATATTACACTTTTTCATAAAGTTTAAAGTATCAAAAATGAGCCGTCAAAATTGAAAAAAATTTCGTTCCTGGTCACTCCCGAACACCTTCCAATCGGAAGCCCCAGAATTTTTTTTTCTTATATTGTATGTAGCTCATGCATTTTTACTGCATTGGTTAAATTTTCATCAAAATTTTTGTACCATTTTGGGAGCTGCAGTGCTCTGAAGAAGGCATACTTATGAAAATTTCATAGAAATCATTCTATGTGCCAGGTGGCCCTTGTCTACCCCTTGTGATATATTCATTATGTATACTGTAGAATTATCAAATAACTAACAGACAATAGTTTGATGTATTAATTGTTTCACAAGCAAACATTTTACACTCTGCAAGAAAGTTTGAACAGTCAAAAATTAGAAGCAAAAATAAAGAAAACTCTGGCTTAGAGGCACTCCCGAGCACCTTCATCTACGATTCTGCAGAATTTTATATTTTTATTCTTTAGTTCATACATTCTTACAGTAGCTGCGAAAGTAACATCTCATCATCATGTGCCGTTTTGGCAGCTGCAGACATTTGCATACACTGCACTGTCATCTAAATGCGTTTTTGAATCTGGATAAATGTCCCATCAATTTAGTACTGGGAACACAGGATGCCTCCTAACCCAATATATGATGAGAAAAAATTTGACTTGAAGTCCTGGCAAATTTTCATTGATCTAGGTTTGATGGTTTCTAAACGAATTGCTTCAAATGAAAAATCCAAAAGTTCGAAAACTTTCATTAAATTTCAGAAATTGAGCGATTGTTTCAAATCCATTTACACAAAAACGGCAGGAGTTATTCGGATACTCTTTGCTTTGTTGGAAGGGCACTGCAATCTACTATCCTTTGCTCTATTTTCGTTTGGCCAACATCACGTGGTATGAATCGGGATGCCTTCAACAATGGAGCACTTTCGCACAGCTTATAACATAGGTCATAGTCAGACAGCCGACATTTATTTTCTAACATTAAACTCTCAGCTTCAATTTTTTCCCGGTCAAATTACTGAAAAGAGAAATTTTTGATGCGTCTCTTCTGAGGCATCCTGTTGCGCAACCATTGTAAATTGATCGATGAAATTTTTCGAGCGATTCGACTCGCATCTTTTATTTTTACTCGTTTAATCTGAACGTTTTGAATTTTTCCTGCATCTCGTTGATGGTATATTTAGTGGAGTCAATCAGCATTTTTGTATCAGCTTTCAGAATGTGCAGACACCTACAGCTCCCAAAACGGTACATTAATTTGATTGAAATTTTAACACAATATGTCAGACATTAGTGGTTACAGAAATCAAGAAAAAAATTCTGCGGCATCCTATGGGAAGGTGCCCAAAATAGGCTCCAAAGGACTTTTTCGGTTTATTTTGACATCGGTTTTGACACTTTAAAATAGAATAAAAAGTGTAAAGTAAGAGATTAGAAAGTGTTCTTCATGCCGGCATATAGAGCATGGTCTTCTGCATGCATTCAACATTTGGCTTCAGAGTCACGTCTTTTCTGAGCTGTGATATTTCGAAACACGTGTACAGACTGAAAAACGCGAAAAAATGTAAAAATTTCAAACTTTGGAGTACTGTAGCTATGTGAATTTCGATTTTTGCGCAGAAGGAATGCTGTCACGATACTCAGCATGTAAAACTACTCAAAATATCCTTTTGTCAGACATTATTAATTTTCAACTTATCATAGGTCAATGGAGCAGAAGGTAGAATCTCTCAGAAATCGTGTCTTAAAAATTTCAATTTCTTCAATATTCCAGTGTTTTTGAATTTTGATCTGGAATCCAAGACATCCCAGCCTTTGGAAAACTTTAGTCTACAATGTGTGTGCAAAATGAAACTGTCCAATTCGGTACGAACGAACTTCTTTTACCATCTTTTGGAAATGCGGAATTTCAAAAAATGAGGGGAAAAGTGTCGAAAAACCGATTAAGAGCGCTTTAAATCTCCTTTTATTGGTATTTCGAAAGTTTTTCTCCGTGTCAGTAGCTGCTCCAGTTCAAAATAGTCTGTTAAAGTTCTAACCGAATTTGCTTACTTTTTGAGGGAGCTTTTGAGGAATTTTGAGGGAGTTTTCAGTGAATCTTCAATCAATGAGCTTCATTGAATTAATCAAGTATAACTTCAGTAATCGGACGGAGAGCTATAACTATGAGGTAGAATTAGTTTTGATGTATCACAAATGAAGTCTAACTTCTGACGGAATGATTTTTGAAGGGCACGAGCAAGATTTGATGGCATGATGGAAATATTGAAGATTTACCATTCTTTATGCAGATTCATGGTAGTGAGCACTGGTTTTTCAGTCTGCCACATCGGATCATTTTTTCAGTTATGAGCATCTGAGTGACACGAAAGATGTAAAAGGTGCATGCACGCACGATGACGAATGCCCCGATGACTATTATTGCAGGATGGATCGGCACACTTGCTATAAACGAAGTGTAAGTCATCAATGCCACTGTGATTTAACAGCGAGTATTGTATTTTCTGCTAAACAATGTCCAAATGAGTTCGTTTTTTCTCAAATCAGTGTTCAAAACACAAAAGAGAAAAAATATGATACTTTTCCGTGCTAGTTTGTTGGAGTCAACTTTCCAGATACGGATATCGACTCACGAGACACTTTTCCCACTTTCATAAAAATCTTTTAGCATATCGCAGTTGCAGCAAGTGCCTTTCGTTCGAGTAATGAGCCAAAAGTCATAGCGATTGACTCTGCGGCATGTTCTTAGTCGTGGATTTGAACTGTTTTAGTTTCTAGCCGGGAGTTTTGATGTGTGAAAATTTCTGCAGCAATGTTTAAACTATTGAATGTGGGCAGAAATTTTAGCATGACTGCAGAAAAGTTTCTCAATATTTCAAGTATTTGCTTGCACAAAAAGTTACGAATTCTCCAGCGACTTGATTTAGTATTCTCGGAGACATTTTTCCATTTAAAAACTAAGATATTATCACTACAGTCTGCTTTTTCTGAAAAGCTTTTGAATACTAAAAAAGGAAAGCAAAGCAAGTAGTATACATATTTTTACGAGTTACAACTGAACTATATACCATATCGTACGCAAAATTTGTAAGCCCTCATCTAACCTCCAGCAATTTTTTGAGTGAAAACTTTCACTGTGGAAGGCTTGTGTGGAAGATTTGGACGACAATCCTGATTTCCGTCATTTTACAATTTGGAAGCACTTTATAAAAAATCTGACTTTATTTTCATGAAAAATCAGGAGTGTCTACATCATCCAGACCACGATAATGAGTATGATAGTGAGAACAAAATTTTAACGTTGCAGACCAAGCATAAATTCATCTACCACTAAATTTACTAGACATTTATCGCTTGCATTTTTATATCTTGCAATAGTGCAAAGTGGAGATCTGTGGTGGCTGATGATCAAATTTACCGAAACCCTATTTACTCACAGTTCTTTCTTTTCAGTCGTCGTTCAAGGAAACCGAGTGTCAACCCGATAGTAAGTTTATTTCTTACAATGTTCAACGTAGTTTGAGGACATCCCGGAGGGAAGGACATCCTGCTTGCTATCTTTAGGCCTTGTTTAAGTAATTGCGAATGTGTTCGTTGATGGACGGCTTCACAGAATGGATGATGAAAACAAGTCTTTTAAGCGAGATGCGCATGTGTTTGAATTCAACTAAGTTACTGTACTTTCCGGGCCTTATATACGTGAGTCAAAAGACAAAGATGGGATTGGGCCAAATTTCACAGATGATCGACATGATCAAATGATTTTATCCAAAACTATGTATTTTACATGAAATAAAGAAAAAAGCTTTGCAGGAAATAATAAATCCAGGGTGGAAGCATTGAAAAAATAAATAATTTATTAGAGTCTATAACCGCCAGGTGTAAAAGTATATAAATAAAGTTTGTCAGGCATGTACAACATTTCCATCGGTGTATGCGTCTGTGAGCACTCAACAATGCTACTGTAATCTTCTGGCTAAGAGCGGATGAATCAATTGACTGTAGCGTATTTTGTATAACATGCTGGCGAATTCTAAAATGATGAAAAATATGTATCACGCTTCAAAGCTTTCTCCGAAGGGGATATTTATTGGAATATAGTAAGGATTAGTTGAGTTTGCTCACTAACATGTGGTTTAGCAGGATAGTTGTAAAATATAGGATAGTTTTCGTTTCCCATCCAGTATTTACAACTATGTTTTCAGGAAAAACATTATGTTGAGTCCAAAAAACCATTCCAGTTTCCAAAAAAGTTCAAAGGCGAAACGGAGGATAGCAAGTATTGACAGTTAACCTTATTCGGTTATAGTAGGAGCATAGTAAATAAGACACAATTAACTGTCGAGTGTATGAGTGCGAATGTCAACAGGGTCTATCAAACATATGCAGGATTGAATTTCAGGGCAACGACAAGAAAAAAACAAAGGTTTATTGCACCACAAATATAGCTTAGCTCTATAATTCAAACTCTAGTACTTAAGGTGTAGCTGAGATGCAGCTACACACGCATCAGTGCTGTAGCTTAGTAGCAATTGAATAAAATATAGTGTTAAGCTACACGTTAAGCTGCACTTCATCTCGAGCCGCTGGTGTTGTGCAAACATTTGACAAAATGATCGTACTTTACAGGAATCTTTTTAATCAGCATTAATTTCGTTGCACTTTCCTCCTCAGGCTGGTGTAAAGATAACTACCATTGTTGCCACGACCAGAAATGCGAAAACCATCAGTGCGTGGCTGCTCCGGCTAGTGAAGGGCGCCACATCAAAGATGTTACCTGCAGTTATAATTTTCATTGCCCATCGGAATATACATGCAAGAATTATACGTGCTATTATTCCGGCGAAGAGTAAGTTTCAGCTCAAGATCAATTGCTTACAGAAGAAGGAGATTTCATCCTTCTCCTTTTGCATTTGTTAACGCACTTTCTTTGTTCCTGATCTAACACCTCTCTATGACATTCCTCTTGTGATGAATAGTGATTAGAATGCACCCAAAATTTTAAGGCACGCTCATTTTCCTTACAACGTTGAAAAACCTGTAACTTGCACATACGATTACGACTGTCCCTCCGGTTTTTATTGCCATGAAGACTACTCTACCTGCTACCATTCAAAAACCCGCAGCGCCCGTTCATTGGATTGTGTTTCTCGTAAGTGTGCTAATGATATTGTTCTGCATCATCTTTGTTCACCCACCATCATCGGCGAAGGTCTTTGAAAAACACACCCTTATATAATGAAAATATTGAACTTTTCATGGAAAAAATATTTATAATTATTATATCCACAGACTGATTGATAAGACTAGTAATAAAAAGCACTTCATTTTCGATGTTTTCCTCATCATCCTATTTCGAAGAAAATAGGATCCAATGCGGGTCGAGAGTATGACCAACATCCAAATCTAAGCTTAAAGAAGCACATAATATTAACACGTGCGCTGTAAGGCATAGAAATAGTATGCATGTCCAATTCCAACAAGCCAACCAAGACAGTCCGATGAGAAGCATCTAATCATGCCAAAAATTATGCTGGATACCGTTAATGAAAAAGTTGTTGAGTTTACATTAAAATATAGATATGGAATATTCTCTTTTAAAAAGAGAAACATTTAACAAGCAAAACTTTGAAATGAAGTTCTGAAACTTAATGGGTGTAATGCAAGGCTCTAATGAGCGCAGATGAGAAAAACCTGAGCTGAAGTGAAATTAGCAGATGGCCAATTTCAGTTTCTGAAGCAGCCTGAAGTACTCTGATTATGTGACAACGTTCATATGATACACGCGTCATATGGCTTTTACTGGGCTGAGTGATGCATCAAAACTGAGAACATTTCGCCTGCTTACTTTGAGATTTCGTGATACATTAGTATTTTGTATGACTTGGCAACATTTCATCCACGATTGGGACTCTGACTTTTTAACAATTATAATGCTCGAGCAATGCGGGATTATTGTGTTCTCTAATTTCAAGAAAAACTCTATCCTCCAAATCACAGACGTTGTCTTTTCTCGTCCCAGGGGACACTTGCCAATACCACTACCAATGTTGCGGTCACCAAAGATGCATAGGTTCTCAGTGTCGTGATAAAGCTCCAGATGAAGACAATCATCAAAGCCAAGATCATTGGTGTCGGTATGACCTGGATTGCGCTTCGGAGTACGTGTGTGATGCATCCCAATTCACTTGCATCTATAAAGGACCAGAGTGAGAAATTTCGTACTCTATGCTGTAGTTATACTTTTGTCTTACTCTTGCACATTTGCAGGTACGCTCATTTGCCTTATACTTACAAAACTCAAAACAATTTGTCAGTAAGATGCGACAAGAATGCTGACTGCCCTGGCTCTGGTTACTATTGCAAAAACGGCACCTATACGTGCTACGATGTGGCGACTCAAAATGGAAATGCATACAGTTATTCCAGCCAATCAGCTGATCACATAGTTCTTTTAGCTAAAAAATAGTGGTTTATTTCTGTTTCGGTTGATTAATTTTTTATATTTATCCTCGTTATTTTCGCTTTTTCGGTAGTAAAATGCATTGTTCAACAACAAATTGTGCTTGAATGCTGTTTGTTTTGGGAGGTTTTCTGATTAAGTAAGTACAAGAAGCATGTATTTGACTGAAAAATATATTCCAAGCGTGTCTTGATAAAGTTATAATTTCAAATTGTAGACACGACTCCAGTCATATTGTCAAATTCCACGAGTTGCTACAAAAGTCATTGGCTTAAAAGGGGATTCTAGAAAAAACAATTTTTCTAAAAAAAATTACACTTGAAGGCGTATATCCCGTTTTACTAGCCTCCACAAAAATATAAATCAATAACAATCCCGCTTCGATTTTCTTCTTTTAAATAAAATAAACAAAACAATGACCCAAAACCTAGATGCACAGGCCTTTTTTGCACGTCGTCTATCTCGTCTATGCAAATCGGTGCGAATGGCGTGGACTTCTAATTTTCACAACCTGGGGATGGACTATGTCCATCCACGACAAAAGGGTAGTACTAAAACCCGGATCATGTCCACGGATCCGGATCCGGATCGGGTGTCTAAAACCCGGATCACCACGGATCGGCGGATCGGCGGATCGGGGGTTTGGCTCGCCAAACCATGTTTTTAGGTGTCTAAAACCCGGATTATCACGGATCACGGCGGATCAGTCCGGTGATCCGGATCCGTGGAAAATTCGTCTAAAACCCGGATTTTCGTCACGGATCAACCCCCCACGGATCGGGTTTGTATGTATTTAATTTTTGATCGGGAACCCGAATTTTTGATCCGGATCATGATTTTTTTGATCCGGATCAAAAATTTTTGATCCAGATCAAAATTTTTTGATCTAGATCAAAATTTTTCGAATTTTTTCGTCGTGATGAGTATATTCACGTCACATAATCAGAATTTAATCCAGATCAATATTTTTGATCCAGATCAATTTTTTTTTTCAAATTTTCACCTAGAGTAAAATTTTTCGTATTTTAACGTCGTGATGAGTAAATTAACGTCACATCATCATATTTTGATCCCGATCAAAATTTTGATCCGGATCAAAATTTTTTTTTTCAAATTTTCACCTAGAGTAAAATTTTTCGTATTTTAAACGTCGTGATGAGTAAATTAACGTCACATAATCAGATTTGATCCCGATCAAAATTTTGATCCGGATCAAAATTTTTTTTTTCAAATTTTCACCTAGAGTAAAATTTTTCGTATTTTACCGTCGTGATGAGTAAATTAACGTCACATAATGATACCGATCGAATTAGTAAAGAGTAAAATTAGAAAATTAACCTAGAGTAAAATTTTTCAGAAAAGAAAATTGTAAAACGATTGAACCACAACCGTGAATCATCCCGAGCAACTTCTATAAGATGTTGAACATCTGATAGAACGGTTGTTAAGCCATTAATATTGACCTCTCGCTTAGTAATTGGATTGAAATTGGATCCATACGGATCTTTAGTCGGTTGGTTCAATTACATGAAGAAGTCTCTTTTGCAGGTGTATATAAAGAAGAGAAAAGCATTGAAACATCACGTCGACGGGATGATATAGAATAAATGCATGTTTATTAGGATTTTTTTCATTGCAATTATTTGTACGGATCTGGATCCGTGTATAATGTTAGTTGAGCAACGGTTAAAAATTTTTGTTTTCAAATTACTAGAGTAAAATTTTTGGTATGTTAACGTCGTGATGAGTAAATTAACTTCACATCATCATATTTTGATCCGGATCACGACTTTTGATCCGGATCAAAATTTTTTTTTTCAAATTTTCACTTAGAGTAAAATTTTTCGTATTTTACCGTCGTTAAGAGTAAATTAACATCACTTAATCAGATTTCTATCCATCACATAAACAGATTTTGATGTGGATCAATATTTCATCAAAATTTTTTTTCAAATTTCCACCTAGGGTTAAAGATTTTCGATGTTTGACGAATGTAAATTTTTTGTATTTTGAATTCGAATAGAATAAAAAACAGTTTTTGAATAAAATAAAAAACGATTGAACCAACCGTTTAGTGATGTTGTTCTAAATTTGACGATTCTTCAAAATGCAACATCTGATAGAGCAGTTGTTGAACCATTCAGTGGTTATGTTGTTCCGTAATGACGGCACATTCTGCACGGATCCCTACGGGATTCAGATCCCGACGGGATCATTATTCGGTTGGTTCAATTACATAACTAAGTCAATTTTGCAAATGTATATAAAGAAGAGAAAAAGCATTGAAACATCACGTCTACGGGATAACACAGAATAAATGCATGTGTATTAGTAGTGTTTTTATTGGTTTAGTAGGCTTTTTTATAATAAATGCATGTGTATTAGGATTATTTTTATTGCAATTATGTGTACGGACCTGGATCACTATTTTTGATCAGGTTTGGATAAATAATAAAAATATTTTGAAAAAGAAAATTTAGTAAAACTATTGAACAACAGTGAAGTGAATTTCCGACTCCACTCAGCATCTGATAGAACAGTAGTTAAGCCATTTCCTGTTTTGTAGTTCGATTAAAATTGGATCCCTACGGGATTATTATTCGGTTGTTCAATTACATAACGAAGCCACATTTGCAGGTGTATATAAAGAAGAGAAAAGCATTGAAACATCACGTCGACGGGATGACAGAGAATAAATGCATGTGTATTTATTCTGTATAACCGGTTTTACATAGAATAAATTGTATTAGTATTCTTTTTATTGCAATTTTGTGTACTTATCTGGATCCGTGTATAATGCTAGTTGAGCAAACATTAATCACTTATTCCAAATGTTTACCCAGCCATGTTTTCCCAGCCATATATGTTTACCCAGCCTTATATGTTTAGGCAGAAAATTTTTTTACGAATCTGGATCCGTGGAGTGGTTTATTTAAATTTTGTGTACGGATCTGTATCGTTATATGTGAATACGTAAAGTATTTTTATTCGTTAGCCATTTATTGTGCTTTATTATGCAATCAAGAGTCGGCATAGTTTTTCTGGGCATTAAGTAAAGTAACAGGTTAGTTATTGGTTCCATGACTTTACATATATTTGTGTATAAAAAATTTAGGAGAAAATGTATTTGAATTTGTATTATGTTAAACTGCACCTAGGTTTGAAAAAAAAAGTTTACGGATCTGGATCCGTGTATATACTTTCTATATGTCTATGTTTAACTTAAAATGCAAAAGGATTGAACAACCTCAAGGTTCGGTATTGCCGAAATCGATAAAATAAATTTCGATAGAACAGTTGTTAATTCATCAATTAAGTTTTTGCCTTTCTGGTTTGTTCAAATCCTAATGAGCCCATATTGGCACACATATATAAATTCGATGAAACTGTAGAAACATCAAATTGACGGGTTGATGCGAATTTTTAAACGTGTGTTTTTAACGTTTAAACGAATTTGGATTTGTTTTTATTTTGAAAAAAAAAGTTTACGGATCTGGATCCGTGTATATACTTTCTATATGTCTATGTTTAACTTGAAACTTAAAAAGCCTGTTCTATTAAAAACTTAAAATGCAAAAGGATTGAACAACCTCAAGGTTCGATATTGCCGTAATCGATAAAATATATTTCGATAGAACAGTCGTTTAATCATCAATTAAGTTTTTGCCTTTCTGGTTTGTTCAAATCCTAATGAGCCCATATTGGCACACATATATAAATTCGATGAAACTGTAGAAACATCAAATTGACGGGTTGATTCGAATATTTAACGTGTGTCTAAAACCACATCAAAAGTATGCAAGTGGAGTTACCAGATCAGTACATTTTGATCTGGCGCCATGTAAATATTTTTTATGAGCATCCATGAATGGGTTTTGAGGATGTGCAACTTAAACTGCAAAAGGATTGACTAACCTCAAGGTTCCATAGTTCCATAATCTATCAAGTAAAACTTGAATAGTAGAACAAGTAAACATCGATAGAACAGTCGTTAAGTCATCGATGTAGTCCTTTTTGGTTAATCAAATCCTAAGAGCCAATATTGGCATATGTATATAAACATGAGGAAACTGTAGGAACATCAAATTGACGGGTTGGTGCGAATTTTTAACGTGTGTCTAAAACCACATCAAAAGTAGGCAAGTGCAGTCACCAGATCGATACATTCTGTTGTCAATGCTGGAATACATTTGCAACCCGTCACTTTTATGTTTTATAAGAAAAGTTGAAAATATATACTTTAACTGCTATTTTGTAGTTACGATAGAACAGTTGTTAAATCATTGATATAATGTTTAGCCTGTTCTATTTTTGTTTTTTTTTAATAAAATGGTAATTCAAATGGAAAATATTTTTCCAATAATTCAAACATATTAAAAATGTAAAAAAATATAAAAGAGTGCTCTAACAACAGTTTAATTCTATTAATCTGCTGTTAAACCACGCATACAAAACTGATTCGAACTTTTTTATATATCGGTGTTTTTGTTTGAAACATAAAAACTACGGTTTGGAAGAGAAATAATGCATGTAGTCAGAAACCTCATAAAACGAGTTCGAATAGAGACGGATCATCTATTTTTCAATCAATCACAGGATTCCTGTTATGATTCAATTACCACATTTTATTTACATTTAAACAAACGACTATGTACAGTAAGAATAGCCTAAAAACCAAAAAAGATAAAAAAACCCAAATGGCAAAAAATAAAAGGGGTGCTCTAGCAACAGTTTAATTCTATTAATCTGTCGTTAGACCACTCATACCAAATTAATTCGGAATTTTTTATATATCGGTGTTTTGGTATGAAACATAAAAACTACGGGTTGGAAGAGAATTAATGCATTACGGATCATCTATTTTTCAGTCAATATCACTGGATTCCTGTTATGTACCAATTATGTACCAAATTTTATTTACATTTAAGCAAACAACTATGTACAGTAACAGAACAAAAGAAAACAACAAAAAAAAAGAATAACCAATAAACAAAAAAAGGATAAACCAAAAAAAAGTAGGAAAAAAGCCATAAAAAAAATAAAAACAGGTACTTAAAAAAACAAAAAAAAACTTAAAAAAAGAAAAACGAAAAAAAAATAAAAAAACGGAAAAATGTATACGGAAATACTATACAAACAATCAAAAATACAATAACAATTTAACAATTATTTACAGTATGACGAGATAAAATTTATAAAGCGATAAAATTAAAACGAACAATAACGATATAATTTGAACAGTCAGTAACAAACGAGATAAAATTTATAAAGCGATAAAACTTAAACGAACAATAACAAGTGAGATAAAATTTTAAAAATTGCACGAGGTAAAACCGGTAAATAAGACACAAAAAAAGAGACAAAAATTAACAAAACAACATTAAAAACAACAACAATATTTAACAATCTAGAAAATACAAGGCATATTGTAAAACATGCCCGTTTGCACTACCTTCTTCTACTCGTACCATTTTTTCCTGCAAATCGTCGCAAAGGTAATATTCCTTTGATGAAGTTCCCGGTCGAAGGACGATGCATGCGAAGTGGTTGGAGTTATAAACAATAACCGACAACAGATGATATCTGAAAAATGTAGAGTTGAAAAAAAACAAAACACAACTCCAGTTTGTTTTTACCGTCGTCGATTAAACGTCAACTTCGTCGGCAATGCAAAAACGTCATTGAATGGTGCGTTGCACAAATAAATTGGTGGCAACATGAGTAGCTGTTGCATCGTAAAGGTAGGCGCAAAATAAGTTCGTATACCCGGACATTTTGTCGACCCGTTCTCATGTCTTTGTCCACAAATTTGCTTATGTTTGCGAAGATGTTTATTCGCCAAATTCTCGATCGTTTTATCTTTAATGGTACTATAACATAAACGGTAAAGTCCAATTGGGAAAAACAATTTTCACAAACCTCAAACGTAACTTTTCACTTTAAAACAGAGTGATCCATAACGGCTTGGTACGGATCACCTAAATTTCAGACTCAAAAATATCGGAAATAGTTTGCCAACTTGTTCCACATACTCAATTGGATTAGGGGAACACGTTAAAATCAAAATTTTAAAATTTCAAAAATTTTTTAAATTTTTTAAATTTTTAAAAAAATTTTAAAATTTTTTAAAATCGTCATAGAAATGTCCGGCGTACTCAGAAACGTAGGAAAACATGTTTCCCCAACCCGGAACACAATTTTTCACTTCAATAATTGAGTGATCCGTGGCCGAGTGATCCGGGTTTTAGACATGCATGTCTAAAACCCGGATTATTTTCTCACGGATCACCTGAATTTCCGACTCAAAAATGTCGAAAAAAGTTTGCCAACTAGTTCGACATACTAAACAGGGTCAGGGGAACACTTTAAAATCAAAATTTTAAAATTTTAAAATTTTTTAAAATTTTTTAAAATTTTTTAAAAAAATTTAAAATTTTTTAATTTCGTTATAGAAATGTCCGCCGTACTCAGAAACGTAGGAAAACATGTTTCCCCAACCCAGAACACAATTTTTCACTTCAATAATAGAGTGATCCGTGGCCGAGTGATCCGGGTTTTAGACATGCATGTCTAAAACCCGGATTATTTTCTCACGGATCACCTGAATTTCAGACTCAAAAATGTCGAAAAAAGATTGCCAACTAGTTCGACATACTAAACAGGGTCAGGGGAACACTTTAAAATCAAAATTTTAAAATTTTAAAATTTTTTAAAATTTTTTAAAATTTTTTAAAAAATTTTAAAATTTTTTAATTTCGTTATAGAAATGTCCGCCGTACTCAGAAACGTAGGAAAACATGTTTCCCCAACCCGGAACACAATTTTTCACTTCAATAATTGAGTGATCCCTGGCCGAGTGATCCGGGTTTTAGACATGCATGTCTAAAACCCGGATTATTTTCTCACGGATCACCTAAATTTCAGACTCAAAAATGTCGAAAAAAGATTGCCAACTAGTTCGACATACTAAACAGGGTCAGGGGAACACTTTAAAATCAAAATTTAAAAATTTTAAAATTTTTTAAAATTTTTTAAAATTTTTTAAAAAATTTTAAAATTTTTTAATTTCGTTATAGAAATGTCCGCCGTACTCAGAAACGTAGGAAAACATGTTTCCCCAACCCGGAACACAATTTTTCACTTCAATAATTGAGTGATCCGTGGCCGAGTGATCCGGGTTTTAGACATGCATGTCTAAAACCCGGATTATTTTCTCACGGATCACCTAAATTTCAGACTCAAAAATGTCGAAAAAAGATTGCCAACTTGTTCCACATACTAAACAGGGTCAGGGGAACACTTTAAAATCAAAATTTAAAAATTTTAAAATTTTTTTAAATTTTTTAAAATTTTAAAAAAAATTTAAAATTTTTTAAAATCGTCATAGAAATGTCCGCCGTACTCAGAAACGTAGGAAAACAATATTTCCACTTCGAATTGGGTATGCAAACACTTTTTAAAAAGAAAGAACTTTTAACAAGTATCTCAAAACTTAAAGAGATTAATTAACAAAAGACTTACAGTGCATAGCCGGTTATTTCTTGGGTGTTAATCCGCATAGGGCATTTGGCTACGGAACACTCGCTGCGGCGTTGTAGAGTGTACAAGGTGTTGATATGGCTCAAGAAGAACTCGTCGGCGGCACCGTATAAATCGATCTTTGTGCCCGAGCCGTCTTTGGTTATATTTTTCTCTTGTACCGCATTCTTTTGGTAGCGTATGTAATTCACCCACTCCAATGCAGCTTCCCCGAATTGATGTTCAAGTGCCAATGTCATGGATTTTTTTAACATTGACAATTCGATGGGTAGCTGTAAAGTATGAAATTAATTCATGAATGTTATGTAATATAGCATTTAAATTACCTGTCGCAAGAATTTTGGACAAAACTTTGCCTTAATATAGAAAGTTGTAAGGCCAGGATCGATTGTACAAGTATTCTGAAGTTGATATTTTTGAACAGTCGGCGAATTTCTGAAGTAATGAATAACGAAGCAGTGCGCGCATTCCCAATAAAATTTGTTTTCGGGTTTTCTTCGATTATTTTTAAGCGAAAAATAAACTATGGAAATATTTTCGCAGTCGGGATGGTACCACATTCGGCAATTTTCGGCGACTTGGGCATCGCATTCAAGCATGCGATTGACAGTTTTATCGACTTGACATTCGCAGAATGTCGGCTTCGCATCTTTCGATTTTAATGATACGTTTAATAAAGCATCGTCGTCGACATCGCTAAGGCGGTCTATTATTTCCTCATCCTCTTCGGGTTCTAAATTCGAGAGGTTGTTAGTAATTAGCGTTGATAAGTCCATCTGAATGCAAAAATTAAATTAGTTCAACTAAAAAATAATTCTAAAATAACTTAAATATTACTGGTGGTTTTTGTCGCATTTCCGGTATTAAATCCGTGTCTTCAATTTCATCGCAGGTTGGAATTTGCGAATCAATTATAATTGTAGTCTCTCTTAAATAGAAAATGGTAATGTGATTAAAATAGGTCTGAATATGTAAGTTTACTGAAAGATGTTAGTGCAGATCCTATTTGTTACATGTTTACCTTTTTGTATTTAGAGCTACGGTGGTTTGCGATTGTGATTCCACCAAAACTGTCGCCTGGGAGTTGAAATTGGGCGGAGACGCATTACCGATCTTATCGAATAATGATTCGCATTCTTCTTCTATGCGTCTGAATTGAATAATATGTAAATTAGATTTTTAACCTCAATGATAACAAGTATATTTTAACCACTTACTCAAGATGTTTCGCATTTAATCGACCGGCATCGTAGGCACAATTTGTTGTTTCCTCTGAATGCCCGCGGCAATTTGTAAAATCGCTGTTATTTTTTTCAACGGCATCAGTTTGCGAATCGTAGGCACAAGTAGCTGTATCTACTTGAGTGTCGAAATGCAAATCTTTTGTCGCAGGCTTCTGAATTTTGACGTCGTCAACACAAGTAGCTGTTTCTACTTGTTTGTTAGCAGGCTGCCTGATTTCTACGTTCTTATAACAAGTAGCTGTATCTACTTGTGTGTTTGCGGGCTCGTCATCCTCGTCGTCAAATTCAACATCCGTAATTTTCGGCTTTACGTTCGTAAAGTCGTCCTTGCGAGGTCGTTTGCGTCCCAACTTTGATTTACTTATTTTTCGTTTGTCCGCACGTCGCAAAGTTGTGATGTTTCTGGTTGCCTTCACGTTAACTGGTAAATTGCACGACAAACGAGCGGCAATCAAGTGGGCGCATGCCTTGTCGCCGCAACCGCAGCTGGTGGGGTTGAATCGAACTAGATACACCTGGCCGTTTTCGGTTACGTTGAAGCACTAAAAAAAAATTTGCAAATTAATTTAAAAAAAACATAAACTACATTATGAATTATTACTCTTGAAAGGGTGTCCGTGGACCACCTTTCCATTTTCGACCAAAAATTGACCGATTCGGAAATTTGAATCGGCATCTCCGCGGTGATCTAATTTTGGCTCTTCCTTCTGCGGTTGTACGTATACTTGGCCAAATCGACAATATTGTAAAACTTTTCCGGGTTCGATTATATCTCGTTTCGGCATTTCGTTGGCAGGCCTCAATGGAATGTGGTCGTTTAGCTTGAAATCCCCAAGTCCATATTTGGCGCGGTCATAATCGACGTTGTAATAATTAAACAGAGTGTGGAAAGCGAGAACGGCCACGTCGATGGGCATTTCTCGCCAAGAATTCCAGCTCTTTAGGACTCTGTTGAAACTTTCGCTAGCGTTGGTCGTTATGCCTAAAATACGTATTTAAATTAATTAATGAAAACTAAAAATTATCAATTAAACAATATATATTTAAATTATTTAATGAAAACTATAAATTATTAATTAAACAATATATATTTAAATTATTTAATTAAATTTATATATTATTTGCTTTAGTAAATTATAACTATAGGCTTTTGACGTATGAAAACATTACG